>OZ010714.1:896983-968073 GCA_963932345.1 Ophion ventricosus | reverse complement strand
ACATGGTTTATAAGGCTACACTATGTGGTGCATTTATTTTTTTTATAGGTGGAGGCGCTTCGAAGATTTGAAGGTCAACTTTCAAATGGAATGCTATATTTTTTATAGCGTAATATGATAGAGTATCGAATTCTGAGTAAAAAAGTATAGACCTTTATTAGCCCTAGAGTTAATAGCTAACGAGTAATTTCACTTTGTTACTTTAAAATTTTCTTCACGTAATATCAAGTTGGAGATTCATTCATTTCATTTTCCACTTTTATCTTTCCGATAATAATCACGCACAATCACCGAAGGATACTTTAATACTGGATTACAATCATTGAGACGATTGTGAATCATGATAAGTGTGTGTGATGTTGTAAATGTGTTCATATTGATAAACACTGTGATGTAAACACTGCCATTCAGAAATTTGTAGTAGATTTGAATCTCCAATGGGAAACCGCCAAAAAAAATACGAAGATGTGGAATTGCAAGTATTGTTGGACGAAGATGATTCGCAAACACAAAAACAATTCGCCGAGCAATTGGGCGTTAGTCAACAAGCTGTTTCCAATCGGCTACGAGAGATGGGAAAGATTCAGAAGACCGGTAGATGGGTACCACATGAGTTGAACGACAGGCAAAATGGAAAAAGCGCAAAAAACACATGTGACATTTTGCTCGCTCGGTACAAAAGGAAGTCGTTTTTGCATCGTATAGTTACAGGGGATGAAAAGTGGATTTATTTTGAGAAATCCCAAGCGCAAAAAAATCATGGGTAGACCCAGGCCGCACCATCCACATCGACCGCAAGACCGAATCGCTTTTGGCAGAAAGACGATGCTCTGTGTTTGGTGGGACCAGAGGGGCGTGGTCTATTATGAGCTGTTAAAACCTGGGGAAACGGTTAATACTAAACGTTACCAACAACAATTGACCGATTTGCACCGTTTGCTGCTTGAAAAAAAGGCCAGAATACCGAAAGAGGCAACACAAAGTCATTTTTCTTCATGACAATGCACCATCACATACGGCAAAACCGGTTCGCGACACGTTGGAAGCACTCAGCTGGGAAGTTCTACCCCATGCGGCTTACTCACCAGACTTGGCTCCTTTCGATTACCGCTTGTTTGCATCGATGGGTCACGCACTTGCTGAGCAGCGCTTTGGTTCGTACGAAGATGTGAAAAAATGGCTCGACGAATGGTTCGCAGCAAAAGGGGAAGATTTTTACTGGCGTGGTATTCACAAATTGCCCGAAAGATGGGATAAATGTGTAACAAGCGATGGAGCATACTTTGAATAAAGCACTTTTTATCATTCTTCCGAATTTAACGTGTTCTTTTTTTAGAAAAAAAATCCGCATTTCATACTTGTACACCTGGTAGGAGCTTTCCAGTTGACTTTCCAGAAATAAAGGCGTCATCGTAAAAATGCTGCACAGTCGCCATTTTGGCATATATCTCTGTGAAAAAAAGTATTTTTTTATAGTCAATTACGTGTATAATAAAACCCCTATTTTGTAATTCCGATTTATTTTATGGTTTCTCTAAAAAAAAAATCACAAAATATGCCCTTTTTTAGCCTCTAGAGTGGCCTTAAAATACTAATATAAATAGAGAATAAACGAATAAATAATAAGAATAACAAATAAATAAAACGTTTCCACGACATATCGTTTCTAAGTTATTTTTTTATTTGTCCCTTTTCTTCACATACCTCACTTTTTGGATAAAACAAAAACTTGGCCAAAACACGTTCGATCTCACTGTCTGATTATTCCTTGTTTTTTCTACTTTCTCGCAAATCAATTCCCCTTATCCACTGTCCCCCATCGAGTTATTCACTGTTCAGCTCGGAGCGAAAGGGCGTTTTGTTGAGGACTAGGGTGAAGAAAAAAAAAAAAAAATAAGGGGACAAAAGCCACGTCCGAGGGTGAGAGGAAAGTAATACGAGGAAGATGCGTAACCGACATTTCAAATGTAATATTGCGTGACGGAATGAGCCGCGTTTCGGGGCGAGTACATCATACTCACTGTGACAAATTGATATAAGATTTGTAAACGAGAATATCAAGTCGGCGACACCCGGTCCCACGACAGCCAAATATATCTCGTCCAATATCCCTCGTACCACAGCCATGAACAACCCGATATATTTTTTCTTTATTCTCGTTCAACAATTTATTACGAGGTATTACCAGTAATTTATTACATTTATATTACCAAGGGATTAACGTGGCTTGAGGGCCTCTCGGTATTTCACTTTCCGAACAAAAAAAAACTAAAAAAAGAACGTCGTACATTTTTTTTTATCTCGTTTGAATTTTGAGATTGCGACGTAAATTTATCGGTTGATTTCTAGCTGGACGAAGGGTTGAAAATGGCCTTTTTTTTCAGTTGTCGACATGTCGAGAACGGAGGCCCGGGACGGTGACACAAGTCCAACCTATCAACCGAGGTAATTGAAAATTAATTCTATTTAATCCATTTAATTTATTTAAATTTAATTCATTTAATTTATTCAAATTTAATTCGTTTAATTTATTCAAATTTAATTCGTTTAATTTATTTAAATTTAATTCGTTTAATTTATTCAAATTTAATTCGTTTAATTTATTCAAATTTAATTCGTTTAATTTATTTAAATTTAATTCGTTTAATTTATTTAAATTTAATTCGTTTAATTTATTTAAATTTAATTCGTTTAATTTATTTAAATTTAAATCATTTAATTTCTTTAAATTTCTTTAACTTTAATTCATTCATTCTTTTTAAATTTATTTTAACTTAATGAATTTATTTTATTGAAATTTATTTGAATTTAATCAACTTATTGTATTTAAATTTATTTATATTTAATGAACTTTGTATTTCCATGTAATTAATTTATTCCATTCAAATTTAATTAATTTCTTACGTGTATATTCAATGAATGTAATTTAATCCGATGTAATCCATTTAAATTATTTCCATTTAATTTCTTTAATTTATACCAATTCAATTTAACTAATTTAATTTAATTCAATTTATTTATTTTATTTTATTCAATTCAATTTACTTTATGTATTTCAACTTAATTAGATACAATATTTTTAATTAACTGAGAAGTAATTGAAATTCATATAAAAAGTGGATTTTATTATTAGTTGCAGTTATTTTACTCTACGCTTATACTGAGCCTCATTTGTTGCTCATTTTTTCACTCTACGATCTCAAATATCTCTAAATTTCGATCATTCAAATATAACATTGAATTTTTACACAAGGCAAAAAAAATACAAGAGTATGCCTATATCGTCGCAATGCTATGAAAATTTACTTTTAATTGTTGCTTATATCTTTATTGTTATTCAAAAATGTTTTTTTTTTTGTAGATTTTGGATGCACAATGAAATCTAATTGCACGTAGAATGGAATTAAAGTGAATTTTCGAGTACCTCTCAGCCACGCTTAGTTTACTTCCTGTCACAGTCCGAGAGACTCGAGATTGCTCCCTATTAATTCATTATAAACCCAAAGCACCTAGGAAAAGCTCCTCCCCTGCTATCTCGATCATGTTGACCCTCTTCATACCTTGGCTCCCCAACTGCTGTCCAGCCAGGTTGGCTTTTAATACTGGTCTTTGCTTCCTTGGACTCGTCCTCTTTTCTCTCTCTCTCTCTCTCTCTCGCTCGCTCTCTCTGTCTCTCTCTCTCTCTCTCTCTCTCTCTCTCTCTCTCTCTCTCTCTCTGTCTCTCTCTCTCTCTCTCTCTCTCTCTCTCTCTCTCTCTCTCTCTCTCTCTCTCTCTCTCTCTCTCTCTCCCTCCCCCTCCCCCTCTCTCCCTCACGGTGCATCTGACCAAAGCTCTCGGTTTATTAAATTTTCCCGATGAAATTATTCGCCGCCGAGTCTTCGTGCTCCAGGCTACCGTTAAACGTCCACCTTGATGGACCTCGTCATTATCCCTTTTACTAAATCCTTTTTCACATTTTGGTCTCTTTTTGTTTGGGTTTGTTTGGGTTTGTTTGGAGGTTGGACCATTTTTTTAAAATCCAAACCATTTTTTTAACCCAAACAAACCCAAACAAACCCATGAAATGGCTCATTTGAGAAACAGAGTTAATTTGTTTGGAGATTGGACCATTTTTTTAAATCGTCAAGGTTTTTTTTTTTTTTTTTTTTTAATCAACCATTGTGGACTTTTGAAGGTATTACTAGAAGGATATTAAAAAATTGTCCAAAATTCTTGAAAATTCGAGAAATCATAGTTCTTGATAGAATAATAATACATGAATTATTTTAGAATTCTTCACTAAATAATTAGATAGCGGACGCAAAAATAATGATAATTGAATTTTCCAAGAGGCGTTTTGAAGAGGACAAGTTTACCTTTATTTTGCTTTTTTTTCAGCAAATTATTCTACGTTTTTTTTTCGCCCCGGTGCGCACTTTTGAACGTAGTCATTTCTCGACTTTTTTGTGGCCGGCGAAAATTTTCCTACGTTTTTTCCACGGTCAAGTTAAAAAGGATATCAAAATCTACATTTTTTTTTAAAGTCCGTACGATTTTTTTTTCACCGCCGTATTGCATTTTTAGCTAAAAAAATACATGTTTTAGAAAAAAGGACGTCATCGAAGAACTTTTGGGTTGCAGAGGAAATGTCAAGAGAGTAAAAAGTTGCACAGATTTACACTGGAGTGGCTAGAATTTTTTCAGAATTTTTTTTGAATATTTTTCAAAAATCATTTTGGTTGGAACTTTGATGAGTGGAGAGGCTCCACTTCGGAATCATAGGATCTAGGACAATACATTAAGAAAGGAAATTTGTTTTTATTTTCATTTTTAATTAATTACAATTTTTCTAGATGTATTTTTTAATTTTTGAAAGTTAAAATGCACTTTTTTATTCTAAAGAAATTGTACTTAATTGAAAATAAAAATAAAAACAAATTTCCTTTCTTAATATATTGTCTTAGACCCCATAATTTCCAAGTGGAGCCTCCACTCATCAAAGTTCCGACCAAAAGTGGTAAAAAAAAATGTCCAAAAAATATTTTGAAAAATTCTAGCCCCTCCAGTGTGAACCCATGCAACTTTTTACCTTCTTGATATTTCCTCTGAAACCCTATAGTTCTTCGATG
The DNA here is from genome assembly GCA_963932345.1 of Ophion ventricosus. NCBI lineage: Eukaryota > Metazoa > Arthropoda > Insecta > Hymenoptera > Ichneumonidae > Ophion > Ophion ventricosus. The sequence goes on along the minus strand of OZ010714.1, from coordinate 962,964 downwards.
CCACCGTTTTTTTCTAAAACATGTCTTTTTTAGCTAATAATGCGATACTGGGGCGAAAAAAAAATGTACGAGTCTTTCTACAGAACAAAAATGTAGGTTTTGATATCCTTTTTAAGTTTACCATGGAAAGAACCGAGGAAAAAATTTTCCACAAACTTTGCAGTTAATTTTCGACGGCCAAAGAAACAGCCGAAAAATGGCCACGTTGAAAAGTGCGCAACGGGGCGAAAAAAAATCGTAGACAATTTTCTAAAAAAGCAAAATAAAGGTAAACTTGTCCTCTTTAAAACGCCACTTGGGAAATTCGATTATCTTCATTTTTTAATCTGCTATCTAACTTTTAGTGGACAGTTGAAACAGAAGTACAGTCATTGACAAAATCTCAGTCAAGCATACGCCAATATCGTCGAATTCGATTTAAATTATTATTAAAAATGGAATATCAACATTTCTAAGTGTTAATTTATTATTAAATTAGGCATTTGTAAGGCTAAACATGTACGACACGATCTAGACGTGTAAATCCACGATTCGCCCATTTTGGACTAACTTTTTGCCCGACGGTCCATCCGGTAATACCTTAAAACCAAATGGAATAATTTCAAATTTTGGGTTTGGCTGCATTTTTTTTTTGCCTCAGATCATTTTCTACTTATGACATTTTGGGTTCTCTTGGGTTTCGACTTAATTTCTTGAATCAAACAAAGCCGCGAATATTTTCGAGCCTTGGAAAAAAATTCGATTGTCACTCGGATTGTCAATTTTTTTGGACATTACGTTACAATATCGTCCACGTGATGTGGAGCGTGCGTTTCAGGCAGTGTCGAACAAACAGCGTCGGACTTCCGGCTCGGGGATCTTTACTACCGGAGCCACCGTCCACCGGAAGTCGACGTCAGCCACCGATACCAAGACGTCACTCGGCCACTCCCACGGTACGTTCATTCAACCCGATCTTACGAATTATTCATCAATGAAGGTCAATTTTTAGAATTTTCTAGGAAAGGTTAATTTCCAGAATTACTCGAAAATGTTCATTTCTAGAATTTCAAGAGAAGGTTAATTTCTAGAATTTCAAGACGAACATTATTCTTAGGATTTTTTAAAACAAGTAAATTTCTAGAATTTATAGAAAAAGTTAATTCTAGAAACGATTAATTTCTAGAATTTTTAGAAAACGTCGATTTCTATGAGTTCTGGAAAAGGTGAATTTTTTAAATTTCTCGAAAACCTTGATTTCTGGAACTTCTACAACATTTCTAGAGATTCTAGAAAAGGTTAATTTTTAGAATTTCTAGAAAAGTTTAATTTCTAGAATTTCTAGAAAAGGTTCATTGGTAGAATTCTTGGAAAAGGTTCATTTCTAGAATTTATAGAAAAAAAGTTAATTTCTAGAAACGATGAATTTTTAGAATTTATAGAAAAGGTCGATTCCTATGAGTTCTAGAAAAGGTTAATTTTTATAATTTCTCGAAAACGTACATTTCTGGAACTTCTACAAAATGTCAAGAATTTCTAGAAAAGGTTAATTTCTAAAATTTCTAGAAAAATCTTAATTTCTAGAAGCGATTAATTTCTAATATTTCTAGAAAAGGTCGATTCCCATGAGTTCGAGAAAAGGTTCAATTTTAGAATTTCTCGAAAACGTAAATTTCTGGAACTTCTACAAAATTTTTAGAATTTCTAGAAAATGTTAATTTCTAGAATTTTCAGAAAATGTTAATTTCTAGAATTTCCCGAAAAAGTTAATTTCTAGAATTTATAGAAAAGGTTCATTGGTAGCATTTCTAGAAAAAGTTAATTTCTAGAATTTCTAGTAAAGGTTAATTTCTAGAATTTCTCGTAAAGGTTAATTTCTAGAATTTCTAGAAAAGGTTCATTTCTAGAATTCCTGAAAAACGTTCATATCTAGAATTCTTAAAAAATCTATCCGGCAAGTTAAAATTGAGGCCCTAGGCTATAAAACTAGCCAATGAAAGAGAAAAAAAAAACGTCTATTCGAAAAATCACTCTTATGCAGCTCCGTCAAGCAAGAGAGAAAGAGAACAACAGCAAGATCGGATTATGATCAGCGAATGTTCCAGCGAGCTGAATCTTTTCATTAATTTCAGGCCTCCATTGCCGAGTTAAGCGACGATCCAAAATAACGTCACTCACACACAAACACTCACACTCACATCCGTAGCATGAAATTCCGAATCAACGACACACAACGCCCGAGTCAAAGAAGTTGCCATCAACGTCCAACACTTTCGTCCAATCAGGAAATAGGTACACACGTAAATTTTCACTTTTCACGATGTTGGAGCTTGCAACGTTGAAACGCAATGAGAATTCATTTGATTTTCTCAATTGCCCACTTTTCGTTCGGCACTTTTAGCCTACTAGTGGAAAGAAAAGTGCTTTTGATTTTTTTGTTTTTTTTTTTCACCTCTCGCGAAATTTTCGTTCCGACAGTACACACGTTGGTGGTGCGCGCGCGAAACCAATGACGTATCAATACATTGCGCCGAAATCGATATAATGCCGGTGAACGATAAATCTAGTTGCTATTCGAGCTTGCGTTATTCGGATTATCCGAGGACTTGGATCTCGAAATTTTCCATACGCCAGCTGAAATTGAAACGAACGCGACCGCGCGGTCGGCCGGAATTTCCTCTGACATCCGAGAACGCGCAGCCATTCTCGTTTCCTCTTCCGGCGAAAAATCGAGCTTAAGGGGGGAAATACACGTAGACGACGAAAAAAAAGCCAATATTGATTATTTTTTTTTTTTTTGACGGGAACAAAACGTTTAACATTTATGAAACTTTAGACACAATTTATTACATAATTAAGCTACTTGAATGAATTTTTTTCGTTAAAAAATATTGCAAAATGATGTAGTTAAAAAATATTGCAAAATGACGATGTAATCGACGAAAAGATAGGCAATATAAATAATTTATTTTGGACAGGAAAGGAACGTTTAACATTTATGAAACTTTAGGCACAATTCATTACATAATTAAGCTGTTTGAATGAATTTTTTTCGCTAAAAAATATTGCAAAATGACGACGTTAAAAAATATTGCAACATGACGATGTAGTCGACGACAAGATAGCCGATATTGATCATTTTTTTGGATAGGAACGAAACGTTTAACATTTATGAAACTTTAGGTACACTTTATTACATAATTAAGCTGCTTGAATGAATTTTTTTCGTTAAAAAATATTGCAAAACGACGACGTTAAAAGATATTGCAAAATGACGATGTAATCGACGAAAAGATAGCCAATATTAATCTTTTTTTTTGGACAGGAACGAAACGTTTAACATTTATGAAACTTTAGGTATCATTTATTCCATAATTAAACTGTTTGAAATAATTTTTTTCGTTAAAAAAATATTGCAAAATGACGACGTTATGGAGTGGACTTCCAGGAAGCTTTTGACAGTAGCTATTCGTTTGTGGGAAATCCAACGACTTCAATATTCATCTGAAAAATATGAGCCAAGGATTTTTAGTATTTCAACATCCAAAGAAATATTCAACATTTCTTAAATGGTACACCGCAGAAAAAAATTGAACTTTCACACAACGTTTTCGGTAATTTTTGCAATAAAAAAGTACTTTTTAAAAGTGATTTTTATAAACAAGCAGGTATAAGTTCAAGGTAATATTGCTATTGAGTTGTGAGTACAATTTCAGCCCGATCGGTCGACACGTTTTAAAGTTATGTTTCCCACAAACTTAAAAAATGTAGTATTTAGAAAAACATGCTTAAAGTTTCGAACTACGATATGACTTGTTGGCTAATCATCGATTCCAGGTCCTCAGCCTTAAACATATTACGTAAATAAAAAAAAATCAATCTTTTTATGCCGCTACATGTATTCCCCCCCCCCCCCCCTTAAAAAACGCGATCGCACCGCTTGACGAGAATCGATTGAACCCGGAGGAACTTCACCTCGCGTCAAACATCGCTTTGCTCCGGTTTGCTTCATGTTTGTACGGGTTAAACATAGCGTAATGTTTACAGTCGTTTGATTCGAGACTTCGAGGCTGAAAAATGGACACATCTGCCAGAAAAAGATATCGCGAGTGTCCAAATTTTGTTGTGCCGTTTGAGCGGGCGCCCCAGAAAGAGATCTCGAAAACTTCTGCATTTTGATGTTTCGCTTGGATTTGGAGGTGTCATCATTGGTGGCATCTGCCATCTCGTTAAGGATCAATGATGACGTCTACTATTTTCTTAGCCATCAATTATGGCATCTGCTATCTTCTTAGCCATCAATGATGGCATCTGCTATCCTTGTAACCATCAATGATGACATCATTATGGCCAGGAAGAGATTTCGTGAATCTCCGAATGCTGATGTCTAGCTTGGATGGGCGGATGTCATTATTGATAACATCTGCTACCTCTTTAGTCATCAATGATGGCATCTGCTATCTTTGTAGCCGTCAATGATGACAACATCATGGCCAGGAAGAGATTTCGTGAATCTCCGAATGTTGATGTCTAGCTTGGATGTGCGGATACCATCATTGATGACATCTGCTATCTCTACAACCGTCAATGATGGCATCTACCATTGCGATAGCCATCAATATGGACATCTGCAATCTCTGTAGCCATCAATGATGACATTATCATGATCAGGAAGACATTTCGCAAACTCTGAATTTGTATGTCTCGCTTGTACACCCAGATGTCATCATTGATGAGACCTGCTGTCTCTTAATACAATTTCAAGTGAAAAAATGGCAAAAAAATCACTAAAGACACATGGGGATGTACGGGTATTTGAATCAGGTAGCGCCACCACCGATTCCACTGAGGCCACCGATCCCGGCAAGGAACACGTCCGAGAAGCCGGTCTTCGTGTTTCGCAAGTCCAGCGGAGCTTCATCGAGGATCGAGCATGATCAATCGAGCACCAGAAGGTGCGAGGATCCAAGAAAAACCACGGACACGTCGATATCTGCCAAAATAAGCAACGCTGTCGATGTCAATCGTGGCAGTCACGAATCCACCAATTATTGGCGAGTAACTAGCAACCAGTCCGGCAACGCTGATAAATTGATAGACCTCGATCCCTCGACATCCGTCGCCAGAGATGACGAAGCCAACATAGCCGCGTACTCGTCATCAGGCAACGTCATCGCTGCCAATGCCGCGGAAATCGAGAGACACGCATTCGTCACTGACTTCCGTGGTAACTTTGAGGAGAGACCGGCCGAGCTTCAGTTCAAATCAAGCTTCGAAGAGCTTAGAAAAGTTTCGCGGGATCTCGAGAAACGGCTGCACGAGGGCATCGTTAGGAACATCAACGGAAATGGACAAAACAACGGCAGCGATTTGCAAAGTGGTAGAAACACTGGAAACATTGGACACTGGGACGGAAAAGAAGTTGCGCCTAGGAATGTCAGGTACGTTCCTTGCATGGTGTTTATTTATTTCTGGGGCAGGGGGGTAGACGGGCCTGACAAGAACTGTTCACAATCATCTTTTTTTCAAATCCAGTAATTGATCATTTTTTTTAAATTGGAACGAAACGTTTAACATTTACGAAACTTTAGGTACAATTTATTATATAATTCAACTGTTTGAATGAATTTTTTCGTTAAAAAATATTGCATAATGACGACGTCAAAAAATATTGCAAAATGATGATGTAGTCGACGACAAAATAGCCCATATTGATCATTTTTTTTAAACAGGAACGACCGTTTAACTTTTATGAATCTTTAAGTATAATTTATTATATAATTAAACCGTTTGAATGATTTTTTTCGTTAAAAAATATTGCAAAATAATGACGTTAAAAAATATTGCAAAATGATGATGTAGTCGAAGGAAAAATAGCCAATATTGATAATTTTTTTTGACAGGAACGAAACGTTTGACATTTATGAAACTTTGGGTACGATTTATTACATAATTAAACTATATGAATGAATTTTTTCGTTAAAAAATATTGGAAAATGTCGTCGATAAAAAATATTGCAAAATGACGAAATCGTCGACGAAAAAATAGCCAATATTGATCATTTTTTTTTGGACAGGAACGAAACGTTTAACATTTATGAAACTTTAGGTACACTTTATTACATAATTAAGCTGTTAGGATGATTTTTTTCGTTAAAAAATTATTGCAAAATCACGACATTAAAAAATATTCAAAAATGACGATGTAGTCGGAAAAAGATTAGCCAATATTGATCATTTTTTTTGGACAGGAACGAGACGTTTAACATTTATGAAACTTTAGGTACAATTTATTACATAATTAAACTGTTTAAATGAATTTTTTACGTTAAAAATATTTCAAAATTACGACGTTATGGCGTAGTCTTTCCAGGAAGGTTTTGGCGGCAGTTGTCCGTTTGTGAGTAATTCAACGATTTCAATATTGATCTGAAAAAAATGGGCCAAGAATTTTTGATATTTTAACATCCCAATGACGAACTTATCGAACTTATACCTGAAAGAGATTTAAAAAGTTGAAAATTTAAAAAAAAATGGGCCACTTCAGAAGAAAGAATTGTAAGGATTTAGCCGGGTAAGCTAGTAAAAACTGCTACCAAGGCGTATTTTTTTCGATACGTGGGAGATCGTTTCGTTATCAAGAAATAAAAAAATTCCGCAAAATTTAAGGTCTTTATCTCGAAAAACTTCCGAATTATCGATACAAAAATCATTATTGTTTGGTTTTTATTTATTTTCTATCAGTATGAAATAAAAATTAAGGAATAATTTGTTTTTCCAAGTAATAATGGACAATGGATTATGGTTAAATAAAATTTACATATTAGTCAATGATCACGTGAAATATGCAACTTGCTTTGGAGTTACACCACCTTGGCGCTCAGAAAAATGTATAAAAAGAATTTTTTTCTACCAGACTATTAAATATATAATTCAAATGTATTTTAATTATTTAATTTTAATTTAAATATATAATTTAATTTTTATTTACTTTTAATTTTTATTTTTCACAAATACATTAAAGTTTGCTGAACAAATTTTGAATTTTTTTTTATATCGATAGATTTCTTTATGCTCGATTGGGTGAAAGTTAAATAAAATTAATCGATTATTAGAAGTTCATTATTTTGGATCGATTTTTTTCTGGCGACAGGGTGGGATTCCCCAGGCTTCCTGGGATGGGGGAGGGGGGGGGGGGTTGCCAACCTAAAATCCTAGAATCCTAAAAAACTCTAAACAGCCCGGTTGTTTCGGTCAGAAATTGGCAACACAACCTTCGATCCAAATCTGTCCGCAAATAATTCCGGTGACGTTCGAGCGAGACATTCGTCGAGGAATGAGAATGGAGAGCAGCCTAGATTGTTGCTGATCGATCCTTCCAGTACGCAGCGTATGTTCCAGGCTGCAGGTGTCGGAAATGCCCCGGGATCTCTCTCTCTCTCTCTCTCTCTCTCTCTCTGCAACCACTACGAGAAATAATGTACTCCCCTCGCGTCCTGTCACCGTACTCAAACAGCCCTCTTTCTTCCCTCCCCCGCCCTCCCAGCAGCCAAGTTACGATACCGCAGTCCAGGATTATATTGGGCCGCGAAACTGGGAATTAATCGGAAGTTTGGTCGACCGCCCAATGTACATACATCAGACCTAGCATGTGGTGGCTCTCGAAAGTTTGCGGGAGCGTGCTTCCGGTTCAAGGGAACTACTGCGATGACCGGAAAATCAGGATTTTTTTTTTTAAATTAATTTTGAAGGAATTACGATGATTAAAAAATCGTTGGAATATTTATTTAATAACAAAGTTGTGTACGAAATTTCATTTAAAAATATTAATAATCAAGGTACGATTATATTAATATACGATTAAAGTACAATTATATTATAAATATTAATAATTAAAGTAAGATTATTGAAAAATCGTTTATCATTATTGGGAGTACAAATTAATTCGGTCCGTTTTTTTTTTGTGGTAAAAAATCCATTTATTTCAAAATAAAAGGTATGAATAGATTAATCAAAGTATTGTCCATCGTTGGCTACGACTTTTACCCACCTCTTAGGCAATTTTCCAATTCCATCTTGAAAAAAAGTCTCGTCTTTTGAGGCGATCCAAGTTTTGAGCCAATTTTCGAATTTCTGCGAAAGAAGTGAATCGGTGACCTGCTAAATCCTGCAGCATCCGTCGGAACAATTAGTAATCAGAAGGAGCAATGTCCGGAGAATACGGCGGGTGCGGTAAAATATCCCATTTGAGCCTTTCCAAATATTTTTTTACGACTTTTGCGACATGAGGTCGAGCGTTGTCATGCAGAAGAATAATTTTGTCATGTCTTTGCTCGTATTCCGGCCGTTTTTCTCGTAATGCACGGCTCAAACGAATCAATTGTAGTCTATACCGATCGCCCGTAATGGAATCGCCAGGTTGTAGCAGCTCATTGGCTCATTTGGATGTCCAGGGCGAGGCTTGTCTTCAACGCTGAAATCACCGTTCTTAAAGCGTCGAAACCATTCCCTACATGATTTATCAGTTGGAGCATCATCACCATAAACTTCAACAAGCATTCGATGCGCTTCAGCTGCACTTTTCTTCCAATTAAAGCAGAAAAGTAAAACTTCCCGCAAATGCTGCTTAGTTAACACAAAATTTGACATATTCAACACCGTAAAAAACAAGGTTTTTAATGGAACTCAAAGCGATATAAACTGAATGTTATTGACAGATGTCTAACCTCTCTGAAACCACCGAAATCAGCTGTCACTATGAAACATTCATAACAGCCAGAGCCATCTCTTGAAAACGGACCGAATTAATTCGTACTCCCAATATATTGCATAATTCCTTTTTTATAAACAATTTTCTGACGATTTTCTCATGGCATTTTATACTTTTTGTTTTAGAAATGCGCCATTTTGACGAAAAACAATATATCATAAAAATCCTACGTACTTCTATAGCTATTCTTATATATAATCGAAAAAAATTGAGTGTCTCGTCATAACTCAAAAATTATAGGAGCTGTTGGTCCGGCCGATGACCTTCCAGAAATAGAGGCGTCATCGGAAAAATGCTGCACAGTCACCATTTTGACATGTATCGCTGTGAAAAAATAATTTTGTATAGTCAATTACGTGGATAATAAAACCCCTTTTTTGTAATTCCGATTTATTTTATGGTTTCGCTGAAAAAAAATCACAAAATATGCCCTTTTTGCCTCTAGAGTGACCAAAGGGATCATCATAGTGTACGGGTCCAAAAAATAGCTGATTTTCGCAATTTTTTTTCGACAGTTAATCAGTCTTATAGCTAATCAGACTGATCAATTAATCAGACTGATAGCTAATCAGTCTGCATACCTCCATCCAATGACAATCGATGGATTGCCACTGCGAGGAGTTGAGCCTTGCTTAATTTCTGTCATCAGACTTCAACGCGAGAGATCCAAGTTCTCCGATGACAGTGACGATCCCACGGAAGAGCCGCGTAAGCGTCCAGAAGCGGGGATCAATCGTCCACCCAGGCCTCTTCCGTTCGAGGAGGAAACGCCCAAATTCGACGCTTTCTCAAGTCCCATAAACATCCGTCGTGAAGCCGAGAAGAGATCCAAGTTCGAGGCTCTTCAAGCAGCCTCTAGGAGCTTGGAGAGCAGGCTGTTGATACGCGAGGAAACGGGACATCAAAGGCTCCAGGAGATTGAGAAAAGGTTTCAGGCTTGCGCCATCAGCAAGATCGATGATACCGTACATCAGCCAATCAGCCGTGATCAATCCCTCGACAATAAACGCTGCTATCAGGAACGAGCCTCAAATCCTTTCGAGCATCAACAACAGGTCCGAGGAAAGTACGAAGCGGATATGGAGAGAGCGAGAAACATGCTTCAAAACAATCAGAAGAAAGATATTAAAGTCACTAACGAGAGATTGGCGGACAAGCTCGTTGACAAATTGCCAAAAGCAACGCAGACGAATCTTCCGCCACCGCTGATGTGTCAGAGCCCTGGGCCGAAGCCCATCAGTGTCAGGCAGGACAGCAACGTTTCCTCTGACAGTTTCAGTCAGACGAGCTCACCCAGCTACACGAGCAAAACTATCGAAGCTCCACTTTTGCCTCACAAACATATCAATGGGAAAGTACCAGGTGAGCCTGCACTGCCAAAAAAATTGTACATTATGACACAAGGACGAAAAAAAAAAACTTTTTCGAACGAGTGTGATTTTGCAGCACGAGTCGAACGCGAGTGTTGCAATTAGAAAAAGAACACGAGGTTAGAAAAAGGTTTTTCGTCGAGTATTATACGAAATTTTATTGTACGAGGTGTGAAAATGGGACTTTTACGTACGCGAAGAGTACGTAAAACGTCCATTATCGTACCGAGTGAAATAAAAGAATTTTTCTGTCATTCTGTCATTTTTTCTACTCTTCTCAAAGTAATTTGTGCACGAACCTCCTTATTAGAAGCGGCTGATTGGTCGGGGATCGTTTCGGTACTAAGGAATACAAAAATTCCACAAAATTTTAGATCTTTATCTCGAAAAATGTCCGAGTCATCGAAACAAACATCATTATTTTTCAGTTTTCATTTATTTTCTATTAATAGAAATAAAAATTAAGGAATGGTTATTTTTTTTCCAACTAATGGACAAAATCATATAGTGAAGCTCCACTTTTGCCTCACAAACATATCAATGGGAAAGTACCAGGTGAGCCTGCACTGCCAAAAAAATTGTACATTATGACACAAGGACGAAAAAAAAACTTTTTCGAACGAGTGTGATTTTGCAGCACGAGTCGAACGCGAGTGTTGCAATTAGAAAAAGAACACGAGGTTAGAAAAAGGTTTTTCGTCGAGTATTATACGAAATTTTATTGTACGAGGTGTGAAAATGGGACTTTTACGTACGCGAAGAGTACGTAAAACGTCCATTATCGTACCGAGTGAAATAAAAGAATTTTTCTGTCAGTCTGTCATTTTTTCTACCTTTCTCAAAGTAATTTGTGCACGAACCTCCTTATTAGAAGCGGCTGATTGGTCGGGGATCGTTTCGGTACTAAGGAATACAAAAATTCCACAAAATTTTAGATCTTTATCTCGAAAAATGTCCGAGTCATCGAAGCAAACATCATTATTTTTCAGTTTTAATTTATTTTCTATTAATAGAAATAAAAATTAAGGAATGGTTATTTTTTTTCATCTAATGGACAAAATCCATAGGAATTTTTTTCTCATCCGATTCCGCAACAAAAACTGAAATTTTCTAAAAATAAATAAAACTCAAAAAAATGTTCAAACAATGTTTCTCTCGGCATGCGATCACGAAATTTTGACAGAAGACGTCTCTTATACCTCTTCATACTCAGAAATATTTTCCATTTTTTGCAATTTTCGGAACATTCTTAAAAAAATAAAACCCGTTTTTTTAGATCATTTGGAATTTTGTTTATGTGATTTTGAATTTTTTTTATCAAAAAATGTTTAAGTTAATTATCGAAAGTTTCGTACTACGAAAACTCAATGAATTCCGTGTCTCACCGTCTAATTAGCGATTCCAGGGCAATACAATAGTACTTCAGCTTATAAAATAGTACTCACAAAAACAAATCAATTTTTCGTTGCCGCTACGTGTATTTCTTCCCTTAATTAAGTTTCCTTGCGAACGCGTTACACCTACGCGAAGAACGAATCTCATTAACGAAGAGAGACCATTGTTCCCCGAGTAACCCGGTGCTGGAACCAGACGGGAATCCTCGAGTCTTCTGGAGGATCGATATGCGTTTCCTCCTAGCTGTCTTCATCATTGAAGCAGCTGTACTTTACCTTGATTCATTTGAAACTAGCGAGAATTCATTAGGACCTGCTCCAGAGTTTGCCGAGCCATAATTTTCTGTGCGGCTGAGCGGTTACTCATCTGAGTATCGGCCTAGGCCAATTCAGCTCATTGAAGCAGCTGTGAGCATCATTGAAGCAGCCGTACTCCAGCTTCGTCCATTTAAAACTAGTGAGAATTCATTGGGAGCTGCTCGAGAGATTCCTAAGCCATAACTTTCTGCACGGCTGAGCGGTCACCCATCCGAGTATCGCCACAGCTCCAAACCGCTTCCTAGGAAAGATACTCTCCTTTATTTCTGTAGCTTCGACGTGGTACTGGTTCAGATCTCTAAAGCTGCATTTTCATTCCTACCCGATGACCAGACCGCTCTATTTGCCCGGAACTACCCTTGCTGATAATGTCTCATTGGACAGGCCCTTGTGTTGACTGAAAGTGAAATGAAAGCTCATTGAGGGCGTTTGTCTTTCACCTCGTGTTTTACAGGCAGAGCTCTCGCACCGGAAACGGACAATCCACCCGGCAGCCCAATCACAAAGTCAATGAGCACACCCGCCAGTCTTCAGACAATCGTGAAATTCCAGAATGGCAGCAACATGTCGCTACATCACAGAGTGAGTTGTCAAAAATAGTATGTCAGTATTAATATTTTCATAGTCGAATTTAGTTGAAACTTGGTATTAATGCTCTTTGATACAATTAATAAAACACGTATTTCGGCGTTTTTCATAATTCAGCCCTTAAGGCGGTGAAAGGAGGTGACAATGTTTGTATGGGAAATAATGTTTTTATGGTCAAATTTACTTGAAACTTGGTATTAATGCTCTTTCACACAATTAATAAAACACGTATTTCGGTCGTTTTTTAAAATTCAACCCTCCGCGTTCACCCGGGGTCAAAATGACCCCAAGCCCAACTTCAAGCCAAAATCACGATAAGTTGTTAGCGGCTGCTTTTGTTAATAAATCGCTCATTTTTCATGATTGTCGTCATATCTCAAAAGTATCACCCTAACATTTTATGAAAAAAAATTGAAAATTGCAAGAGTTATGATTTTTTTAGGAAAAAAAGAGCTTTATTTACCAGATCGGTGGCAGAAGGTTGTAGAAAGCAACGGGGGATATTACCTGGATTAAACACGGTTTTGTCTATTTTTTTAATAAACCGCAAGTATGGAAAAAAAATACTGTAAAAATTAATTCCCACACCTAATATTATTGTTCCCTTAGGGAAATGTAAGATATGGTTGAAAATTCCTTACATTTCTCTCAGCCATAGATTGGTTGTCGAAATTGCGAAACTCCTATTCGCTGATAGGCAGCTATTCTCCCATACGCAATATCCTTTCTCTGCCTTCCTCCTCGTTTCCATAAGCGACCGGTAACTTGACAGGGTTCTTTTTGCTTCTCTGGAACAGCAGTCCAGAAGGATCCCGAGACCCATTCAATTAACCGAGAAACCTTAGTAGCTCTCTCTCTCTCTCTCTCTCTCTGTCTCTCTCTCTCTCTTCCTATGTTGTCCATTTCTCTTGCCCACCCCCATCCAGCTGTTTTTCCTCTCAACAACGAAGAGCTTGCCCGTCGACTGCGCGAATTGGCCAGCACTAAGCGTTTATTGTTAGAACATTGACGATCACGAGAGACGGCTTGATCCGAGACCCATTTGAGCTTGGGATAGAATTTCCGCTTACGATCTTGATGACGTTCAAACGCCCTTGATTAGGCACCTGCGTCAATCACATGTCGAACTTTTAGCCAGGTCTAGTTGGTTCGAACGCAATAGCTGTCCTCATCTGTAAGTCTTTTACCGAAGGATTCTTGATCGCTTGTTTTTTTTTTTTTTTAATGCAGATCATCAGAGACATAAGGCGACCTAGCAGCCACTACGTGACCCGTGGCAGGTTACGATTTCGCTTCGCCCAGGTGCTCCTCAACGCGGTTGCATTGCTCGCCATAGCCGGTGGACTCGCCGCATACTTCAAGTGTGAGTCAATGAAATTTCTTACTCTATTGGCGTAGGGGGAGAGCACAATGTGTCACGGGGCACTGTGAGCCACACGCGGTTTCTCGGAGAATTGTAGCTCGTAAATTGCGAAATTTAATGTGTTGGAGGGCGATTTATATTTGGTTTCGTCAGATCTAAAAGAAAGTTGATAGCAGCTTACAAAGAATTATTAAAAGAACAAAATTAATTTGCGCCTCGAACAAAAAAAATTCGCGTGCCGGGAAAACGTCAAATGTTATGGGGCAATTGTGTGGGGCACAATGTGTCATCGAGTTGTTGTGCACAATGAGTCGACACCCAATGTAATTGGCAAATAATACCCGTTAGGAAGATATAAGAGTTTCAGCCGGCTCGTTGTACCCCACGTTTCCCAGCACTTGACACACTGTACCCACCTATCTGGCACATTGTACCCCACACGCGGGGCACAATGAGCCAATCCGCAAATTCTTTTCGAAACCATTATTTTAGGATTTTTAATCTTTTTGCAAAAAATATGGTAGCTTTATTGTACGTTCAAAGGTCTGTAAAATCAGTTATGACTTTTTTTTTCTAATCAGCCTACTTTGGTAAGAGTAAAAATTCGTTGGAACAAAAGTGACACACTCCGTCCCACCGTCCCCTGCAGAGTTTCGAATCCTTACTACTCCTTCGTGGGCGTACTCTTCTTAAACCTCGTACTCTTTTAACTTGTGGTGCTTAAACCCAAACGCCCTTCAACTGCAGCAATTAGCTGCACATTGAGCTGCCTCAATGTATCCAAACGAGGCATCAGGACGTTCCTTTTTTCGTCCAACCAAACTACCATTGTCCCTATCAATTGGATCGAACTGGAGAACCTGCTTCTTCAGTTCTTCTTAGGCCACTTCTTCCTTTTGGATACTTTTATCTCTCTGATTTCGCTTGGTGGGCCAAGCTTGTCTCGAGGGCTCTTTCCCTTCCTCGCGAAAGAACCTGTCGGCTGCCTTTCAATCTCGGCCACCCTTGCCACCCCCCCCCCCCCCCGTCTCCCTTTGCCCTTCAACGTCATGGCAGCTTTTATCGGCGCTTCGAGTCTACCACGATCGCCGAGTAGAGATGCTCCGGCTACAAACTCCAGGCTTATTCCACTCACGTTTTAAACATATCCGGGCTATCTCGAACGGACAATTGAAATGAGAAACTCTTCAGCTTGGTATGAACCGACGCGTGGCCCGGAACCTTTTTTTTCAGTTTGTGGTCCTGAGGACAGAGCAGGGTAGAAAAATTGCCAAGGGTGCTTTTTGATTCGTGAGAGAAGGAATCTTATGGTTAAATATTTTTTTGACATATATGTAAAATGAAAGGAAATTGTTATTCTTAAGGGGAGGAATCTTATATGGAAATATTTATTATATAAAAAAAAAAGGCTTTTTTTTAAAGAGGGTTCTCGTGCTTTAGCGAAGTCGCTGAACATTTGGAAAAATTCAAGTAAATTTGAGAATACTGGACAGTATTGTAAATCTTCGAAATTAGCATTTAATTGTTTATAACAAGGCCGCGAAAAGAATATGAAAAATCTTTTTTTCTTTTTCGAAGAGATGTTTCTTGTAAAATTGTATAAAAATGAGATTTATTCCGCGGACAATAATATCGGCGTTTTTGAAGTTTTGCAAAAGTTTTCGTTGTACAGTGCCCAAGTTTGAAACAAAACCTGATCATTTTTTTTAAATTTTCAATGCTGGTTTTTCATTAAAATGATAGTTAATGGTTTACGAATCGAACTTTATATTGAAATCGGAGTTCTGTTAAATTGGTCTTTTTTCATTTGATATTAAGGCCTTATGCCACTCTAGAATTTTCCAAAAAATTGATTTTTTTTTGTTAAAAATGTACCTTAGTACCTACAAAATTATATTCCAAAAGATTGTGGGTGTGAAAACATCTCTAAGTTATGAGCCCGGCCGACTTGAAAAATGTAGTTTTGAGATAAACGCGTTTAAAGTTAGTAGAAAGTCACGACATGAAAGAGGGGTTGCGCTAAAATTCGAAAATTGAGTACTTCGAGATTTTTCACAGCCACAATCTTTTGGAATATATTGGGAGTACAAATTAATTCGGTCCGTTTTTTTTGTGGTAAAAAATCCATTTATTTCAAAATAAAAGGCATGAATAGATTAATCAAAGTATTGTCCATCGCTGGCTACTACTTTTTCCCACCTCTCAGCAGAGTTGTGAAAATAGTAATTTTAAAATAATGCATTACTCATTACTTTAAATAATGTGTATTGGATAAGTTCTCCATTACAAATTACAAAAGTAATGTGTAATGAATGTGTGTTCCATTACAAATGAGAAAAGTAGTGTGTAATGGTTGCATGATCCATTACAAATTTCAAAAAGTAATGTGCAATGGTTGCATGATCCATTACAAATTTCAAAAAGTAATGTGTAATGGTTGCATGATCCATTACAAATTTCAAAAAGTAATGAGTAATGGATGCGCGTTCCATTACAAATTTCAAAAAGTAATTTGTAATGGATGCATGTTCCATTACAAACTACAATTGATAAAAAGTAATTTGTAGTGGAGAATATTCCATTAGAAATAGAAAAATTGCCGTGCTCACATTAGAAATTTGCACATTGCTATCTGATTATTTTATTTCGCTCATTGAAATTTGTTTTAAGTAAATTCGTTTTTCTTGTGATGGAATATTCTCCATTTGTGATGGAATATTCTTCACTACGAATTACCTTATTGTAATTGTATTTTGTAATGAAGCACTCATTAATCATACATTACTTTTTCAATTTGTAATGGAACATGCGTCCATTACACATTACTTTTTGAAATTTGTAATGGATCGTGCAACCATTACACATTACTTTTTGTAATTTGTAACGGAACATGCATTCATTGCACATTACTTTTCTTATTTGTAATGGAACACACATCCATTACACATTACTTTTGTCATTTGTAATGGAACATATGTCCATTACACATTACTTTTGTAATTTGTAATTGAACGTATATCCATTACACATTACTTTTGTAATTTGTAATGGAACGTATATCCATTTTGCGCAAATCCACTGACCATTACACATTACTTTTGTAATTTGTAATGTATACAGTAATGCATTATCAAAATAATGCATTATTCACAGCTCTGCCTCTCAGGCAATTTTCGAATTCCATCTCGAACAAAAAAGTCTCGTCTTTTGAGGCGATCCAAGTTTTGAGCCAATTTTCGATTTCTGCGAAAAAAGTGAACCGGTGAGCTGCTAAATCCTGCTGCATCCGTCGGAACAACCAGTAATCAGAAGGAGCAATGTCCGGACAATACGGCGGGTGCGGTAAAATATTCCATTTGAGCGTTTCCAAATATTTTTTTACGACTTTTGCGACACGAGGGCGAGCGTTGTCATGCAGAAGAATAACTTTGTCATGTCTTTGCTCGTATTCCGGCCGTTTTTCTCGTAATGCACGGCTCAAACGAATCAATTGTAGTCTATAGCGATCGCCCGTAATGGAATCGCCAGGTTGTAGCAGCTCATTGGCTCATTTGGCTGTCCAGGGCGAGGCTTGTCTTCAACGCTGAAATCACCGTTCTTAAAGCGTCGAAACCATTCCCTACATGATTTATCAGTTGGAGCATCATCACCATAAACTTCAACAAGCATTCGATGCGCTTCAGCTGCACTTTTCTTCCAATTAAAGCAGAAGAGTAAAACTTCCCGCAAATGTTGCTCAGTTAACACAACATTTGACACATTCAACACAGTAAAAAACAAGGTTTTTAATGGAACTCAAAGCGATATAAACTGAATGTTATTGACAGATGTCTAACCTCTCTGAAAGCACCGAAATCAGCTGTCACTATGAAACATTCATAACAGCCAGAGCCATCTCTTGAAAACGGACCGAATTAATTTGTACTCCCAATAATTTTACAGGTACTGAGGTACATTTTTAACAAAAATAAAAACGATTTTTGGAAAACCCAAGAGTGACCTACGACCTTAAAAGGCCTCGACCATACGGAAATTCTCGATAACTTGGCCCTGTCATTGAATTTTCGTCTGCAGCACATCCACGGGGCTTGACGAGGCTCGAGAACAAGACGGTTTATACGACCGCGGTGCTTTCGGTACCTCAGCAAATAAAGACCATCGCCGAGCCGAAGAATCCAGCTCCGGGTATCTGTCTTCCTGTCATCGTCACCTTTTGCCTCTACCACAAGGTAATATAATTCCTACCAAGCAACAAACGAGGCGCGCGAACAAATTGGGAGCTTGGGGGAAAAAAAAAAAACAGAAAAAAAAAAATTCGCCAAAGAAAAAGGATTGTGCGGACGTTTTTTATGCCCGCGTCCTTGGACCGAGCGAGCCACGAGGATGATTTATCTTCTCCGCCTCCATCTAGCCACTTTATCGTTTTTCTCATAATCTCATTACTTTCTTTAGCACCGAGAAAAAAAAAAAAAGCCATTGTTGGTAGAAAACATGGCGAATTTTCGTTAGCTCGAAATTTTTCCATCCCTTGGCGAGACTTGCTTCGCGAGGAATTTACTTTCTAAAAGTTGACGTTGGACGAGCATGCACTCCGGACACGTTTTTTTTTCACCATATAACGCCAATTTTTTTCGGAGCCCGTTTTTTTTTTGTCTTTTTCTTTTTGCCTGCCTCACGACTCAGCATTCGCGACTCTCCACGACCGCGGGGATTTAAAATTCATAAGATTCCCGACTAACGTGTATATATTGTCGTGAGCGTGGCATACCCTTCTGTGTATATGCGCACGAAAAAGATGAGCCAATTCGCCCCCTCGTCGAAACGTGCGGGGGATGAAATAAAAAGAAATCTTGACTACTCTGCTGCTCTTATTTACCTGATAAGATAAATGACGTTGCTCGGGTTTGTTGAAACCCCTCATTATGCCTTTTCTCTTTTTCTCTCGTACTCTATTATTTTTTCTTCTTTTTTTTTTGCTTATTCGCTTCAACGTTAATTTTTTTTTTGTATGAAGATTTGTCTTCTTTCTATTATTGGTGCATTATTATTTCTACTATTATTATTATTGTGCTAGTTATATTGGGAGTACAAATAAGTCTTCGCGGTTTTTTTTTTATCAAAAATTGGGCATTTCGACGGCAGTATGGAAGAACGGGCTATCTCGAATTGTGATAGAAGAACGTGCTATCTCAAATTGTGATAGAAGAACGTGCTATTTCAAATTGTGATAGAAGAACGTGCTATTTCAAATTGTGATAGAAGAACGTGCTATCTCAAATTATGAGAGAAGAACGTGCTATCTCAAATTGTGATAGAAGAACGTTCTATCTCAAATTGTGATAGAAGAACGTGCTATCTCAAATTGTGATAGAAGAACGTGCTATTTCAAATTGTGATAGAAGAACGTGCTATCTCAAATTATGAGAGAAGAACGTGCTATCTCAAATTGTGATAGAAGAACGTGCTATTTCAAATTGTGATAGAAGAACGTGCTATTTCAAATTGTGATAGAAGAACGTGCTATCTCAAATTATGAGAGAAGAACGTGCTATCTCAAATTGTGATAGAAGAACGTTCTATCTCAAATTGTGATAGAAGAACGTGCTATCTCAAATTGTGATAGAAGAACGTGCTATTTCAAATTGTGATAGAAGAACGTGCTATCTCAAATTATGAGAGAAGAACGTGCTATCTCAAATTGTGATAGAAGAACGTGCTATTTCAAATTGTGATAGAAGAACGTGCTATCTCATATTATGAGAGAAGAACGTGCTATCTCAAATTGTGATAGAAGAACGTGCTATTTCGATCAGTCAACATATTTTCATTGATACAGCACTGGTATTTGGGGCACCTCAGTATACAGAGCACTTTTTCTGTAAGGTTATTTAATTTTCTAATATTATTTAGCTCGATAATAGAAAAAACTTAAGATATGTTTGAATAAACAACTTTTTTTTAATCATCAATATATTTATTTATATGCAATTTTTAGAACCTACAGTTACTGTAGGTTCTAAAAATTCCATATAAATAAATATATTGATGATTAAAAAAAAAGTTTCTAATATGATTTAGCTCGATAATAAAAATTAAGATATGTTTGAATAAACAACTTTTTTTTAATCATCAATATATTTATTTATATGGAATTTTTAGAACCTACAGTTACTGTAGGTAACTGGTAAATTCCATATAAATAAATATATTGATGATTAAAAAAAAGTTGTTTATTCAAACATATCTTAATTTTTTTCTGTTATCGAGCTAAATCATATTAGAAAATTAAATAACTTAACAAAAAAAGTGCTCTGTATACTGAGGTTCCCCAAATACCAGTGCTGCATCAATGAAAATATGTTGACTGATCGAGATAGCACGTTCTTCTATCACAATTCGAGATAGCACGTTCTTCTATCACAATTTGAGATAGCACGTTCTTCTATCACAATTTGACATAGCACGTTCTTCTCTCATAATACGAGATAGCACGTTCCTCTATCACAATTTGAGATAGCACGTTCTTCTATCACAATTTGAGATAGCACGTTCTTCTCTCATAATTTGAGATAGCACGTTCTTCTATCACAATTTGAGAGAGCACGTTCTTCTATCACAATTTGAGATAGCACGTTCTTCTATCACAATTTGAGATAGCACGTTCTTCTCTCATAATTTGAGATAGCACGTTCTTCTATCACAGTTTGAGATAGCACGTTCTTCTATCACAATTTGAGATAGCACGTTCTTCTATCACAATTTGTGATAGCACGTTCTTCTATCACAATTTGAGATAGCACGTTCTTCCATACTGCCGTCGATTTATGGTGAAAGAACGGTACTTTTTTATTCAAATTATTGTCCATCGCTAGCCACTACTTTTTTCCATCTTTCTGACACCATATGGATACCGCGTCGGAAGAACGGCTTCATCTTTTGAGGCTATCGACAAATCGACCCAATTTTTGGTATCCATATGATGTGATGTGCTGCTCAGACAGGCCGTGCGTCATCGATCGAAATAAATGATAGTCAGAGGGAGCAATGTCTGGTGAATACGGCGTTGTGGGGTAAAACTTCCCAATTGAGTGTTTCCAAGTAGATTTTGATCGGGGCCGCAACATGTGGACGAGCATTATCATGCAGGAGAATAATTTTGTCGTGTCTGGAGTAGTAGTGGGCGCGTTTTTCCTTGAGTGCTCGGCTCAATCTCATCAATTGTGTTCGGTAGAGAGCCCCAGTAATGGTTTCGTTCGGTTTGAGCAACTCATGATACACGACACCAAGCTGATCCCATCAAATACACAACATGAGTTTTTTGTCCATGAATATTCGGATTGGCTGTCGATGTTGAAGCATGGCCAGGTGATCCCCATGATTTCCTCTTCTTTGGGCTATCGTAGTGGATCCATTTTTCATCACCAGTGACTATACGATGCAAAAAAGCCTTTCGCTTGTGCCTGGCAAGCAGCATTTCACATGTGCAAAATCGGCGTTCAACGTTTCTCGGCTTCAGTTCATATGGAACACAATTTCCTTGCTTTTCAATCATTCCCAACGATTTTAAACGATGTGAAATTGCTTGTTGAGTCACTCCTAATGTAATTGCAAGTTCTTCTTGCGTTTGGCACGAATCTTTCTCCAATAATGCTTCCAATTCCGCGTCTTCGTACACTTTGGGCCTTCCGCTACGTTCTTTGTCTTCGACGTCAAACTCACCGTTCTTAAACTTTTGAAACCACTCACGACAACTTCTCTCACTTAAAGCAGCCTCACCATATGCTTCTACCAAGCAATCGATGCGCCTCAGCTGCAGATTTCTTCAAATTAAAGAAGTAAATCAAAAGTTCGCGCAAATTACGCTTATTCGACTCAAAAGTCGACATTTTCGTACAAAAATAATTATGTCATGCTGATACAAAATCGCTAATTTTTCAAGGTTATGGTCTTGCCAGATGTCCAACCTTACGATATGACGTTTTACATCTGACAATTTCAACCATAACCTCCTGGTGGGACCAACTTTTGTCAAACGGCGGAGACTTACTTGTACTCCCAATATATATATATACAGGGTGGACCACGCAACGTGTGCACCTCTTTTACGACCAAAATATGCGTTGCACAAAAAAATGTTTTATACAAAAGTTACATGGTTTATAAGGCTACAATATGTGGTGCATTTATTTTTTTTATAGGTGGAGGCACTTCGAAGATTTGAAGGTCAACTTTATTTTTTCAAATGGAATGCTATACTTTTTATAGCGTAATATGATAGAGTATCGAATTCTGAGTAAAAAAGTATAGATCTTTATTAGCCCTAGAGTTAATAGCTAACGAGTAATTTCACTTTATTACTTTAAAATTTTCTTCACGTAATATCAAGTTGGAGATTCGTTCATTCATTTTCACTTCTATCTTTCTGATAATAATCACGCACAATCACCGAAGGATACTTTAATACTGGATTACAATCATTGAGAAGAATGTGAATCATGATAAGTGTGTGTGATGTGGTAAATGTGTTCATATTGATAAACACTGTGATGTAAACACTGCCATTCAGAAATTTGCAGTAGATTTGAATCTCCAACTTGATATTACGTGAAGAAAATTTTAAAGTAATAAAGTGAAATTACTCGTTAGCTATTAACTCTAGGGCTAATAAATGTCTATACTTTTTTACTCAGAATTCGATACTCTATCATATTACGCTATAAAAAATATAGCATTCCATTTGAAAAAATAAAGTTGACCTTCAAATCATCGAAGTGCCTCCACCTATAAAAAAAATAAATGCACCACATAGTCTAGCCTTATAAACCATGTAACTTTTGTATAAAACATTTTTTTGTGCAACGCATATTTTGGTCGTAAAAGAGGTGCACACGTTGCGTGGTCCACCCTGTATATATATATATTAATAACAATTCATTGTTATTAATATCATTCATTTTTCATGATTTTTTTCAATGGTCGTAAAATAATCGCATCATTTTGAAATTTGGACATTATCTTATTACAACTTTCAAGTGTTGAATTTTTTATTTTAACACAACAAAATCGCGTCGTCACAAGGTATTTCTTTAAGCGTCTTTTGCGTGATCACGAGAAGTGCTCCATTTGTCTGATTTTTTTTCTCTATTGATCTGGAACAGAAATCGAAAATAAAAATAATTGTAATTACGAAGATGAAAATACTAAGAAAAGTTGATGTTTCCATTTGAAACAATTTTTTTTTTTTACGTTATTATTTAAAGAGATATATTGATTTTCATTTCAAAGTTGATCAAAGTAGCCTCAATCCACGGTAAATACTTTTGGAAATGTGTTTCGACGTATTTTATTCTTCTGTCAATGGAGAGTAAATTGATTATTATTAATACAATTAATGGTAATAATAATGATAAATAATCGGTATCTCTTTTCGCGGAGAGCGACCATTCGAATCTCGATGAAAGAAAAACCGACACGTACCAGCTGTAAATTCTCGCGCGTTAATTTTTTAACGTCCAATTTTGCCGGCACACCAATACGGAATTCGATTAATCGTGTCGCGCGTAACGGAGACGCGGTCGCCCGATACGCTTGGCCGGAATTCCCAATAGACGAATCGCACGATTGAATTATTGCGGCAGATGCCTATGAATGTGCCATGCAATTTCCTCGATTCAACCTGATGATCGCGCGTTCATAGGTCTCATCGATTTCGCAACTGTGGCCAATCATTTCAATCAAGCGATACGCTCGGTATCGAGAATTACGTGCTTCGTGGCCAAAAAAAAAAAAAAAAACAAAAATGCGACGAGAAGCAATGATACACTTAAAAATCATATTTGGCTATTCTTTCTTTTTTTGTCTTGTTTTTTTAAGCATTTAAAGTGGTTCCCCCCTTAATCATAAGCTTCGGGAAATCGTCATTGTCACAAATCTCCTCTGTCACAAACCTCCTCGGTCTCCCCTACACCCGATATATACGTATACACATCAATTGTATCCAGACACTGAATATTGCACGTATCAATGTACAAGGTGTACAAGTATGAAATGTGGATTTTTTTCTAAAAAAGAACACGTTAAATTCCGGAGAATGATAAAAAGTGCTTTATTCAAAGTATGCTCCATCGCTTGTGATACATTTTTCCCATCTTTCGGGCAATTTGTGAACACCACGCCAGTAAAAATCTTCCCCTTTTGCTGCGAACCATTAATCGAGCCATTTTTTCACATCTTCGTACGAACCAAAGCGCTGCTCAGCAAGTGCGCGATCCATCGATGCAAACAAGTGGTAATCGAAAGGAGCCAAGTCTGGTGAGTAAGCCGCATGGGGTAGAACTTCCCAGCTGAGTGCTTCCAACGTGTCGCGAACCGGTTTTGCCGTATGCGATGGAGCATTGTCATGAAGAAAAATGACTTTGCGTTGCCTCTTTCGGTATTCTGGCCTTTTTTCAAGCAGCGAACGGTTCAAATCGGTCAATTGTTGTTGGTAACGTTTAGTATTAAGGCAGTAGTCTGCTTTACAGGCTTCAAAAAATCGATTTTTCGTTTTTGTCTTAAATCTATTCCAAAACTATCCAAGAATATGTGTTCAAAATTTTAGAGGCCAATTCGACATATTTTCGAAGCTAGATCAGTTTTAGTGGCCGAGCGTCGAGCAGGTGCGAATGCTCGGGCAGACTTTACAGCCCGTTTTCTCGAGTTTTCATTTTCACAAGTTTTGGAAAACGGTGCCGGCGATAGTAAAAACAATATATGTCCGATCGAAAAAAACCAAAGTGATCTAGCTTCAGTATTGAATTATCTTCTATTTGAACTAAAAAAGTTGGACAAAAGTACTATTTAAATTACTTGTTTTGCAACTTAAAGTGAATTTTTTTTTTCAAAAAAGTGAATTTTTTTTTCAAACTTCGAAAAAATTTGGAATTTCGTCATTTCTTCGGTATTTTTTTAGTTCATATAGAAAAGGAACTTATAAAAACTAAAAAAAAATTTGGTTCCACTGTTTCAGATGCATCGCACGACTCCATCACCGGCACCGATTTACGAGTGCACACTCCAGGCGCCCCAGAAAAATCGTTACAACTTTGGCAAATTTTAATAATTTGTAATAATAAAAATTGTTTTTTAAAGCTTGAATATAATATACTATCGTCTCAAAATTTCGTTTACCGCAATCATTTCCTTCCCTTTAA
The DNA here is from genome assembly GCA_963932345.1 of Ophion ventricosus. Taxonomy (NCBI): domain Eukaryota; kingdom Metazoa; phylum Arthropoda; class Insecta; order Hymenoptera; family Ichneumonidae; genus Ophion; species Ophion ventricosus. Next base: position 937,990 of record OZ010714.1, on the reverse strand, counting down.
AAAAAATTGTTGAAAAAACGCTTTTTTTTCGGCTCCTAAAGCAGACTACTGCCTTAACCGTTTCCCCAGGTTTTAACAGCTCACAATAGACCACGTCCCACTGGTCCCATCAAACACAGAGGATCGTCTTTCTGCCAAAGCGATTCGGTCTTGCGGTCGATGTGGATGGTGCGCCTGGGTCTACCCATGATTTTTTGCGCTTGGTATTCTCAAAATAAATCCACTTTTCATCCCCTGTAACTGTACGATGCAAAAACGACTTCCTTTTGTACCGAGCGAGCAAAATGTCACATGTGTTTTTGCGCTTTTCCATTTGCCTGTCGTTCGACTCGTGTGGTACCCATCTACCGGTCTTCTGAATCTTTCCCATCTTCTCGTAGCCGATTGGAAACAGCTTGTTGACCAACGCCCAATTGCTCGGCGAGTTGTTTTTGTGTTTGCGAATCATCTTCGTCCAACAATGCTTGCAATTCCACATGTTCGTATTTTTTTTTTTGGCGGTTTTCCATGTTACTTGTCCGCAACATCGAAGTCACCACTTTTGAAACGCCGAAAGCATCGTTCACACGTATCTTGCGATGGAGCATGTTCACCATATAAGCTTCACGAAGTAATCGGTATGATTCAGCAGCACTTTTCTTCAAATGAAAACAAAAAATTAATGCTGTCCGCGAATGCTCTTTGTTCGGTATAAATTTCGACACATTGAACACAACAACACAACACTATGCACACACTTTTCCAATTTATCACTCGTGCGCGTCTGACACTTGTTGATGACACAACAAAATGGCGCAGTGTCAAATCTTTATAGCACAAACTGCATTGGTGCGCCATCTGTTGTCTGAAATCCGCATTTCATACTTGTACACCTGGTATGTGCTTCGGAATTGTTTTTTTTTTTTTCAGGTACCCTACAATTTCACGGTCTTCCCGAACTATGCCGGGAATTTTGGACAACGAGACGCCCAGCACGCTCTCGAGCTTTACGACGCCGTCGTCGACGTAAAGTGTTACGAGCTCGCGGCTCTCTTTCTCTGCAGTGTTTTCGTACCGAAATGCGGCACGAGAGGTCAGGTCGTGCCGTTCTGTCGGAGCCTATGCACCCGTGAGTACACTACTTATCGTCGTCATTTTTTTTCTCCCCCCTTTTTTTTTCATTTTTTGTCGTAAATAATTTTTTTTATTTTTTATAAACTTCCAAAAAGCGAAAATCGAATTTTGATCTGGACTTTGGCATGCACCTTAATTTTAATGTTATAAGACTTGCCTCAAAGAGGTTGGTGAGTTATCGAAAATGCAAGATTAAAAAAAAATTATATATATGTTATTGTCCAGGCTATACTGAATCTTTAAGAATTAAAAAAAAAACATTTCACTACAAAATACCAGAGGTAAAAAAATAGTTCAATGCATGCAATTTTACGTACGGTTAGATGGGCCAAACGTTCACGCTACGAGTGAGATAATTTTGTTTTTCGCCTATTTAGCACCAAGATAAATCAATTTTAACAACGGATTAACGTAAACTAAACCTTCGTGAACATTAAGAAAAAATAAGAAAAAATAAAAACCATTAAAACCAAAAAATAAAAACCATGGTATTTCGTCGTCTTCTCATTATCATTTCGTTCTTTTTTGTCGCTTTTTCCAGAGACCATAAGACGCTGCGGCTTTTTTCTAAAAGTCTTCGCCCTTACGCTACCGGATTACCTGGAGTGCGATCTCTTCCCCGAGAATCCTGACTCGGACGTGTGCGTCGGTTATCACGAGGTTATCGAGGCTGAGAAACGTGCGGAGAAGCCTGGTGAGTCGGAGAGAATTTTTTTTTCATTTTTTTTCTTATTTTTTAAATATATATATATATATATATATATATATATACAGGGTGACCCGTTTATCTTGAGAAAAACGGAGTAATTCGAAAAATCCTCTTTTTTTATTTGGTCGACGTTTTCAAGGTGATTTTAAGGTCAACTTAGAAAAAATCTGCGCAAAAAAAACAACAGGTTACTTTTTCCCGAAGGATTTTTTTATTCGGACATTCTTTAAATCATTTTTCAACAAACGCGAAGCAACTTTGTACGTAAGGGAGTAGGCCACTTGAAATGGGACACCCTGTGCATAACTATTATATATATATATGGGACATTCCACGCTAAATCGACCAATTTCCGGTCCATCCCCCGTCGATTTGGCTGAAACTTTAATACTTTGTTGTTTTCATATTTTTGTGATGTTTTGTGTGATTTTTTTTTAAATTTTTAACCTGTTTTCCATGATATAATAATTTAAATGGTTAATTCTATCATACTTAATACTTTGTATATTAACTCTCGTAAAAAGTTTTCCGAATATGTAAAATTTTTTTTTTAAGGATTATTTAATGGGGAATGAAGTAAATACTTATTCAATTAATTGTTTAATAGTAATTAATGATGAATTTATTGATTTCTGTGACGTTTGAATAATTTACATAATTTGTGATCTCTTGAATCTTGTGAAACAGTACACTGCATTTTTTTTTTACAAAACCATAGGATTTATTAATGGACATTATTGCATCATAGAAAAAAGTTATATTTGGAAAAAATTAAGAATACAAATTTTTCAATTTAGGAAAAAAAAAATAGAAAGGAAAATCTTACCACGATGGGTCTGGCGGCAGAAAGTGCAAAATTTATCATAATTTTTTTACAACAACAAAAAAATCAAAAATCAAAAGTGATGTTCTTTGGAAAAAATACAAAAAAAACTTTTAAAAATCATGTCGAAGGTGACTGAATATTTTTCAAAAATTTTTTTTCATAAAGAACATTTCAAAACGAATAATAAAAAAAAAAAATCTTAATCGGTCCATTTTTTAGAAAGTTATGAGCATTAGAAAAAAAGACGATTTTTTCAAAAATTCGCTACGGATTGGTGATTATGTAAAAAAAATTGAAAAAAAATCACACGAGCGTTTTAAGATGAAAACAATAACATATTAAAGTTTCAGCCAAATCGAAAGGGTTCGGGCTGGAAAGTCGTCGATTTGGTGTGGAATGTCCCATATATATATAAGACACAAATTATATATATATATATATATATATATATATATATATATATATATATATATATATATATATATATATATAATTTATGTGTCTTCGCGAGAGGCTGGAAAATCCTCTGGCGCGGGGGGGGGGGGGGGGCACGTCCCGGTAATTGAGGGATTAAAATAATCTCGAGACGACATTTCTCGACGACGGCGACGACGGGACGCGAACCCGTATTTCTTTCAGGATCTTAAGGGGGTGTTTATGTAACTCGGCACTTTTTCAGCCATAAACTCTCCGTCAAATATATCTCGCGGTTATTCAAGTGCTACGACATTCCTGCCGAATTGACTTATTTTCTTTTTTTCTTTCCTTTTATTTATTTTTTTTACCTGGATACTAACCCAATCGTAATACGCTTGATTCACCTCATCCTTGGCATTTTCGGGATTTAAGTATTTGAGAAATAATTTTTCGTGTCGTGATGTTCGGGAATTTTTGTTATGAAAAAAGTGTCGCGACACGATCATTTTTTACGAGGATCTATGATGGGCAATATGAAAGTGGGCAATGCGTCGATAAATTGAGAGAATCGATAGTGCGGTTGTTTCAAAGATGGGAGATGTGCTGTTTTTTTTTGTGAAGCGGAATGGTAACGGTTTTCAGGGGTTGGAGATTTTATGCTCTCTCTCTCTCTCTCTCTCTCTCTCTCTCTCTCTCTCTCTCTCTCTCTCTCTCTCTCTCTCTCTCTCTCTCACTCTCTCTCCCCCCTCTCCCTCCCTCTCTGTCTCTGTCTGTCCCTCTTACCCTTTCTTTCTGTTCTTTCTTACGAGAGAGAAAGAGTGTGAGAGATTTAAGGGCTTTTTCAGATTTTTATCGGCTCGCTAACTAGACTAACTCGGAGATAAGATTTTACACGTGATAGAATTTCAAATGATCGTATCGTAGCGATCGTCTCGTCGTAGGAAAAAATGTCCTCTACAAAAAAGATGCGTTTTTCTATGAACTATTTTGAAAAAAAAATTCGAAATTTTCCAAGTATTACAACACTAAAAAAAAATGAAAAATCTTTCATTTCTTAATTTTTTAACCCCAATGACTAGGTTGATCCTGCTGAAATTTACACTGAATTTTCTTTTATTAGTGTAAAACTACATGTGTAAGTTTCATTTTGGGCTGGGCTTGCGCTCAGTTAATATCGTCGTCTTAAATTTAATGGGAAATGGTTTTTGTTGAATAACTCGGCGATTTACAATTTTTAAGTAAAAATGACAATGACTAAACTTGTAGGAAATCGAGTGCTTTACAACTTTGGTCATTACAGTTTTTTCTCTACCATCGATATTTTTCGAATTAAACCTGAAAAAAGCGGCTACTGCATTATCTCGTTTATTTTTAACTTTAGGGCATAAATGAACACGAACAAATTTGTAGAGAATGAAATTTGCGACAATTTTTGTTCCTACCGTTTTTTCCTAGAATCAATATTTAAGGTCGTACGTCAACGGCTTTTAGGCCGTTCGAAAATACTTGGATACCTCATATATATATATATATATATATATATATATATATATACAGCGCCAGGGAGTTGTGGAGACTTTTATATTTCCGGTGTTCGCGTAGAACTCCGAAGAATGACTCTTGAATTCCGGAAATAGGTATTTTTTTTCTTCTGTTAGACATGAAGATTTTCCATCCATGCCCCAGTATCATGAACTCCGTACAAGTGCGAGATAGAATTTCTCTGTGAAGCCGCTTTTATTGTAGTCATATATATTATTATTGATATGTAATTTTATATATAATGATTATATCGCTAATAATGATATATATATATACAGAGCTATTGGTTACACTGACAGAAAAATTCCTTCGATGTTATCTAGATGCGGCTATTTGATTTTTATTTTATTTGAATTAAAGCCTCAGGCCACTCTAGAGGCAAAAAAAGGGCATATTTTGTGATTTTTTTTCAGCCAAACCATAAAACAAATCGGAATTACAAAATAGGGGTTTTATTATACACGTAATTGACTATACTAAAGTATTTTTTTCACAGCGATACATGTCAAAATGGCGATTGTGCTGTATTTTTCCGATGACACCTTTATTTCTGGAAGGTCAACAGCCGGACCAACAGTTCCTATAATTTTTGAGTTATGATGAGACACTAAAGTTTTTTCGTTTATATATAAGAATAGCTACAGAAGTACGTAGGATTTTTTTTGATATATTATTTTTTGCCAAAATGGCGCATTTATAAAACAAAAAGTATAAATTGCCATGAGAAAATCGTCAGAAAATTGTTTATAAAAAAGGAACTATGCAATATAATGAAAAAAATCCTAGGTAGTGCCTCAGAAAATGTAATTCTAAATATACAGTTAAAATTTCAAGTGAATCGGTTGAAATTTGTTTGAGTTATGAGTCCGGCCGACTTGAAAAATGTAGTTTTGAGATAAACGCTTTTAAAGTTAGTAGAAAGTCACGACATCAATGAAGAGGGGTTGCGCAAGAATTCGAAAATCGAGTACTTAGAGATTTTTCACACCCATAATCTTTTGGAATATAATTTTAGAGGTACTAAGGTACATTTTTAACAAAAAAAAATTGATTTTTGGAAAATCCTAGAGTGGCCTGAGGCCTTAGATTTTTCGTGACATCAAATTTTTCCTGTTGCATTCAATTATTAAAATGATTTATTTTAAATATATTCATTTATTTAAATGAAGATCTCTTTAATATCGTCTAACAACTAAATATTTTACTAATTGATAATAACTATTTTCAGTGAGGGGTAGGGGTCTAACTAAAAAACAGGGGTCTATCTATCTGAAAGGAAATGTTTCGTCGATTACGAATATCACCGAGTTTTCGTCGAAAGTTCAAAATTACGCCAGCCGAACAGAAAAAAACGTTTTTAAGGGGTGGTTTTTCCACGTGAAGCAGTTTTTCCGCAGAAAAAAAAATACGCATTTAATAAATTTTAATGCTTTATCATATAAACGAGTTGCGACAAAATCGAAGGTGGACATCAACGTGATTTCTTCTGTTATATATAATGTTTATGATCTTTCAATATGCTCTCAATATATTATACTTTCGAAACATGTGTAGAAAAAAAAATGGATTTTTTGAACATTGTAAAGGGTTTTCCCCCTTAATGAACTGCCATTTTTCGTCATTGGTATTAATTTACCAGCAGGATTCACGATTTTACATTTAAAAGAACTTTATGTCGTTAAGGTGGATGAAGTATATTGAGTAAACATTGATCGGTGAGAGTTCCAAGCCTCCTTAAAAATAATTCAACCACTTCAAGAAATGATTTAAACTTCGTTCCGTGTTATTTCGTTCTATCGGGTTTCCTCCCGCACAGTCGTTTTCCCTTTGTTCGAAGGGAATTCACCGTTCTCGTGCTTGCTTGGCTGCGACGAAGCCCACGCTGCTCTCGCGCCGAGTCACTATTGTTCTTCAATTTATCTACGGAAGCCCGTTAGTATTGGATTCCAGCGAGAGAAGGAAGTCTCGAGGTATGCGGTACCGCATCGGTGGGAAATGGCAGTGAAAGTGGGAAGGACATTTTCTCAGTCGATGTCAAGGCTTCTTAACGAGGACAATAATAATAACGATAAATCAGATTGTCGATCGTGATTGCACTGGCGATGCGCATCGTTGAATTAACAGGATCGCGGTAATGATCATGGGTATGGAGAAGGATAAGGAGGTCCTTGAGAAACCGCATGGCGGAACAGAGATGCGCGCCGTCGGTTCCTCGATGTACATCATTATTCCTAGAGCATATACACGGTGTTTCGCACAAGACAAACCCGCTCTTCGAACAATGAATAGATCAGTGTATTCTGAGAAGAAAAGTCCTTAGAAATTTCTTTCTCCGAGCCATAGTTCTCCGGATATCGATGAATAAGTGACGGCCAATCCGATGACGCGCCGAAGAGCAACGCGCTAGTCAGCCGTGGCGCGCATCCAACGCGAGAGCTCCGTGCCCCTCTCCAGCCGCCTCGGACACGGCCAGAGGGTATTGGGGGAGTTCATTCGCGCGCCGGATTCGCTCTCGGTCAATCAATTGATATTTCGAGAACGGTGCATCGGACAGAAAAGTGGCTAAGGACTTTTCGCTCAAGAATTTCACGATCTATCGGCTAGGCGAAGGTTCGATGTTGCTTAAGGGACACCCCGTCTAGCACGTACGTGCAAGTATATCGTCGTGCCGCATTGACTGCCTCTGCTACGCAAGATAACGTACGGCAGTGTCCGCCGTGCATTCTAATTAATCGCTTCACTTCTCTTCAACGCGCAGCAATTAAGACCAAATTGTTCGGGCTGAATCCAGACAGCTGTGATAGCCTCAAAGGATTACAGAACGAGTGCTCGCTCTCCTGACTCGCTATTGATACAATCCTTTCCTCAATAATTTTGCATTTCTTACGGACGCGTATCTATTTTCTAAAGCTTTTCCGCCCATCCACGATTCGAACAACACGATCATCGCGGCCGCTTTTCTTCCTCTGTATAAAAACGAACCGCTCGCGGCTTATCTCAACGTCCGCTTTATTGGCTTAACGAAATTACTCTTCGTTACCATTTTAAGGCATGAATTCAACGTCCGGGAAGCTCCCTCCTCCCAGGTCACTATAAATACACCGAGACTTTATCCAATTCATTTCGAACAGTACACGCCATTCAACGTGAATTCCATTTCGCATTATTGCTCGCGCGGAATTAAATCAGAGTGCAAGGGCAGGAGTCTTAAGATGTTGCGAGAGACTTTTCCAATCTCAATCAACTTAATCGACTTTTTGCTTTCTTCTCTTCGCCTCTGGTGGCTCGAGCTTACTTTTCACTCGATATCCATCTGCGACCCATTTCTTCGATATTTCCGTTGCGCATATTCTCGAGGTAGCTTTGCGCGAAGACACTTCATAGAACGCTAATATTCATCGTCTAATTGTATCTTTCGTACAGGTCCTTCCAGATCCTTACGACCCTAACCCATTGGCGTAGCCAGCATTTTGGGCACATACAGACCTCGGAGGGAGGAGAGGGGGGGGGGGGGGGGGGGGGTGGGGTGGGCTGCTGCCCTACCTAGTTACATCAATGTTACCAACCGCCCTCTCCTCTTTCACGGCGGAGGATCGAAACTAAAAGTTCATTCTCCAGGGAACGAGTGCGAATCTATCGATTCGCTCTTGAAAATTGCTCGTTACGGTAGCAATTGAAAACTGCTCGTTACGAAACTCGTTGTGCAGTGGAGGAGTAAGCCGACAAGCGGCTCGCTGCTCCTCCGAGAATTTCCTGATGAATTTCCAATCAATACGGTATGACTATACGGAAGCATTATTTTGACGATTTTTTTTTTTTCGACAAAGAAACCGTGGCAGTAATGTTGCAAGATAAATATAGAACACGGATTAAAAGATAATTAATAATGATAATAATCGTATATATGCAGAGTGACCCACTTTTTGAAAAGCATTGAAATAAATCCCCAAGATGAAGTAGTACAAAAAAGTGTTTCCTACAAAAGTTTTGTGGTTTTGAGGGGGACATCCAATGAAAATACAAAATATTTTTTTTTGTCACCACGTCCACGACATATCGCGGTGGTGGTGGTACAATATATATATATATATATATATATATTTGTATACACTGCCGGCCGAAAGTTTGAGTACAGCAGTCGAAATTTCTTGTCGCACTAAAAGTTAGATAGCGGACTCAAAAATGAAGATAACCAAATCTCCCAAGCGGCGTTTCAAAAAGGACAAATTTACCTTCATTTTGCCTTTTTAGAAAAACTTTTACAATTTTTTTTGGGCCCGGTACGCCTTTTTGAAAATGGCTATTTTTCAGCTTTTTTTGCACGTCTAAAACTGCCCGTATAACTTCCGGCGATTTTTTTCGCTCGTTCTTTCCATGACAAACTTGAAGGGGGTATCAAAACCTACATTTTTATTTTTCAGAAAGTTTCGTACGATTTTTTTTTCGCCCCAGTATTGCATTTTTAGCTAAAAAAGACATGTTTTAGAAAAATAGGCGTCGTCCAATAACTATGGGGTTTCAGAGAAAATATCGAGAGGATAAAAAGTTGCATAGGTTCACACTGAAGTAGCCAGAATTTTTTCAGAATTTTTGTTGAAATTTTTTTTTCTTCACAATTTTTGGTCGTGACTCTGATGAGTGGAGGGGCTCCATTTGGGAATTATGGGGTCTAGGGCAATCTGTCAGGAAAGAAAATTTGTTTACTTTTTCATTTTTAATTAACTACAATTTTTTCAGAATTAAAAAAAAATTATTTTAACAATTTTTTCGGAATTTTTTAAAATATTATTTTAACAATTTTTTCGACTACAACGCATTCATCTCGACATTCATTTTTTTCGCGATAATTCAATATGATATGCCTTGATTGCGTAAAGTAATAATCATCCTCGTTTTTTAATACGAAGTTCTCTATATTCAGTCAATTTTACACGTTAAAACTTTTTGGAGCAGGAAAAATTCAAAAAAATTCTCAGATAAACTCAACCGAGGATGATTCTCCAAGTTCTAGTCGAAAAAATTTTGTTAAATAATATTTTAAAAAATTCTGAAAAAATTGTTAAAATAATTTAAAAAAAAATTCTGAAAAAATTGTCGTTAATTAAAAATAAAAAATTAAACAAATTTGCTTTCTTGATAGATTGTCCTAGACCCCATAATTCCCAAATGGAGCCCCTCCACTCATCAGAGTCCCGGCCCAAAATTGTAAAAAAAAATTTCAAAAAAAATTCTGAAAAAATTCTGGCTACTTCAGTGTGAACCTATGCAACTTTTTACTCTCTTGACATTTTCTCTGAAACCCTATAGTTATTGGACTATGCCTATTTTTCTAAAACATGGCTTTTTTTTAGCTAAAAATGCGACACTGGGGCGAAAAAAAATCGTACGAAACTTTCTAAAAAATGAAAATGTAGGTTTTGATACCCTCTTTAAGTGTGTCATGGAAGAAACGAGCGAAGAAATTCGCCAGAAGTTATGCGGGCAGTTTCAGACGTGCAAAAAAAAAAGCTGAAAAATAGCCATTTTCAAAAAGGCGTACCGGGCTCAAAAAAAATTGTAAAAATTTTTCTAAAGAGGCAAAATGAAGGTAAATTTATCCTCTTTAAAACGCCGCTTGGGAAATATGATTACCTTTATTTTTGAGTCCGCTATCTAACTTTTAGTGCGGCAAGAAATTTCGACTGGTGTACTCTAACTTTTGGCCGGCAGTGTATATATACATAAAAAAACTAATAATTTCATAAATTATGATTTTCATAAAAATAATTTTTTCATTTGGGTAATTCCAAAATAAATTCAATATTTATGTTTATTTAAAATATTAACCACTCCCGTGCCACCCACATACACATACACACACACACACACACATATATGTATGAAGTTTCATAGCTTCCTCTCTCCTCCCGTTCCAATTGCAGTATGCATCAGTGGTTTCCAATGCGACAGGAGTAGATGCATTCCAGTCGATTGGAAATGCGACGGGCATGTCGATTGCGCCGATCAGAGCGACGAGATTGGCTGTGGCGAGTGCAGTACGAGCGAGGACGTCACCGGGCGGACGAACGCCGATAACGCGACGATTCAGCCCTTGGTAACGAATGGCCGAGGAACAAAAAAATTAAAGGTCAAAAATATCAGTAGCCGTTTTACGAGGCCGAGCGTACACTGCGGTGAGAGAAGGTGCATGTCAGCCGAGCACGTTTGCAACGGCGTCATGGACTGTCCCTGGGGCCAGGACGAGAGAAACTGCTGTGAGTCCGCTGTGAAATATGAAGAAAAAAAAATATATACCGGGCGATCCAGTTAGCATCTTCGATGTTTTCATAAGTATGCGTGTCAGGACGAAAATTGACAGAAATTGCACAGAGGGGTGGGTGTCATCAGACGGTGATGACGAGTTTTCCGAACGAAGAGTTGCTTTCGTGATAAGAAAGTGATCTGGGTTGTTGAAAATGGAATGCTGTGTTTTTGTGTTTGTCATCTGATAACATTCAACGTCATTCAAGGTCATTCAAGGCCAGCTAAGGCGATTCAAGGTCATTCGAGCCAATTCACGGCGATTCAAGGTCATTCGAGCCCATTCACGGTCATTCAAGGCCACTCAAGGCGATTCAAGGTCATTCGAGTCCATTAAATGCGATTCAAGGTTATACAAGGCGATTCAAGGTTATTCAAGGTCATTCAAGGCCACTCAAGGCGATTTAAGATCATTCAAGGCCACTCAAGGCGATTCAAGGTCATTTAAGAACATTCAAGGTCTGAATGCGACTTCTCGTAGAACACGTAAAAATGTCAAAATCTACGAAATTTATGCACTTTTTTGCATTCCATTTTCAATGTTGGATATAATAATTGATTGTAACTTATTTTTTATTAGGGGACTATTCTACTGTGAAGCCTAAAAAAAAAAGCTATTTTTTAATAATTTTTTTCCTGTTGTATGTATCAGAACAAACTTTTTTGTCGCTCGAAGGTACACTCTTATAGAATAGAAAACAATTATTTCTTTTCGCATATAAATGCATATTTATTTAACAATTTATAATAGTGTAAAGGCCTGAAAAAATAGTGTGTCGCTTGCGTTGATGATTTGCGCTCTCCAGGTAATCTGAAACAAAAAATTCAAAAAGATTCTTAATCTATATGAGTGTCTCTATTGCCCGAACTAGAATTATTTTAAAAATATCAATTTTTACTTACACTTTCGCCCGAATTATGACGAAAAAAAACGTGTTTTTCGAACACTTTTGCAAAAAACTACGCCACTTTGTTATTTTGCAATATAAAATAATAATTCTAGTTCAGATTAAGTACAGATTAAGAATCTTTGAATTTTTTGACAACGACATTTTCATGCCATGACGTTGTCAAAAAAAAAGTATGTCGTTGACAACGACATACTTTTTTTTCATGCCTTTACACGATTATCAATTGTCAAATAAATATACATTTATTTGCTACAAAAAAAAAATTATTTTCTATTCTGCAAGAGTGTACGTTTAAGGCCTCAGTCCACTTTGGAGCCACGAAAAAAGGCTATTTTCGCGATTTTTTTTTTGAGGATTTTATAAAAGATATGAATATAAAAGTTGTTGCGCTTGATAAATAAAGTCTTGAAATACATCAAAAAAAAATTTTAATTCATTTTTATTCATTTTTAAGTACAAAAACTTTAGTTTAACGTAACGCCTCAAAAATAGGTTGGGCTAGGTAGCTCCATCACAACTCGGCAACGGCTTGTCTGAAACAAAAAAATCAAAGTCCATTAGATTCAGTATGACACCAGCTACAAAATGACCCTCGGATATAAAGTTTTATCAAAAAATAAAAAAATGGCAGATGAAAAACGAAAAAAGTAACAAAAAACGCGTTTTTTCGCAGTTTTTCGCAAAAAAAAGAGTAAAAATCAAAATTTTAAAACCATCGAGGGTCATCTTGTTGCGAATCATGTTTACAATATGTGGTTCAAATTTCAAGAGAATCGGTTTATTAGTTTTAGAGATACGATGGAGCTAGATTTTGAAAACGTTGTTTCGAGAAAAACGCGTTTGAAGTTTATACTATGAAAAACTCTTACCTAAACTCAATCGGCAATATTGACACAATATTGACACAATATTTCTGAATGTATGTACTTTCGAAAATAGTAAAAAAAAAAATCGATTTTTTGAAATTTTCAAAGTGAAGTGGCCCCTTAAAATTTCAAGTGAATCGGTTGAAATTTGAGTTATTAGTCCGGCCGACTTGAAAAATGTAGTTTTGAGATAAAAGCGTTTAAAGTTAGTAGAAAGTCACGACATGAAAGAGGGGTTGCGCAAGAATTCGAAAATCGAGTACTCAAAGATTTTTCACACCCATAATCTTTTAGAATATAACTTTATAGGTACTAAGGTACGTTTTTAACAACAAAAAAATCGATTTTTGGAAAATCCTAGAGTTGCCTAAGGCCTTAAGCGAAAAAAAAGTTTTTAAACATACAATTTTCCGAAAAAAAAATATTAGAAATAGCTTATTTTTCGCGTCATCACAGTAGAATAGCCCCTCAAGCGCGACTGTAATCTACTAGTAATTCATCATGACCCTGGCATACGCGGCCACAAAATACGTCCCTCCGCGAAAGGAATGCCTCAAGGGTGCTAACAGATGCCGGACCTGATCAGACTTGTCGGTTTTATCGTTCATTGGAATGGCGGGATGGTAAGAAAAATTGGATCGATTTTATTTCTCGATGCAACGGGACCAGTGAGGTTGAGCGATCGAAACGGCGATGTTGGGAAAGGACGTCTTCAGGTCTATCACGCGGAGAATGGAAGCTTCATACCTGCCTGCATCGCACACTGGGAGGACACCTCGGCCAAGGCGATTTGCAATCTGCTGGGATACAAGTGAGTCGTGTTGTTTCGGGGCTCTAGCTTGATTGTCGATTTTGCTAGTCGAGCGAACTTTTCCTCCTGCTTGGAGTCGAGGGAAATGATGCATTTGGGGTTGAGAAGAAAATGGACGGGGATGGAAGTGGATTTGTTGTCTCTGCGGACATGTGGAAGGCAGGAAAAGGTCTTCTTTTGGAGAGTGAGACATTTGGGAAGCAAAAGACTGTATGATTTGGTGGGATTGATTGGACACCTTGGCTTTGGATTGATCTATGGCATTTACGCCCTTGGCTTTTGCGAAAACTTCAAAGCTTTGGTGTAAACTTGGGAAACGTCAATTGAGTTGATGAATTTTGCGACCAAAAAAACATGTCGATTTTCAATATTTTTTTCTGACGAAAGTATTGTGATGACGCGGTTGGAATTTTACGTACTATCGATACATAGTCTTTCAACGTTGGAGTTTTTTTTTTCATTGAAAAATATTGATAAACAATGGAGTTATTATTATTTGAAGAAAGTACCGTCGTTGCTGCATGTCTAATCGGTGGAGGCGTTTCCACCGAGTAGGCTCATCACAAATGAAAAATGAAAAAAAATCTACTTTCAATATAATAATGAAAGTTTTGCATGGCAGGATATTTTCTTGAAATTTTCGAAAATTACGAAAATTCGCAAGCTGCAGAAAAACGTTCGATTCTCGATACAAAAAAGCCCTCAACGATACAAAAGAGCCCTCAACGAGTTTTCGCGAAATCGTGATCTCGCATGACGTCAGAATGATATTGGTATATGAGATATCAATGACAGGTCGAAATCAAGACCAAAAGTATCATTCAGTAGAGCATGAAATCGGTATTCTTTTTTTTCCGGTCGATCCATTCCAGTGCGGTGGACTCGTCGATGTTGTCCATGAAAAGTAATAACGTCACGGTGATGACGCCAATAATGGATACACCGCAACGTTGGAGACTCGCCCAGAAGGGACGAGCGAACCTCCTCAAGGAACTTCAGGAGTGCACCGAACGGAATGACTATCAAACCGTCGAGTTGGCCTGTTCGGAATACGGTTAGTAGCGAGTCTTCCGTTTTCCGGATGATCAAATCCAAAAAAAAAGGTGTATCATCATCTATGAAGTGTCGTTCTTCCAGCGTGTGGACGAAGACGTCACGTTTACGGAAATGCCAGAGATAGATGGAGAATCGTTGGAGGAACGGAGGCAGCCCCTGGCGATTGGCCATTCCTGGCTGCCCTTCTTGGTGGTCCTGAACAAGTGTTTTATTGCGCCGGGGTTCTCATAGCCGATCAATGGGTCCTGACAGCCTCGCATTGCGTTGGAAAGTACGTTTTTACCAACCCAAACGAACGAAATTTGCGTTGACCAAAAAATGGATCTACCGATAATGATCTCACTATGAACTTTGTCGTTGAATAGTTTCAGTCACACGGACGTGTCCGACTGGACCATACAATTGGGCATAACGAGACGTCACGCTCACAGTTATCTCGGTGAGAAGCTCAAAGTGAAGAGGGTAGTGCCACATCCAAATTACAATTTGGGTGTTGCACACGACAACGATGTAGCCCTCTTCCAGCTCAGTGAACGTGTCAACTTTCACGATCATCTACGACCGGTTTGTCTGCCAAAACCGGAAACCGATTTGGCACCCGGAACTTTTTGCACCGTTATCGGTTGGGGCAAGAAAGAGGATACCGATGGTCAGACAGCTACTCCCTTTAGACATTGGCAATAAAATCATGATTAGGTGAATACACGGATTATGCTTATCATCGACAGATTCCGAGTACGAGCCAGCCGTGAACGAAGTCAAGGTACCAGTGCTCGAGAGAGAGCTGTGCAATATGTGGCTCGAGCACAAGGATCTCAATGTCACTGACGGAATGATATGCGCCGGCTATCCCGAAGGCAAGAAGGATGCCTGTCAGGTAAAAAATCGTCTTCGTATACTTGAACTCTTTGCAGTCCCTTTTTTTTTTACACACAGTAGCCAGTTGGAAGCCTTGTAACTTTGTCATGTGTGTCCGTTCATTCGCCCAAGCAGAGTGGACTAGAAAGGCTGGATTAGTCTTTACGATGTAGATTGGATGAATTAGACTGGATGGTGAAGGCTGGGTGAACTATCTAGAATGATGTAGACTGGATAATATTGAATCGGTGGAGTACACTGGGTGAAGTGCACTGAATTAAGTGAATGGATAAAAAAAGCTAGAGGAAGTAGGATAGATGAAGTTTGGATAACGTAGGATCAACGATATAGACTGGGTAAAATAGATTGGACAAAGCGGGATGTACGAAGAAGGCAAGAAGTAGGCATATGGATATAGCAGGCTGGAAGATTAACACAGGGAGAATTTTTATGTAACTGAATGGAGTAGACTGGATGACGAAGACTGAGTGAAGTAGACTGGATGAAGTAGAGTTAATAAAATTGATTGGATGGAGTAGACTGGATTATGTAGATTAGACGAAGCAAATTGGGTGACGCAGACTGACAGAAGTAGGTTAGATGAAGTTGTTCGGATAACATATCCTGGGAAAAGTAAACTCAAGGAAGTAGAGTGGACAAGTAGATTGGGTTGAGTACACTGGATGAAGTCGGCTGGATGACGTAAACGGCTAAACTAGAATGGATGGGGTAATATGTATGATGAAGTGAATGTATGGAAGTAGGCTAGACAAAGTTCCTCGGCTAGAGTAGGCTGGATAACTCACACTGGATGAAAGAACTTTATGCGGTAGACTAGATAAAGTTGATTAGATAAAGCACATAGACTGAATGAAGTAGGCCGGACGGCGCAGATTGGATGGCTCAGGCTGGGTAAAGTAGACTCAACACTGGGTAAAGTAGGCTCAATGACATAGATTGGTCAAGTAGATTGGGCGGAGTAAACTGAACAAAGTAAGCTGGATGACGTAAACGGCTAGACTAGAATGGACAGGATAATATATATGATTAGGCTTCACGAAGTAGGCTAGATAAAATTCCGTGGCTAAAGCAGGCTGGATAACATAAATTGAATGGAGTAACTTTATGCTGTAGACTGAATGAAGTTGATTCAGTGGAGTTGATTGGATGAACCACATACACTGAATGAAGTAGGCCGAACGGGGCAGACTGGATGGCTCCGGCCCAATGAAACCGATTGGATAACATAGATTAGAGGGACTAGACTGAATGATTTCGGTTCGATGGAGTCGGTTGGAATCAGTGAAGTTGATTTGATGAAGCACATAGACAGGATACAGTAGGTTGAACGGCGCGAACTGGGTGAAGTAGACTCTATGATATCGATTGGATGACATAGACCAGGGGAACTAGACTGGATTATTTTTATGAAGTAGACTGAGTGGAATAAAATGAACAACGCAGACTGCCTGAAGTAGATCAGACAGAGCAGGCTGAGTAAAATACTCCGGCTGAAGTAGGTCGTATGAAGCAAGTTGAATGAAGCAGTTCAGACGAAGTAGGCCTAAGGCAGTGTTCTAGTCTAGAGGCCGAAATTTCTGGTGTTTTTTCGGTCTTGTAATCGGCCATTTTTGCCTCGTAAAGTGTGCCTTCCTTGACTTCGCAACAATGATTTTCCGAAGCTCATTCTTTCCTCCGAGTAAGTCTAGCTTCCTTAGAATATTCTGACTGTCCGATTCGGACAGCCTCTCAATCAGGTCTTATTCAAATCGCTATAACTTTGTGAATATTGGGAATTTCGAAATTTCCTTTTGAGGATATATTCTTAAGAGCCTATGCTTCCAAAAAATTGCCAAAAAAATTATTTTTTCAAATTTCTAGACTAGAATACTGTCTCAACAAGCTGGCCAATCAGGCCGTTCGATGCAACCTAGACATCCCATTGATTCCTCCTCATCCTCTCGTTTGTCTCCACAAATAAAGACCTACAAATTCTTATTGTCCAACGATCACAGGGCGATTCGGGGGGTCCGTTGCTCTGTCAGGACGAGAATGATCGTGAGCGATGGTTCGTCGGTGGTATAGTCAGTTGGGGAATAAAGTGCGCCCATCCAAAGCTACCGGGTGTTTACGCTTATGTGCCAAAATACGTAACTTGGATACGCGAAGAAATGGCCAAGTATTCGGAGCGCGACAAGGGCTAACATAAGAGGACGGAGGCCCAGGAGCCCGTTAAGACGAAAATTACGGACAAGGGCTTCAGACAAATGCTCGACGAATGGATGCTCGACGTTCCTGGCGAGAGTTAACATCGACCAGTTAGACGAGCGATCAACCCTGTGGAAACGAACGAGAGTAAAGTACAATGAAAAGATCAGCTCATTTATTTTTCATGATGCTCTTCCGTAGTTCTATTGGATCGGAACCATGGACCTCATGCAAAAAAAAAAAGTACAATGTTGAACGATCGAGGCTAAGACAATACATCGCTAGGGAAATTCCACGTACAAAAATAGACAAATGGGAAATACTTTTTGTATCTAGACGTTATCTTTTGTCTTGAGTAGCAAGTTGAATGTTTAGCTAACTTAGCAATTAGGTTTTCATTTGGTAATCATTGCTCGATCAGTCATGCAAACTCTCTTCCTGTCTTCATGTTCTTGGCGGACGTGCCAAAGTCCGACAAAAACCAGCAGCAACTTTGGGATTTTATTTTGTAAAAACCAATCACGCGATTCAGTTGATTTTTGGTACGTCGTTGGTGCACATACCGAGGAAAATTTCTGTAAAATGTTGACATCCAAAAACAACATTTACTATTTTTTTAAACATTTTTTGAAGACATGTCCTTCAGCGATATTTCGTCAACGAATGTCATCGAAAAAAAAATCATAGACCATCGCGATATAATTCGCGAATAAATTTCTTTTCGTTCCAATTAATCCTGCAATCAATTGCCAAATTTCGTCTGACACTGAAGACATGATTTTTTTTTTCAATTTTACATAATCGAGGGATGAATATCGAATATCGAGCAATGTTTTGCAAAGAAAAAATTTGCATCGGTCCCACTCGTATTCGAGGAGCACGGACGAAAGAAGAATTAAACTAAAAGGGTTTAACGATAATATAGGAATAAAGATAGGATAATAAGCTGATATGACATCGTTGATGGGATCGTTTGTTCCTATAATTAAAAAAAATAAAAAATAAAAACGTCTGGATTCCACGACAATAATTGAAATACTCGGAAACATAGTGAGATAAGATTAACTGCATCGAGCACAAAAATACCAAAGGGAAGAAAGAGATCAGCATTGAGGCCGATCGAATGAGCATCAACTATAGCGAAGTTCAGATAAAGTTCGGGCGAGATCGGCGACCGTGGTTTATTATTTTTTACAAGATTGAACAACCCAGAGGGTCAATCTTTAATCCACACGCACACACTTAACGTAAAGAATCTCCCCCCAAAAAAAAAGAAAAAAAAAAGAAATGATGCTACAAGAATATGCAGATAAAAAGTTCGCATCTGATGCGAGAACTAGAAGATTAAAAAAAAAATAATTGAATAAAACACACATTTTTCACGTCGTGGAAATAATGTGGCGACGGTCCACCAAGTGGTCGAATTAATTTTTCGATGTAAACTAAAAACAGACAATAGAAAGACGAAGTAAATAAAAATAATAGATACGTACGTGTGTTACAGTTGAAAGCCCTTTTCAATTTAAACGCGTTTTATCTAGTAAAAAAAATTAGTTCTAACTAAAAGCCTTCTTCACAACTAGTTTTTTCCTGGTGAAAATAAAATGATGACGCTGAAGTTTGCATCGTTGGAACGCAATGAAACTTAATTTTGTTTAATTGTACAAATTTCATTCGGCCGGTTTAGATTGTTTAAATGACGCAAGCGTTTTCACGGATTATTATTAGATATTTACGACCTGAATTTGCAAAAGAAAGACTTTGGATAATGATAAAAATAAAGAAATGAAAAATGAAGAAAAAAAAAAATCGTTGCATTCCAACGATGCAAACTTTAACGTCGTAACGAATTTATGATTGGAAACCCAAACAAACCCTAATGAACTTATGTATAGAAATCCAATAACCCCCCCCTTTTTTTAGTTTAAACGCGTCTTACCTAGTAAAAACTAATTCTGAATAAACCTCTCTTCGCAACTAGTTTTTCCTAGCGAAAACGAATTTAAGTTTCGAAACCCAAACGAACAAAAACCCAACCTTGACCTTATTTGGAAACAGTTTTAACTGATTCCTTACGTTAGAACTAATTTTTCTTAGTTAAGACGGGTTTGTTTGGGTTTGTTTGTTCGCCGACGAGTTTTAACTAACGTTCAAATTTATTTATCAGTAAATTCTAGTTACCACTAGGAAAAACTAGTTGTAATGAAGGCGTTCACTAAGAACTAATTTTTACTAGTAAAAATGCGTTTAAACTGAAAACGGTTTTGTTTGGGTTTCGTAAAAAATCTCTCCAAAAAAAAAACAAAACCTAAACCTTGACCTAATTCGGGAACAGTTTTGACTGATTCATTTCGTTAGGAACTAGTTTTTCCTAGTTAAGCTTAGTTTTTTTGGGTTTGTTTGATAGCCGATGAGTTTCAACTAACATTAAAATTTATTTATCAGTAAATTCTAGTTACCACTAGGAAAAACTAGTTGTAATGAAGGCGTTCACTAAGCACTAATTTTTACTAGTAA
Source organism: Ophion ventricosus (assembly GCA_963932345.1). Lineage (NCBI taxonomy): Eukaryota > Metazoa > Arthropoda > Insecta > Hymenoptera > Ichneumonidae > Ophion > Ophion ventricosus. The sequence goes on along the minus strand of OZ010714.1, from coordinate 917,856 downwards.
AAATGCGTTTAAACTGAAAACGGTTTTGTTTGGGTTTCGTAAAAAATCTCTCCAAAAAAAAAACAAAACCTAAACCTTGACCTAATTCGGGAACAGTTTTGACTGATTCATTTCGTTAGGAACTAGTTTTTCCTAGTTAAGCTTAGTTTTTTTGGGTTTGTTTGATAGCCGATGAGTTTCAACTAACATTAAAATTTATTTATCAGTAAATTCTAGTTACCACTAGGAAAAACTAGTTGTAATGAAGGCGTTCACTAAGCACTAATTTTTACTAGTAAAAATGCGTTTAAACTGAAAACGGTTTTGTTTGGGTTTCGTAAAAAATCTCTCCAAAAAAAAAACAAAACCTAAACGTTGACCTAATTCGGGAACAGTTTTGACTGATTCATTTCGTTAGGAACTAGTTTTTCCTAGTTAAGCTTAGTTTTTTTGGGTTTGTTTGATAGCCGATGAGTTTCAACTAACATTAAAATTTATTTATCAGTAAATTCTAGTTTTCACTAGGAAAAACAAGCCGTAACGAAGGCGTTCAGTAAGAACTAGTTTTTTTTTACCAAGGAAAACGAGTTTAAACAAAAAAAGGGTTTTAACTGCAATACATATATTTATATGCATCGTAGAATCATAGGTCAATTTTACCGAGCTTTGACGAACGAAATGAAACTTTTTCGAGAAAAATTGTTTGCGCTCGCCGCTGATAAACGATATATATACATATATACACGAGACAATAAATTATTCTTTGTGTTTGGGTTCATACGTCATCACCCTACACCCGCGTCGATCGTAAATAGCCCATACGTTTATTGTAACGCATGTGATGCGAAACACATTGAGATATCAGGCATAAATAACTGTCTAGCGTGTGTCAAAATCTGTTGAGGTAAAATAGCACGAAACATAAGTCGAGGAATAAAATAATGAGAGAGGTTTCCTCCAAAGTAGTCTTAAGCGTCAAACTGTGAGTTTAGGCTTATATATTATGATATATGCTGTAAATACAGAGATTACATATATATATATATATATATATATATATATATATATATATATAGAGAGAGAGAGAGAGAGAGAGAGAGAGAGAGAGAGAGAGAAATGAAATGAGGAAATAATTGCCTGGCCCAAGAGATCGAAATATATTAGGTGTGTGAATTGATTTTTACAGTTTTTTTTTCATACTTGCAGTTTATTAAAAAATAGACAAAACCGTGTTTAATCCGGGTAATATCCCCCGTTGCTTTCTACAACCTTCTGCCACCGATCTGGTAGCATACAGATACCATCACGATAGAAGCTGGCTGGTTTCGAGGCGATAAAGTCATCGACGAATGTCCTAATATCTTCGACTTCTCGAAAGTGGCTCCCTCTTAAGCTGTGCGCCATTGACCGAAATAGGTGATAGTCGGATGGGGCCGAGTCCGGTGAATATGCCGGATGAGGAAGAACTTCCCAGCCCAGGTTTAAAATAGTTGTTTGGGTCGCACGAGCAACGTGAGGTCGAGCGTTATCATGCAGGAGAATGACTTTTCGCCTTCCGTGTCCTGTGAATGGCCTTTTTTGCTCAATTGCTTCGCTTAAATGATTTAATTGGTCACTATATCGTTCTGCAGTGATCGTCTGACCCGGTTCTAGAAGTTCATAATAAAGAACACCCTTTATGTCCCACCAGATACACAAAAGCATTTTTTTGACGTTCATTTGCGGTTTGGGAGTTGATGTTGTTGGTTCTCCAGGCTCCACCCATGATTTTTTCCGCTTGGGATTCTCATAAAGGATCCATTTTTCATCCCCCGTCACGATTTTCCAGAGAAAGTTCTTCCTTCGTTGTTTGCTAAGCAACCAAAGACACGCGTTCATCCGTTGTCCGAGGTTATATTCGGTAAGTTCATGTGGGACCCATTACCCGAGCTTCTGAATTTTTCCGATCGCGTGTAACCTCTTGGCAACGGTTGATCGATCAACTCCTAGTTGGGCTACAAGTTCTTCTTGTGTCTGTGAAGAATTTTGGACCAGTAAAGTTTCCAAATCGTCGTCCGAAAATTTTTCAGGCTGTCCAGTACGCGCACGGTCACTGAGTTCGAAATCATTGTTTCTAAAACGTTTAAACCAATAATTGCATGTTTCGTATGACACAATACTCTTCCCGAACACAGAACAAATTGACTCCCACGCTTTGGTGGCACTTTTTACTTGTTGGAATTCGTAAAGGATGCAGTGGCGAATGTGCAGCTTATCGGTTGCCATTGTTCTTGCTACTTTATTTTAAGGTTATGATGCTCGCCCAATAAATTCATACAGCGTTTTGAACAGGGCTATGTCAATACTTTAAAATCCTAAAAGGACCTTGAAATATTTCAACTTGAAAGAGGATTCCACCCTGCTAGAAAAATCTGTAAAAATTAATTCACACACCTATATTTTTTTTCACCTCGTTCTATATCAAAGCTTACTATAATCGATATAAATATCACGTTGTAGACGTTATTAATATCGTTAATGTTGTTTTTATTATTTAACACACTACTTCTTGTACGTATGTATGTTTATACTTTTTTATACTTCATTTGTGTGTGCATTTGATTATTGATCAAACATGTGTGATAGGATCCTAAGCGATTAATTATCATATATTTATTATCTTTATTTGTTATCATCCGACTAATATTTATAATTATAAATGCGACGATAATTGGCTCACATTGTTTGTAGTTCCTGACTAGCACGTGCTTTTTATAGTTCGGTGTTTTGCGACTCTGATTGATGAAGGTATGGGATGAAACTTTATTTACAGATGTGTGCTAAGGACTTTGCTCTAGCACTGAGTTTTAGGCTCTTGAGACCTCGTTGTCAATTTCGGTTAGGCTATTGTCCAATGTTGCTAGTTTTTTGAGGTATGCTGCAGAGTTATTTTTGGCTCTCACCAAAGATCACCTCGTTTAGCATTTTATATAGTGCTTGCGTTGGAAAACTTCTTGCTAAATTACCAAATAGTTTTAGTTTTTTTTTTTTGTAGGCTACACTAACAGAAAAATTCTTTTGATTTCAGCTAGATGCGTCTATTTGATTGTTTTTTATTTGAATTAACTGGATCTTTCGTGAAATTAAATTTTTCCTATTGTATTCTATTATTAAAATGATTTATTTTAAATATATTGATTTATTCAAGATCTATTTGATATCGCCTAGTAACGAAATATTTTATTTATTCCTCATAAATTTGTGATTTGGTTTCATCTGGTAGTATTAAACAAAAGTGATAGATGGAAAAATGGTACACGATTCGGTCTCTCAAAAATCTCATGGCTTTGTTTTCATTAGAAGACTTTTGTAACATTCTGCAGTTGAGGAAAATAGTTAGTCTTTTTATACATAAATAGTAGCGCCTGTTAGGGGATCATCACAGTGTGATCGCCCGAAAAATAGCCGATTTTCGCTTTTTTTTTTAGGTGGATAGGATAAGCTAATCGGTCTAATTTTTTTTTTTTACAAATTGAAGCATCGATAAAGAATACAAAATGATTTTTTTTTAAATTTCTTTATTCATTGTTTAACATTGTTTTTATTTGCGGAAAATTGCATGGAAAAAAATGGTGTCCCATGGTGGCCAGGATTGCGGCCGCAAATTTCATCTGAAACAAAAATTTCAAAATGATCATTAATCTGTAGGAAAGCCGCTATGTTCCTATGGACGTTTTTTTTTAGTGAAATTTGAAAAAAATGGCGGCGATTTGAACAAAAAGTATCAAATTTTGACTTTTTTTCGACAGTTTTTCATTTAAATAAATAGGAAGATTTAAAAAAAAATAACTTCTTTTGAGAGTGGCCACCGTTTTGACAAACACCATTCCGAGCAAAACGCGTTTAAAGCTCCAATCATTTTTTCTAAGAAAGGCTGTAGCGACCGAAATAATTCGAATTTCGATCTAAAAATTGGACAGAACGTTTATAATCGTGTATACTATCGGATAATGTAAAAAAAAAATCGATTTTTTGAAAATTTTACACTGTGATGATCCCTTAATAAAAGGCACGACGATACCTTTCTTTTTCTTCTTCAAATAACAGCCTCGTTAGTGAAAAAAAAAAGGAAAAATAATTTTACTTTTTTTCACCGCACTTTTATTTCATGAACCTGTATTCCTTTCTCGTATTCGTGCGATATATCGTGTTTTATCTTTATTTAATTTCAATCTAATCGTTATTTTTTTAATTTGAATATATTCAATATTTTGAAAGAAAAGCTTGAACAAATAAAAATATATATATATATTTGAAAGAAATAGGGTCGTAGGAGGCCGCGAGACAAGGCAAAACCTATTTGATTTAAATAGATCCTATTTAAATAATTTTTCTTTTTTTTTTGCAGTTTAGTAAAATGCAAGCTCTAATGAGTTTATATTTTAATTTATTTTACCGTTCCAGCTCAAAATTCCATTGTTTTACGCGCTTTGTTTATTATGGATTTTGTATGACGTGCCATGTTCAAAGGACAGCGCACGTCCATGCCTAGGTATCGGATACTGTCGCGCAATGAGATGTATTCATTGCCGATTGTTATTGTTCGTTGTCGTTGGTTGGGTTTCACAATCATTGCCTCAGTTTTCCCGGCATTGACAGATGGGGACTCCATCCCCATCTGTTTTGGCTTTAAGGCAGTAGTCTGGTCTAGAGCGAGATTTTTGACGTCATTTTTCGGTTGGAATAACTTTTAAACCGTTGAAGTTGTCTTGATGAAATTTTACATACGTATTTATTGTTCCTTTGAGAATGTATCTACATTAAAAAAAAAATTATTTTAAATATTTTCATGTAGTTTTTTTTATTTTTTTACAACATGGTCCGCCGAAAACCGCCTCAATCGGCGCCCACTCTGGGTGATGTTGTATGCATCTGAAAAAAAAATATATATATTCTCAATCTGTATGAGTATTCTGAGCACTGGTAGCAGAATTAGTACTTAAAAAAATTTTGTTACAAAATGGCGACCTGTTAAACTTTGATTAACGATATTTCATAAATTTTCGGGTATTCGACGAGTTATAAAATGCGGGCAAAATTATTGTTCGACTCAATTCTGCTACCGGTCCTCAGAAAGAGGCTACCGAAGGTATGTGCAAAATTTGAGCTCGATCGGTCAATTAGTTATCGGGATATCGTGGGCGCCGATTTTTAAAACATAGTTCCGAGATAAACGCGTTCAAAGTTGCTTCCCGACCGGGCTACCTGAGCGCGCGGCTTGCTTATAATTTCTATTACTCTGCTAATTTTTGAAATATCAATAAACGGTTTTCACGAGCGTATTGAGAAAGGTCTAAGGAATAATAAAATGAAAAAAAAAAATGAATCGATTTTGTCAAATTTCTAGACCAGACTACTGCCTTAATTTTCGCTTGTTTCGCCCTTCTTGACTCGTCCCCCAGCCCATATTGAGAGAGCATGCTGCATTCTCCAGGGATGTCTGTTATGTACGTATTGAAAGTTACACGGCCTAAGATAGAGTCTTGAGGGACTCCGTATGTTAGCGTCGTTGGATCGCTAAGTTCGTTTATTTTCCTCGGATAGTCCTCCCTTGCAGCCAGCTTTGTAACATTTTTATCAGTCCAGAGTCTATTTCGTTCCGCGTTAATTTCATGTTCAGGGCAAGGTATGCTGTCAAATGTTTTGAATAGACCCAAAGACATTACTGAGGCGGTATTGCCTCTGGACTTTACATTTTGAAGAAAATTAACTGTTCGTGTTAGCTGTGTTGCTGTGCCTAGTTTATGGGGTAAACCGTGTTGAGACTTTGGTGTTGGATTTTTTTTAAAATTTTACTCATTTTATTAAAAACAATGCGTTCGAGTGTTTTTCCCAGCAAGTTGATTAAGGTTATTGGCCTATACGTAGATGGATTTTCAGGTGGTACTTACTTTTTAAATTTATTAAATGAATTAATAATACGGGTCAGTGTATAACGATTATTTATATCGTTTTAGTATTTTAATTATGTGGTAATGTAGTGTTACTTTGGTAACAGCTTTCGAAAAGCTGTCACGTCCGATTTGCCTGAAATTTTGCACGGATGTTCCATTTAATATGTAAAGACACTCCTTAAAGGAATTTCTAGCGCATTCGAATAGTTTGCGAGAAATCGAATTTGTAAATTAATTTTTTTAGCTTGTATGAGTATATCTATATTGCTCGCCACGTCCGATCGATATCCCCATTTTTCCGACTTCACTGGCTGCTGACGTGCCGCGCTTATCCGTAAGAGTATATCTATAACGCTCGCCACGTCCGATCGATATGTCCACTTTTCCGACTTCTCTGGTTGCTGACGTGCCGTGCTTGTCTGTACGAGTATACCTATATTGCTCGCCACGTCCGATCGATATGCCTACTCTTCCGACTTCACTGGTTGCTGACGTGCCGCGCTTGCCCGTACGAGTATATCTGTATTGCTCACCACGTCCGATCGATATGCCCACTCTTCCGATTTCACTGGTTGCTGACGTGCCGCGCTTGTCCGTAAGAGTATATCTATATCGCTCGCCACGTCCGATCGATATCCCCACTCTTCCGACTTGACTGGCTGCTGACGTGCCGCCCTTCCCCGTACGAGTCTATCTACATCGCTCGCCACGTCCGACTGATATCCAGACTCTTCAGATTTCACTGGTTGTTGCCGTGCCGCGCTTATCCGTACGAGTATATCTATATCGCTCGCCACGTCCGATCGATATGACCACTCTTCCGACTTCTCTGGCTGCTGACGTGCCGCGTTTGTCCGTACGAGTATATCTACATCGCTCGCCACGTCCGATCGATATCCCCACTCTTCCGACTTGACTGGCTGCTGACGTGCCACGCTTGTCCGTACGAGTATATCTATATCGCTCGCCACGTCCGATCGTATCCGGTTCCACGATTCCAAATGTATATCCTCACCATACATATGCACGAGGTATCCACGTCACTATCGCACACACTCCCCGAATCCACACGCACATCCGAGGTGCCTCATGCTCACACCAGTATCGCACACAACTCACGATTTCTCACGCACGTCCGAGGTGCCTCGCGCCCATACCAGTACGCTGCCCATCTGGGACATAAAAACTAGACAATCGAAGAATCCAAATAAAATAATTCTTGTAAGCAAACCAACTCACACAAAAAATTCATCAAACGAACAAAAATCGAAAATATTGAACATCCGAGGTGCTTCGCGCCTACACCAGTATTCCGTGGAGCTCGGACAAAAAAGGGCAAGCGATATATGTAGAAGTACGGGTAAGCGCGGCAAGCCAGCAACCAGTGAAGTAGGAGGAGTGGGCACATCGATCGGACGTGGCGAGCGATTTTCAGCCCGTACGGGCTGAAATAAAATAAACTTTAAAATTCGATTTTTCGCGAACTATTTCAATGCTCCAAAAATCCCTCTAGGGGATGTCTTTTTATATTTAATGGAACATTTGTGCAAAATTTCAGGCAAATCGGACGTAACAGTTTTACGGAAGTTTATCCTTACATTTTCCCTCACTTTGCCTGCTTTGGCTTCTTTAATTAATATCCCTTCTTTCTATTATTCAATGGTTATGATTATTCTTACTATTTTATTATTCTTGACAGTAATTAACATGATTATTATAATCTATTACAAATATACAAAGAAATATACATTTTATACCTATATATATATAATATTCATAATAATAAAATACTATAATAAATAATCAACGATAATAAAATATTACTATAATTGTCACATATAATGATGATAATAATCTCAACATATTCCTACATATAGTTTGATGTCAAACGACAGCTGAAAAAATATCTTCGGTTAACCCCTTCGTTGGCATTGACGCAATAGTGCGTCAAATAATTCCGTGCCCTGTGTGGCATTGACGCAATAGTGCGTCAACCATCATTTCCCTATTTAACTTGCTCTGATTTGAAATCGGAGCCTCACTCGGGGGTTTTTGGGCTCGCTGAATCCGAATTTGAAGTCAAAATTTGGAAATTCAAAATGGCGGCGCCAATATGGCGGACAAAAATCAAAAAACTTTACTCGATTTAGATGAAAATTAGTACTCCGGGATTTTTGAGGTCGCTTATTACGAATCTGAACTTCAAATTTGAAAATTCAAAATGGCGGCGCTAGAATGGCGGACCGAAAATGAAAATTTTACTCGATTTAGATAAAAATTGGTACTCTGGGATTTTCGAGGTTGCTTATTACGAATCTCATAATCACTGCTCATTATTTCACAATCAAACCCAAACAAACTCATAATCAGTGACCTATTATTATTGTATTACTTGTATTTTCATTCGCCATATTTGTTCGTCATTGTGAATGCCTGAATTTTGAGTTCAGATTCGTAATCAGCACCCTCAAAGATCCCAGAGTACAAGTTTTCGCTTCACTTTTTGTCGAATTCTCTCCGCCAACGAAGGGGTTAATAATCTTGTCAGGCAATTGGTATCCTCGTTACATTTGTTTGCCTCTCAAATTATAATGCTAGGTGAGCTTGTAAATTTATAGGTAAACATAGATTAGGCTATTGTGACCATTGATACGAACATCAATGAATTATTACAATTAAATATGTTAGACGAGGTAGAGAGAAAAGAGGAAAAAATAAATAAAAATAAACGTTGACTGAATTCTAGGGATAATCTACTGCACCAGCACTTCTTTGATTCGCACTCGAAAGGATAATAGTTTTTAAATGAGTATACTTTGTACAACAGGAACGAGAAAAAACAAATATGATGGAAGAGAGAGACTGTTTGTAAAAGAGGAGAAGCATAGAAATCTCGGAGTTATCTCTTTGGATCCCGAGTGATAAGACGAAGAGTATTGTTGGTAATTTCAAAAAAAAAAAAATTAATTCTTTCATCCTATGCCCTGATTTTTTTTGTTTTCGATCAATTTTTCTTGTCTAATATTCGTCTATATTTTTGTCGTTGGTCGTTTTTGATCGACTTCCGGTTCGTTGAGCTTGCGACGATAAACAATTTTTTTTCTTCCAACATTGATAAACGTGACAATAAAAGTCTTCCTTAGTATCCAGACAACAGGTTAGTCTTAAAGAACGAAAAAAAAAAAAAAAAACTTAATAATAACCGACAATACTGTGTGAGCAGACAATAAATGAATAATTTTAGGCAAATGTTCCAGAACGGACAATAAAAAAAAAAAAAAAAAACATTTCTACGTTTAAGGCTTAGCGTAATATTGATATTTGTATTAGTTGATATTGAATCGTAACGATAGCGATAAGTAATAATTTATTGATAAGCCAAAAGATTGAGAGTTTGCAAGAAAAGAGAGAAAAAATAAAATGAAAAAAAAAATAAAATTAAAGAAAAAAGAAATTGTGCTCTCTCGGACAACGCGAGAGTTCATTTTTTTTTTTTCGGTCAAAACGAAATTTGCCTCTCCCTCGTTATGTCTCTCGGTAATGTTACAGACAATCAGGTGGACAAAAATTTCGAAGACATTTTCTTTCACTCCTCCAATCTCTCGTGTCGTTCCCGGAGAGCTTTGCTTTATCAACTTTCTTTGCAAAACCAAATTTGCACGATGCATGTTTCAACGTCGTGCATTATTTCGAGCAAACGAGCCAATTTTTCAAAAACGAAAAAAAAAAGGAAAAAAGTATTCTGACGTAAGCAAAGCGTGCACGTGACTTCCGTTTTAGAACCGGAAGTCTCGTTCGAGGAGGCTCGAGAAAATTTGGAGACCGTGTATAAAATTAAAAAAAAAAAAAAAACGATGGCGATCGGTGATAAGAGAAAGTAAATGTCCCAATTAATGGACGGCTAATTCCGATGGAAAGAAGGAAAACTAATTTTTAAATTCTACCTTAAAAAAAAAAAATAAGCGAGTCAGGGTCGAATTTACAACCAGAAAAAAAAAAACAAAAAATACATTTCACCAATAAATCCTCGGACGTTCTGTGGCGTAACAATGAAAAAAAAAAAAGAACTACGGATCTTTTGAACATTTCGTCACGTGAACAGTCGAAAGGACACTCGGTGCCAATTGGACACGACGAATAAAAAAATATCGTACTTGAACGACACTACGAGGCAATAGGCCTGTTCATATTTCGAAAAAAAAAGCAAAAAAATAAAATAAAGAAAAAAAAGAGGAACTAAATAACGCGGTGACAATACTAGCCAATCGTGTCAGTCACGAATCGAGCAATGAGAATTATTTTGGTAGAAGGACGAGGACGATGACGAGGTGCATCGAGACTCGTGGGCTCGTGGCACGATTGCAATTTGTAAGCCTTTTTGGAGGAGATTTTTCACGAGCGGGAGACGAGTCAATAACGAGTAATCAATGTAGCTCGTAGTACGTGTCAATTAGCGGTAGAGGAGAATGAGTGCGAGAGAGAGAGAGAGAGAAAGGGAGGGAGAGAAAGAAAATTATCGTTTAAGGGAGGAAATACTCGTAGACGATGAAAAAATAGCATATTTTTATCATTTCTTTTTGGAAATGAACAAAACGTCTTGTATTTATGAAACTTTAGATACAATTTATAACATAATTGAACTGTTTGAATGAATTTTTTCACTAAAAAATATTGCAAAATGGTGACGTTATGGCGTGGTCTTTCAGGAAATTTGTGGCGGTATTTGTCCGTTTGTGGGAAATCCAACGACTTCAATATTCTTCTGAAAAATATAAGCCGATAATTTTTAGTATTTTAACATCCAAATTCTGAACTTGTACCTAAGAAATATTTAAAAAGTTGAAAATTTGAAAAATGGGACACTAGAACAAAAAACTAAAATTTTACACAAAATTTTCGTTCTTTTCTGCAATAAAAAAGTACTTTTGAAAAGTGATTTTCATACACAAGTAGGTGCAAGTTCAAGGTAATATTGTTATTGATTTGTGTGGATAATTTTAGCACGATTGGTCGAATCGTTTTGACGTTATGTTGCCCGCAAACTCAAAAAATGCAGTTTTGAGAAAAACGAGTCCGTTTGTGGGAAATCCAACGACTTCAATATTCATGTGAAAAATATGAGCCGATAATTTTTAGTATTTTAACATCCGAATGCTGAACTTGTACCTAAGAAATTTTTAAAAAGTTGAAAATTTGAAAAATGGGACACTAGAACAAAAAATTAAAATTTTACACAAAATTTTCGTTCTTTTTTTGCAATAAAAAAGTACTTTTTAAAAGTGATTTTCATACACAAGTAGGTACAAGTTCAAGGTAATATTGTTATTGATTTGTGTGGACAATTTTAGCACGATCGGTCGACACGTTTTGACGTTATGTTGCCCGCAAACTCAAAAAATGCAGTTTTGAGAAAAACGCGCCCGTTTGTGGGCAATCCAACGACTTTAATATTCATCTGAAAAATATGAGCCGATAATTTTTAGTATTTTAACATCCAAATGCTGAACTTGTACCTAAGAAATATTTAAAAAGTTGAAAATTTGAAAAATGGGACACTGGAACAAAAAACTAAAATTTTACACAAAATTTTCGTTATTTTCTGCAATAAAAAAGTGCTTTTGAAAAGTGATTTTCATACACAAGTAAGTACAAGTTCAAGGTAATATTGTTATTGATTTGTGTGGATAATTTTAGCACGATTGGTCGAATCGTTTTGACGTTATGTTGGCCGCAAACTCAAAAAATGCGGTTTTGAGAAAAACGAGTCCGTTTGTGGGAAATCCAACGATTTCAATATTCATGTGAAAAATATGAGCCGATAATTTTTAGTATTTTAACATCCAAATGTTGAACATGTACCTAAGAAATATTTTAAAAGTTTAAAATTTGAAAAATGGGACACTAGAACAAAAAATTAAAATTTTACACAAAATTTTCGTTCTTTTTTTGCAATAAAAAAGTACTTTTTAAAAGTGATTTTCATACACAAGTAGGTACAAGTTCAAGCTCATATTGTTATTGATTTGTGTGGATAATTTTAGCACGATCGGTCGAATCGTTTTGACGTTATGTTGCTCGCAAACTCAAAAAATGCAGTTTTGAGAAAAAAACGCGCCCGTTTGTGGAAAATTCCACAACTTCTATATCGATATGAAAAATATAAACAAAGAGTTTTTAGTATTTTAACATCCAAATGCTGAACTTATAGCTAAGAAACATTTAAAAAGTTGAAAATTAAAAGAATTGTATACATCAGAAAAAAAAAATGGAAATTTTACACAACATTCTCATTTTTATTGTTGTTGCAAAAACATCGATTCTTCGATGTCGCTACATGTATTTTCCTCCTTAAATGTCAAAATAGAATTTAGTCTCGTTACACGTACTACTGATTTAATTTTGCGTGTGTATATATCTATATATATATGCACACGCGTACACACATATACATAACGAAAAACTGCGCACAAAACTTACACATTTCTGTGAGGTAGAAAAAAAAAGGTTAAAAAAAAAACACACCCACACACTTTTCGTGGACAATACACATGAAAATGGTGCAACTACTCCTGTCGAGTCAATGTTCGAAGATCGGTTGAAATAATGACATATATATATATATAGATATAAATATATATAAAATATATTGTAAACGGTAGAATAGTTTAGAGGCTAAAGATGTATAATAATTATAAGCGTCATTCAGGCTGCTTGGAGGCGAACAAGGTGAAAATCCTCGTGCACTGTCATTCGACAACGGGGAAAGAAATTCATTCTAGGCAAAGATATGATTAAAAAAAAAAAAGAAATACGTATACATATGTGCAGATATAAAGGGTGTCCCAGGACGGAATGTCATCCCTGCAATGGGTGGGTTGGCGGTGAAATTCTGAGTCGATTTATATAAGCATGTATGGTTCCCAGATCAACCCCTGAATTATTATTAATTTTTAAAGACGGGCCAATCAGGCGCGCCCGATGAGCGCCTGGTGTAGTCGTGCCTGGCGGAGCGGTGCTCCCACCGTGCTCCGCCAGGCACCATTGCACGCGCGCATCGCTCACCGACGTAAGCCCGCTCATCGGGCGCGCCCGATTGGCCCGTCTTTAAAAATTAATAATAATTCAGGGCTTGATCTGGGAACCATACATGCTTGTATCAATCGACTCAGAATTTCACCCCCAACCCCCCATTTCAGGGATGACGTTCCGTCCTGGGACACCCTGTATACATGATGGGTAAAAAAGTATGTGGACACCTTGCTCTTTTCTTCTGCCTCTTTTTGGCAAATTATTTACAGCAGCATTAAAAATACAGTATTTATATTAAAAATGATTTTTCGATTGCATTAATCTGCACAATGTGTACATGTGTTTTTTTTTTCAAGTAATAATTTAAAAAAAAGAAACAAAGTGTACAAACACGTATAAAGTGATTATTTATATATGGTGGATAAAATGTTATGGTTTAATGTTTATGGATAAAATTTATATAGGGTGGAATTATTAACATTAACATTAAAAATACAGTATTTATGTTGAAAATAAGTTGTCGAATGAAATGAGCCGCAAAAAAAATAATGTATTTTTCTTTCGAAGACACATTGGCTTGTCGCGGAAGTTTGTGTCGATTTTTCAATATGCCACCTGTCGAAAATCGCCACGAACTTTCCGGACAATCAAATATTTTAGTAAAGCAAGATATGCAAACACTTTATATCTAAATATATACATATATATATTTTTTATTTCGGGTGAAAAAGTATGCGCACACCTTACCTTCTTTTGAATGTTTAGCGAATTATTCAAACATTAAAATACAGTATTTGCAATTGAAATAAATTATGGAAAGAAATAAATCGAAATTAAAAGTTTTTAAAAAATATAATTCAGAAAAGTAAGGTGTGCAAATATTTTATATATACGTATGTGTGTATATGTATTTATAAAGTGATTATTTATATATAGTGGATAAAAAAAGTGCACACCTCGCCTTTTTCTGTATATTTTCCGTGCGTTATTAATATTAAAATTCAAATACAGTATTTATATTAAAAATCATTTAACGAGCGAAAAATAATCCGTTAAAAATAAATCGGTGTTTTTTTTTTGCAAGAAAAATTTTAGAAAAGCAAAGTGTGCAAACACTTTATATATGAAAATATATATATATAAAAATATATATGTGGTGGGCGAAAAAGTATGTGCAAACCTTGTCCCTTTTGTGTACTTTCGGAAATGATTTAGGAAATTATTAATATTAACAATAAAATACAGTATTTATATTTGAAATAATTTATCGGAGGAATTAATTCGCAAAATTACACACATATAAATTTATTCAAATATATATGATGTATAAAACAGTATGACATACCTCGCCTTTTGCTTGTGTGTTTTCAGGAAATTATCAATAGTATTGATCAATAAATTATCAATATTATTAAGGGGCAAAGTCACTCCAGCTCTACAAAAAAAAAATGGCTAACTTTACGAATTTTTTCAACGAGTACAATGAAAGCAGTAAAAAATTGAATTGGAAAACTTTATTATACATAGTTTTGGGTGAACCAAAATTTTTTCTGTGTTTTTTTTTTATATGCAAAATGTCGTAGTCAGAGTCCAAGACTGCAGAGTACCTCTCGAGCAAAGTGTTGCGTGGCCGGAAAGATTTCTCTCGTAGTTTTCAACCTAGAACAAAAAATTTAAAAAAAAAACAAAAAGTGACGGAATTGCGAACGAAAATAAGGAAGTACCTTTTTTTTTAACAAAATTAGTGAAGATTTCAATGAAAATGTTCATTTTTTACCGAAATATCACACGAGTAATTCTTTATAAAAAAAAAAAAAAAAATTCGTACGTAGTTCCATGGAGATTGCATCTGAGAAGATACGTTGAAAATTTCAAGTAAATCGGTGCATATTTAGTTACATCACATTTCCGGCTAGAAAAAAAAATGGTTTCGAGAACGCGTTTAAAACTTTGACTAAATTTAAAAAATTAAAAAAATCGACATTCGACCTTCGAAATTAACATTGTCCGTTTCCTTTGCTTTTCCAAAAATTTGAAAATCATCGAGTGACCTTTACTCCTTAAAATACATTATATTTCGAATAAATTATGGAAAAAATAAACCTCAAAAAATATATATATTTGTTTTTTTTTTTTTTTCAAGAAATAATTCAGAAACGCAAGGTGTGCAAATACTTGGTATAAATAATTTTAAGAATAATCTTGGAGCAGCCGATTCTCCATTGGCCTTCAACGCAATCGTAATTGAGCTTGCTATAACGATGTACGATTTATCATGAAAAATGCTACAGCGAAACATACGTGTAAACTTTATAATTATCGCGGGGAGATGTTCTGTCAACGAGCCTTTCATTAATGTACGGGAGACTGTCACAATATCTATGCGCGAGACTCTTGTTCATAGGACACTAACACGTTAGAATTTATACTAGACGTAGTGATGCGATGGATTTTCAAGATGGCGTAGAAAATCGATTTTCAACGTCAAACGACAATATTGGGTACAGCTTTAGAATTTTCAAAACGCTGTAATAATCGCGCCATTCGCGATCCCCCCCCCCCCCCCCTAACGCATCTTTGTCGATCTCATTTTTCTCGAAAGATGAGCAAAAAAAAAGAAACAATGAAAACGAAGAATCATGAATTTTTATTGCCACCATCCTGAGGAATGAGACATTTTTTTTTTTGGATCTTATTTGTTGAATGCTTCGCAGTAGATAAATCGGACAGGATAAATTCGTCAGGTGATGCAGAGTTGCTTTCTTTTTTTTTTTGGTGTTGAAATTTTTCCAAATTTATCGACGAGGCAGAAAAAATTCATCGATTCTTTGATATACCGGATTATTGAAGGGAAGAGAAAGAAGAAATAGTAAAAAATAAATATAAATTATTTTTATTAATTTTTATTCATTTATTAATATTTAAACAAATTATTATGAATACAAGTAAAAAAAAATGCATATATATATATATATATATAGCCTATTATGTATATTGATATATTATTTTTATCGATATGTACAAAGTGATTCACAACTACGAAGGTTCCTTTGGTGACCACATAGAGTGTGTCTCATTGCGAGAAAAAAGCTTTTTTTTTAAATGTCGTGCGACGAAAATTGGCCGAGATATTCTCGTTGAAAGTTCGATGCTGAGCGAACAGCACAGCAAGCTGCTCACGCGCACTTTTTTCTTCTTCGAGAAAAATAAACGAAAATTATTCAATCGTATTATCGATGTGCTCGCTCCTTCGTACGCGCAGGCTACTGTAATACGTACTCATACCGTTTTTTTTATTTTTTATAAGAATATTCCGAGCTTTGGATGATCCTCAAAACAACATGGAAAAAAAAACAAAGACAATGAAAAACAAAAATTGAAAGTATTGTTTCTTCAGTAGTTAGTTTCATTGCAATAAAGCTGAGCAAAATCAGGGATGGGGGCGTAAAGATTGTTGGAGTTGCTAAGACGGGCCGTGGGAAATGCAATTGACACTGAGGTCCACGCCCACAAAGCGCAGCGTCTGGCTCAGCGCATAGCGGGCGTGAATTTCTCAAAACTTCAAATTGGCATATCTTTTGATTGAGTGAGCCGATCGCGATGAAAAAAAAACGATAATTTGCTTCAAGTTAAGCCATATATTTTTCTGAAAATTTAGTTAAAAAATTGTAGTTAATTAAAAATAATGTAAACAAATTTTCTTTCTTAATATATTGTCCTAGACCCAATAATTCCCAAATAGAGCCTCTCCACTCATCATACTTCCAGCCTAAAATGGCAAAAAAGTGCAAAAAAAATTCTAAAAAAATTCTAGCCACTCCAGTGTAAATCCCCGCAACTTTTCACCCTCTTGATATTTCCTCTGAAACCCCTCTAGTTCTTCGATGACGCCTTTTTTTCTGATACATGTCTTTTTTTTAGCTAAAAATGCAATACCGAGGCGAAAAAAAATCGTACGAGACTTTCTAAAAAATAAAAATATAGCTTTTTGTCTCCTTTTTAAGTTTACCATGGAAAAAACCGAGGAAAAAATTTTCCACAAACTTTGCAGTTAATTTTCGACGGCCAAAAAATAGGCGAAAAGTGGCCACGTTCAAAAGTGCGTACCGGGGCGAAAAAAAACGTAAAAAATTTTCTAAAAATAGCAAAATGAAGGTAAATTTGTCCTCTTTAAAACGACACTTCGGAAATTTGATTATCTTTATTTTTGAGTCCACTATCTAACTTTTAATGCGGTAAGAAATTTCGACTAGTGCATCCAAACTTTTGGCCGGAAGTGTATATCATGCGAACCCTGATCTCAGTCAATTTTTGTCGCAGGACATTTTTCAAAAAAGCCTTTTTCTCGCAATGACACATCCTGCATGCTTGACAAATCAAACTCTAATAGTTGTAAATCACCTTATATATATTGCAATATATATATATATATATATATATATATTAAGCAAAGTAATGGTTGTACGTTAAATATATATTTAATGTTGGATACCTAAGTACCGTTGATGATAATTGGATGTGTTGCTGTGATCGATACGTCTACGTAGTACGGTAGTGATGCGACATTTATAAATGTAAGTTTGATAAAGAACAAGCCAACAAGAGAAACAACTAAAGAAAGCAAAAAAAAAAAAAAACAGGCCAAAAGTAAGAAAGTTGCTGCCAATAGTTCGCTTCTCCGCTGGTCAAGTTCCTTCCTTCCGGACTTCCGGTAAATCCGAATCCTGAAAAAAAAGAAAGAAAAAAGAAAAGGAAGGAACAATATCCATAGTCTCGTAGCGTTCGAGAGACAATTGAGCTCGTAACAATCGTCAATGTTGAACGCTTTTCTGTAGAGTAAAAAAAAAAAGAAAAAGTGCAAGAAAAAAAAAACAATGTGGAAAAGTCGAGATCTGGAATGATTCGTTGGTAGTGCGTCGCGACGCTTGCACTGCCTCCGCCCTTTCGTTAGTACATGAACGACAATGCGAGAAGTATAAAAATCCTTCACCACTGTTGCAAATTAAATTTGTGCCGTTTTAAACTACAATGACTCACGTAACAATTGCGTTGTTATTATTTTAACGTAGACGTCAAGGGCTTCGAAATGACGCCCCGCTCTTGCCGGTCGAGAGTTCTGGAATGACGTTTACACGTGGTAGTGGGTGTGTGTGTGTGGGTGTGTGTGTGTAGGTGTAAGTGTGTGTGTATAGCTTAGACGAAGGAAAGAATATACGTAGCGTTGAGGAGCCCGATAGCCAAGTCAGATTTTTCTTTGGTTTGGATTCGTTTGGATTTATTTGGGTTCATGTGGCTTGTTTGGGTCAATTTGGACAAGTGATTTTGGATAAAGTTCCGAAAAGCCCCTACCGCCGATTAATTTGGAATTTCGTGTGTCCATGTATTTGGAATTTTGTGTATCCGTGTATTTTGACTCGCTGATCACGAATATGGTAGTAAAAATACTCGTAAATTTGATTTTCAAGGTCAACACTCACAAAAACTGATTTTTCATAAAGTTTTTTCTATTTTATTTTAATAAATGTTGATCTTAGAGAAAAATGTTTTCTACAAAAGTTGTAGCCTATAAAAAGATTGATCTTTTATGTTTTATACATGTTTTGTGTAAAACCATTATGTTTCGAGAAAAATGGGATAATGCTCCGATAAGTACTTTGGCCAAGTGACATCGGAATAATGCTCGAAAGTGCGGACATGACACTGATAAAAAAACCCAAACAAACCTGATAGCCAAATCAGTTTGTTTGGGTTCGGGTTTGTTTGGGTTTATTTCCGTTTATGTGGCTTGTTTGGGTCAATTTGGACAAGTGATTTTGGATAAAGTTCCGAAAAGCCCCTACCGCCGATTAATTTGGAATTTCGTGTGTCCATGTATTTGGAATTTTGTGTATCCGTGTATTTTGACTCGCTGATCACGAATATGGTAGTAAAAATACTCGTAAATTTGATTTTCAAGGTCAACACTCACAAAAACTGATTTTTCATAAAGTTTTTTCTATTTTATTTTAATAAATGTTGATCTTAGAGAAAAATGTTTTCTACAAAAGTTGTAGCCTATAAAAAGATTGATCTTTTATGTCTTATACATGTTTTGTGTAAAACCATTCTGGTTCGAGAAAAATGGGATAATGCTCCGATAAGTACTTTGGCCAAGTGACATCGAAAGAATGCCCGCGGGGATTGCACCGATAAAAAAAAAAGATTTATTAAAATCAACTGGCTGCGTTTATTTCATCCTTTCTAATTTGAATTAACGAAGATTTTCGTAAAAACAATGATTTTTTGAAATTTTACTATTTCAGAGATGTATTTAAAAAATATTTATTCGAATCAAGATCTATTACATGACGTTGAGTAATAAAACAAATTCATAGGCTTCTAGTAATTACGAAATTTGATGTTATTTGATAGAAAAAATATTATCTGGTACGTACTGAGTGGATGTACTTACATTTTTTTTAAATTTGAATTAACTAGTAAATTTATAGACGTAGTAGTACGCTCTGTGGCCGCAGCGTGGCGCAGCGCCCGAAGCTTCTCCCGCAAGCCACATGTACTCCGAGCGAGCATACAACCGAATCCGCTAAATATCTTTACTGAACCGAAATGTTGTGAAGTCGCTTGGCTATTCGGGAGCTTCGATCACGACCTGATCAGAGAGGAACTCGTTAAAAAAAAAAGAGTACGAATTTGCCTATGTTTTTGAAAATTGTTCGAAGCTTAACCAACAATTACAACTTTTGCAATGATCTTTTTCCATATTCGCCGAAAAAAAATTCCCATGCGCAAATAAACGAAAATTAAAAAAACAACACTTACTCACGAGGAAAATGAATGTCAGCTTTTTTTTCGAACGACTTCGGTGCTGAGGCGAGCTGCATTTTTGCAAGCCGATCGAACGATTTTCAAAACTATACGCGAGGGTTGTGAGAAAATTGCGAAGGTATTCGGAATGAAGGATATGTAGAGTATTGTGAGGTGGTAGAAACGTCTCAGATTGGTACAAAGTCTTTATTAAGAGAACTATAAAGAAACACTAATATTACGTAAGTGGTGAATATAAAATAAATAAATACTATATATATACATATATATATATATATATATATATATAATATATAAATGAATATAAATGCATATGCATACGAGATAAATATATATATCTATGAGATGAATATTGATATATCATATATTTATGGAAAATGCGTGTTGGCAAATAAATTATGTATTCAGAATGTACGAAATGTTTCGATTAATTATCCCATCCTCCCACTAGATCGGAAAATGCAGGCGTAGCGAAATTGAAAAAATAAACCAAAACAAACGGAAAGAAATACGGATTAATAAAAAAAATAATTTGTTATATCTATATACGGATTAAGGGATTACGTGGGTTTCGAAACCAAAAAAAAGCATATTTTCTGTACTTTTTAAAAAATATAATATATAAATTATTAGGTGTATGACTTAATTTTTACAGATTTTTCAGCAAATTTATTTAATATAAAAAAATAGAGAACTACACTATAATAGCAGTAGGTTCATTCTTAACGCTTTCTTATGATGGGCTGTTAAGCTATTGGTAAAGCTGAGGGTCGTCCAATCTACGGTAGATTCTTCAAGCTTCCTCATCATCTGCTGGTAAGCAGTTCGGCGGAAGGAATTGACTGACGTTTGATTTCCAAGCTTTTTTACCGATAGATCGCTAAGCTGTTGGTCGGCGGTAATCGACCCGCGCTTAATTTCCAAGCTTCCTTACCATCGGTTGGCAAGCTGCTAAACATTATCAGGAAATTCAATCAACGATGGATTCTTCGAGCTTCCTTACCATCAGTTGATAAGTGATCCCCATGGAGGGGTTCTAAAGGACGTTTGATCCTTCAAGCTGCCTTACCATCGGTTGGTAAGCGGTACCCCCCACCCCACTTCCCC
>OZ010714.1:865349-896783 GCA_963932345.1 Ophion ventricosus | reverse complement strand
AATTTGTAAGAGAATCCTAATTCACATATGTCCGTAGGATCCTCATAGGTGCCGGCTGATTACCGAGACTTGTATCAAGTGTCAAGATAATCATAATAATAACAAGTAAAATAATAGTACATTATGGTACGAGTACGAAAAAACGTTTTTTTAATAACTGCGAGTTTGCAGGACGAGTCGAAGGCAAGTGTTGCAATCACAACAGGATTGAAAAAAGTTTTCTCCTCGAGTGTTGTAGCAAATTTTCTATTTTACGAGGTGTGAAAAAGGAGTTTTTAGGTACGCTTCCCGTGCGTAAATCGTTCATTATCCTACCCAGTGAAATAAAATAAATAAAATAAAATAAATAATATAAAATAATAATAAAATAAATAGGAAAACGAACTGAATATAAAAATATAAAATAACGATATAAAATAATTAAAAAATAACCTAAAAAAAAATATTTAAAATAATATAAAATAATAGTGATAACAAAATAAAATAAAGTGTCAGGGCTAAGTTAAAAACGAAAGTAATAAAATAATAATAAAATACGAGTCTAAAAGAATTGGGCTAATCGACTAAAGTCTCGAGAGCTAATCGACTAAACTCCGCGTGCTTTACGAGATTTTTTTTTTCGAGAAGAAACGCAAGGATTTTTTTTTTAATCCTGCGGGAGGATTTGTTTAAAAAAAAAAAAAAAACAAATCCTCTCGCATTTGTTTTTTTTTTTTGACAAATCCTCCCGCATTTGTTTTTTTTTTTAACCAAATCCTCCCGCACCTTCGCTATAAAAAAAAAAAGCTATAAAACTCCAAACGGCAGAAACACGAGACTGCGAAAGTTCTTTTCACGAATCCTCATCTCGATCCTCGCATATTCATCGAAGACCCCAGTTTGAACAAAATATGCAACTTCGTCGTTTTTTGTCGCTATTTTTTTTTTTTTTTTTATCGTTTTAATCGTTACAAGCGAGGTGTCGAAACCGCTCCGGATAATTATCACCTTGTCTCGATTCTCGATCGAAGTCAACGATTTATGATTTTTATCGAACGAAAAAAAAAAAAAAACATTTCTTCGCTCGTTCAAATCGTTCGGCAAAAAATTCGATAACGAGGAATTCAATAGCTTGAATTAAAAATTGAACGTGTCATCATTCATTTTACGCACACACACACACACACACACACATACATCCACGTGTTTTCATTTTTCAAGATCCCACCCCCTCCCCACCCCCGCGCCGTCTCGTTTACTCATTTACGTGTCGCCAGCGCACATAATTCTCCTCCCTTCCTCCGCCCTCTTCGAATATACGATTTTTCGTCTCGCTGTTGTTTATCCCCCCCCCCCCTCCGCCCCTTTTTCTCGCGTGCCTTTAATTATTTTTTATCATTATTATTATTAATATTTTTTTTTTCTTCTTTTTTTTTTTGTTGTTTGTTTCATTTCGTCTTCGTCCTCCCCTTATTCGTATTTGACCACCCCTCCCCCCCTCCACCCCCACCCCCTGTGACTAAACTCCGTACACTTGCAAAATTTACTTAGAAATCAGCTTACAAGTAATTTTCACAATACTTACATGTTTCTCTTTTTCTTCTTTCTTTCTTTTTTTTTTTTAAATTTAATTCAATTATTCAATTTATTTCCTTTATTCTTTTTTCGTTTTTTTTTCTTTTTTTTTTTTTTTTTTTTCGTTATTGGTATCTCGTTAAGACTCTACGATCATTATTTTCACGAGTAAAAATCCTCCTTTGTTTTTTTTTTTTTTTTTTTTTTTTCTATTATTATTTTTAAGCTTTATTCGTTTCTCCCGCTCGTAGCTCTTACGCTCGTCTCAGAAATTCTTGTTTTTTTTTTTTTTTTTTCTTCTTCTTCGATTCTAATTTAAGCACGTTATTAAGATATGATATCTCGACACCTAAACTTCACGCCCCCCCCCCCCCTCCGCCGCACAGTTAATTCCGAAAAAAATGTTAGCCCCTCAGCTTGACCAGCTTTTTTTTTTTTTTTTTTTTTTTTAAATGATCATCCTCCAAGTACGATGCCGTTTTACGAAATATTTATGTGTATAGTCGCCCCCCGCCCGCCCCCTTTGAGAATGCGAGCATAAAAAAAAATGCCTTTTTTTTTGCTCGCATTCTCGTTCTTTTGTCTATTTTTTTTTGCGTTTTGAGTTTTTTTTTTTCTGCCTCGCGTTTCGAAAATTAAACTCGACGATGCATCGATTCGCGCACACGGCTCTCTCTCTCTCGCTCACCCGTTTCGCAATTTTTCGTTTGTTTTTTTTTTGTTTTTGTATTTTTTTTTTCCTTCGGAAACACATTTTTTGTATTTTTTTTCTCGTAGTGTGGGAAATTTGGAATTTTACGAGGGATCATGAGAAATGTGACGTATATCGGGTGTCTCGGATTAAGGCCGTCTTTTAGTGTGAAAATTTTCAGGTGATTTTTTTTTTTTTTTTTGGGAATTAAATTACGCGAAACGATTAAATGTTCGGTGTTGGTAATTTACAGTTATATCGATACGGGTTTGAAGTAACATTTAGAAAATTTTACGAAGCATTTCATTGGAAATTGTACGTATTTGATGCTGCGCAAGTCGTGTCGTGATGTTTTTTTTTTATCGTCGTGCGTGTATTTTTTTTTTTTTTTTTTTTTTTTTTTCAGAAACTACTGGGCCGATCGACTCGCAATTTTGCGCGCGTATAAAGTACACGTCGAGCTATCGTTCGGCCCTTCATCTTTTTCATTGCTTCATAATTACTATTTTTCCGGGCCCCGAGAAGCGAAAGATTTTATCGTAAAAATCGGAGTACTCTTTTTTCAAACGCCGACATATCGTAAATGTTTTTTGGAATTTTTTTTTTTTTTATCTTAAGGCCGAACAATAACAACGTTCGTGAAAAATAGAATACGAAGAAAAAAAAAGATGGACGCAATCACAACGCTTGACGATAAAAAAATTTCGCCACATGACCTAAGCAACATCAAATATCATGTAGCAATTGGAATAAATTTTTTTGAAGAAAAAAATTAAATTTCTTACATCAAACATGTATAAATATAAGTGCGAAATACTGACACTGTAAATTCAATCGTTTTTAACAATCAATCCGTGAACCTGGCTCCTTTTCACCCTGCCCAAAATCATTTTCGTCGCAGGTTGCTGTTTAATTTAAAAAAAAACAAAATTGAAAATAAGAAAAAAATGCCTATTTTCCCTTGGGAAGTGCAGCCTAAAGATTGACCATGAATATTTTCAGATTTTTTCATTGACAATTGTTGGTTTGGTAGTGACTCAGGTTCACGGGATTAAGGTGCCTCGAATACTTTCACAGATTGAGGGTTAAATATTCAAATGAGTCAGAAATGTGTGCGGCCGTGTGGATGATAAGATGATCTTTGTGGATTCGGCTTCAATCCGGCCAGTCAAGGTTATTCCAAATTCAGCAATGGAAATAGAGGATGTTTTTACGTTTCGGCCCTCTGGTTAGGGTCCTCTTCAGAATTTTTATTTTTCTCGATATTGTTGATATCTCGAATTTTTGCTGATCTTAGAAAGGTTGTTTCGAAGATCATTATTTATGGGTGTAAATAATGTTAGGTGAGAAACTCCAATCAATAGAAATGTTATCGTTTATCGGCGATATTTCGTGTCTATTGAGTTAGTTTTTCAAACTTTGTTTTCCTTTCCAAGATGAGCGAAAAAAAAAAACTCGAAATTTACCATTTTTTTCCCTACATGTTGAGTCGTGCGGTCAACGGATGTTCGAGAGAAACACGAAATATCGCCGATAAACGATATTTTCGATTTCTGTTACAGATCAATAGAAAAAAATCAGACGATTCGAGCACTTTTCGATATCACGCAAAAAGAGGCCCAAAGAAATACCTCGAAAATTGTAATAAGATAAATGTCAAATTTTTTTAAACATGCGATTATTTTATCACCTTTAAAAAAATTCCGGAAAAATGACTCATTTTCGGGCGTCTAAAGGGCCCCCCCCCCCCCCCCCCTTAAGGGCAGGTTACCGTTCATGACGATGAAAAATTCGATTTTTTTTCAACACAATTTGCATCTTCAAAGTGTTTAGGATATTTTCATATCTAAAGTATTTTAGAATTTACAGCCTGTCGAGCGGAAGATAACACGGTAACTTTCAATTTTTAAAAATGAAAAATCATTTCTTTTTTACAAAAAAAAATTGTTTTTTGGGGCGAATTCAATGAGAAAAAAAAAATTTGGAAATCCCATGGGAATTCATGGACTGTGGGCAACAACGCCAGGGCAGTTTTTCCAGAACCGGAAGTAGTGAATCGACAAGCGTGGGATAAAAGTGAACGACATATGGAAAAAGTCCTTAAGGGTGAGCGAACAACCCATATAACGACATATGGAAAAAGTCCTTAAGGGTGACCCAAACAAACCCAAACAAACCCATACAAACCCAAACAAAAAAAGTTGACTTTTGGGGCAAATTCAATGAGAAAAAAAAATTTGGAAATCCCATGGGAATTCATGGACTGTGGGCAACAACGCCAGGGCAGTTTTTCCAGAACCGGAAGTAGTGAATCGACAAGCGTGGGATAAAAGTTAACGGCATATGGAAAAAGTCCTTAAGGGTGAGCGAAGTACCGTTTGAAAAAAAAAACAGACAACGAAGGGTAGACCCTCGTGTAATTTCGGGCGAAACGGGTGACTCTCTCTCTCTCTCTCTCTCTCTCTCTCTCTCTCTCTCTCTCTCTCTCTCTCTCTCTCTCTCTCTCTCTCCTCTCTCCTCTCTCCCTCTCTCTCCCCCCCTCTCTCTCTCTCTCGCATTCAAAACGCGTGCGCGCATACCTGACATCGTCTTAAATTATACAATTATTTACAGCAGGTATACACATCCTCTCGACGATTATACATCAACCGATCAACGTAAATCGTATTTTTTTTTTTCATCCTTCTCGATATTTTCGTTTTTTTTTCTCTTCTTTTTTCGAATTATTAAATCGACGGGATGAACGACGTTCGACGACGAAAATCTCGCACAGCGACAAAAAAAAAGACAGTCTCGAACTTCCCTTGCTATCGGTACATTATTTTTCGGTCTTTTTTTTCTTTGCTTCTCTTTTTTTTTATTATTTTTATCGTCCGGCAACTTCAGCATTTATGATAAACGAGTTCTATGTAGATTTTAAAAACCCTCGCACGGCGTGTCCCAATAATTATATACAAATATAGTTATATTCGTTTGGTTATTTTTTTTTTTTTATATCTACGTTTATGTATATATGTATATATTTATAGTTTGCGTCGATAGTCTTGTTTCTTGCGTCTCGCATCACTTAATTTTTCTTCAATCGAGTCTTTTTGTCGATTCGCTATCGCGCATTTATTGTTGTTGTTTTTTTTCGCAAATTTCTAGTTCACTCAGTCAACTTAACAGTTAAAGTCGAACAAGCACTTTGGTTAATTCACCAACGATTCTCGCTCGTTCGTTGCGTTCATTGCTCGCTCCTTGTTCTTCTCAACGAGTCTCTTTGACGGCGCCTCGGACGCAACGTCGTTACGAGTCATCACGTTCGAGTTTACGTCGCACCTCGGTTTACTCGAGCTCCATTGATTTCACTGTAAAACACCCAGACGAAGAAACGTTCAGTAAGAGGAACGAGTGTCGTCGAAAGATTTTTGGAATTAAAAAAAAAAAGCCTGTGTTTACGTATTTATGTATGTGGTGAATACGCACACACGCATGGTTAGAGCATGCAGTAAAAATGGATAAAACACGCCACGCAGGTATACTCATATATATATATATATATATAGATAAAAAGTGTACGAAAAGTCGCGGAACTTCGCAGAATGGATAGATCGCGAGTTTTCGAAGAGAAAAGTCCTTAAACATTTTTCGCTCCGATGATTCGCTGTTGAATTATGAGTGAGTTAATGATAGCCAATCAGACGCGCAGCCCCGTTCAAGCCCCGCCTACAAGGGGCGGTGCCTGCTCCCCACCCGCTCACTACACCGGTCTCATGCATCCGATTGGCTGTCGCTGTTGAATCAAATATCAAAGCAACGGTTCGCAGTAGAGAAAAACACTCGGGGACTTTTCTCTTCAGAATTTCATGATCTACCTCGTCCCTTAGAGCTTCGACGCGAATTTCGTCGAATCTTGTAATCGTATATATATAAATATATATATATAGTATACGTTAATAGTTAACTACTCGCGGAGGAGTACGGATGAAGGAATCCCGGGAGCTTTATCCCCTTGAGCTTTTCGGGGGCGGAGGGGAGGGTTTCTTTCCTCGTATTTTGCACACAAGACTCCGAATACACGGCATGAACTTACCTCCGTCAGGACAATCGTAAAACTAACATCGATACGACCCATCGTAAATATGGTTTATCACACTTTTGCCTCCACGTATGCGGGCCCAATGATAATAAAGTCATCGCAAATGTGAATGAGGAGGAGAGGGGACAAAAACCAAGATACGTTCCATATTTGTCGATGTGAAAATGGGGAGGGAGAGAGAGAGAGAGAGAGAGAGAGAGAGAGAGAGAGAGAGAGAGAGAGAGAGAGAGAGAGAGAAAAACCAATGATGGATCAATTAACAAGCAATAATATCGAAGAAAATGGTTGACAATGTTAACAAGAAACACTCGTAAACGTCAAGTATACGCGAGACTTCGCGCTATACCTTTATACAAAGTGTCCATAGGGAATTTTTCCTCGATAACCCCGTCAATCTTCATCTTTCAATCAATCTTTTTTTTTTCAATGTCATTATTCTTCATTTTTCCCCATGGAAATTCTGCACCAGCGCGAAATCTTCGTACGACGAGAGGGAAAATAAGAAAGAAAAAAAAATGGAGAAAAAACAAATTACGTACACGATGCCTTGATCGTTTAATGAAGTGCGTACCTAAAGCTAGGTGGAGCCTCCGGATACATGGCCGCTACGTCTACAGCTAGTCTATACACAACAGACTAGTGGCTCTCGATTTCATATTCCGTACACATATGACACGTGTGACAAGCGCGCTAGCCAATTTCTTATCGCCAGACAAACGCAACCCCATCCTCGTAGAAATTATATCGCCGAATGTGCTTTTTGCCCTGCCCCCGCCCCCTCCAACCCTCATTTCCCATAAATGAAACGAAAAAACGTCTCAGTTTGTTTGTTCGCGATACGGCAAAATAAAACGAGCCTCTCGGTGCTTTGATACCGAGGTGATTCAATTTTTTCGTTCATTCGAAAAATATATATTTTTTTTTATTTCGAGAACCTCCGACCTTTTCACCGATCAATGGTAGGGATCAATCATTTTTTTTTTTCCGTGATGATCGTATCCATGGGCGCGTAGTTCGATATATTTGCACGTTAATATTCATATATTAACATATTTATATTGATATATTATTTTAAAGAGAGAATATGTGCTTTTATATATACAGTGGGTAAAAAAAGTATTAGCACACCGCGTGTTTTTCAAATTAATCTTTGAAAAAAAATTAAATTCTTTAGCATTTTATTTTAAAAAAAATAAAATACTTTAAAACTTTTTTTCCAAATTTTTTTCCAACATTTTTTACGAAGGATAATTTGAAAAACACGAAATGTGCAAATACTTTTTTTACCCACTGTATATATATGCAGAATTTTTTATATGCGCATGTACTGGACAAAAAAAAGTACTGGACAAAAAAAAAGTACGCACTAGTCGAAATAATTCTTACCGCACGCAAATTTACATAGTGGACTCAAAAATAAAGGTAATTGAATTTCCCAAGTGGCGTTTTAAAGAGGACAAGTTTAACTTTATTTTGCTTTTTTAGAAAATTCTCTACGATTTTTTTTTCACCCCGGTGCGCACTCTTGAACGTGGCCATTTTTCGGCTATTTTTTGGCCGTCGAAAATTAACTGCAAAGTTTGTAGAAATTTTTTTTTCTCGGTATTTTCCATGGTAAACTTAAAAAGGATATTAAAAGCTACTTTTTTGTTTTTTAGAAAGTCTCGTACGTTTCTTTTTCGCCCCAGTATTGCATTTTTAGCTAAAAAAAGAGACATGTTTCAGAAAAAAAGGCGTCATCGATGAAGTATAGGGTTTCAGAGGAAATGTCAAGAGGATAAAAAGTTGCATGGGTTCACACTGGAGTGACTAGAATTTTTTCAGAATTTTTTTTTTGACATTTTTTTAAATCTTTTTTGGTTGGAACTTTGATGAGTGGAGAGGCTCCACTTGGGAATTATGGGGTCTAGGACAATATATTGAGAAAGAAAATTTGTTTACATATACATTTGTAATTAACAACAATTTTTTCAGAATTTTTTTTTCATCTTTTTCATTTTCATTTTTTTACTTTAATTTTCAAAAATAAAAAAAAGACATCTAGAAAAATTGTAGTTAATTAAAAATGAAATTGTAAACAAATTTCCTTTCTTAATTGTCGTAGACCCCATAATTCCCAAGTGGAGCTTAGGTTGGAGCTTAGGTTAAACCCAAACAAACTCACCAAAGTTCCAACCAAAAATGGTAAAAAAAAAATCTTCAAGAAAAATTCTGAAAAAATTCTAGCCCCTCCAGCGTGAACCCATGCAACTTTTTACCCTCTTGACATTTCCCCCGAAACCCTATAGTTCTTCGATGACGCCTTTTTTATCTAAAACATGTCTTTTTTAGCTAAAAATGCAATACGAGGGCGAAAAAAAATCGTACGAGACTTTCTAAAAAATCAAAATGTCGGTTTTGATATTCTTTTGAAGTTTCCCAAGGAAAAAACCGAGGAAAAAATTTTCCACAAACTTTGCAGCTAATTTTCGACGTCCAAAAAAATAGCCGAAAAATGGCCACGTTCAAAAGTGCGCACTGGGGGCGAAAAAAAATCGTAGAGAATTTTCTAAAAAAGGCAAAATAAAGGTAAACTCATCCACTTTGAAACGCCACTTGGGAAATTCAATTACCTTTATTTTTGGGTCCGCTATGTAAATTTTAGTGCGGTAAGAAATTTCGACTAGTGCGTACTTTTTTTTGTCCAGTACTGTTTATATACATATATACATATATATTTATATGTTACACTTTCAACGGGTTTTCCGTAGTAAAAATAAGAAATCACTGACAAATAAATTCAAATGCTAGTTAAAATTCGTCCTAACTAGAAAAACAAATATTTCCAACAAAATGAATTCGCTAAAAATGTTTCCAAAATGACGTCAACTTTTCGCATTATTCCAAAAAACAAGTTCTAACGAAATTAATCACTCAAAACTGTGTCATAATGGAGTGAAAGTTCGGGTTTGTTTGGGTTTATTTCAAAAACTAGTTCTAACGAAATGAATCAGTTGAAACTGTTTTCCAATGAGGCCAAAGTTTGGGTTTACTGGGTTGTTTGGGCTTAAGTTTGCCCGTTTGGGGTGTGTTTTTCAATGCTTGGATTTATTTAAGAAAAAAAAAAAAAAACTAGCTGAACAAAATGAATCAGTTAGAAGCTGTTTCTGCATAAGATCAAAGTTTGGGTTTGTTTGGGTTTCTAAACATATATTCTAGTTTTCACTAGGTAAAACGCGTTCAAATTGATAACGGGTTTTAACTGTAACACATATATATATATATATATATATACACCCTTGGCCAAAAGTTTGGGGCACCCTGCAATTTTTCTTTCCGGACAAAAAATTGAATATCTCGGCCAAAGAAAATCGGAAACCAATTTACCAAACAGGGTTTTGAAGAGAGTAAAGTCAGCTTTAATTTGCTTTGCGAGGTGCGAAAATCGTGAAAAACCGTCATTTTCAAAACGACGTACCGGGCACAAAAAAAAATCGAAAAAATAAAATTAAAAAAGCAAATTGAAGCTGACTTTACTCTCTTCAAAACCCCGTTTGGTAAATTGGTTTCCGATTTTTTTTGGCCGAGATATTCAATTTTTTGTCCCGAAAGAAAAATTGCAGGGTGTCCCAAACTTTTGGCCAAGGGTGTATATATATATATATATATATATATATATATAAATCTTGCAACGCTTTATTCGAAACGACCTGCACGTACTTTTACTCTATTTCCTTTTTTTTTCCATTCACAGAAGTAAAAATCCATTTTTTTTCTTCATCTCACAGTATAGCAGAGAAAAAATTGAATCCCAACGATTGACATTTCGTCGACCATCGTACGGTGATGCCCCTCGCGAATCTTGAAACTTTTTTTTTTGTCTTTCTACGTCGATAAATCTAAGTGTGTGCATTTGTTTTTCTTTTTATTTTATTTTCTTTTTTGTTCGTTTTTTTTTTGTTTTTATTGCGTTATTAATGAATTAAAATTGGTTGATTATTGGTAATCAGAACTTGAGGGAATCAAGGGAGGCGGCTGAGGAACGTCGCGACAAGACGAGGGATGGTGGACCACTGACCAGGGACGTCGTGCCAAAGAGTTTGTACCACCCGAACACCATCTCATTCAGGTTCAGATCGTCCAGCATTATCTGCGCCACTCCCATGAACACTTTTTTACCCTCTAAACGACCATAGTCACCCCACACCGTCACCTGAAACAAATTTTCATTAAAATTTACCACCTGTCCGATCTTTTGCCGATCACGATTGTACTGAAAAAAAAAGAAAAAAAAAACAACGATTTGAGCTGCCAAATATTGGCTCTATGCATAATTGCGTAGCGAAAATCGAGTAAATTTGAAAAAAAACAGCGTTTTTAAGGGGCCAGTCCACTTTGAAAATTTAAAAAAATCGACTTTGTTTTTTTTTTTACTGTTTTCGAAAGTACATACATTCAGAAATATTGTGTCAATATTGCCGATTGAGTTTAGGTAAGAGTTTATCATAGTATAAACTTCAAACGCGTTTTTCTCGAAACAACGTTTTCAAAATCTAGCTCCATCGTATCTCTAAAACTAATAAACCAATTCTCTTGAAATTTCAACCACATATTGTAAACATGATTCGCAACAAGATGACCCTCGATGGTTTTAAAATTTTGATTTTTACTCTTTTTTTTGTTGCGAAAAACTGCGAAAAAAACGCGTTTTTTTTTTACTTTTTTCGTTTTTCATCTGCCATTTTTTTATTTTTTGATGAAACTTTATATCCGAGGGTCATTTTGTAGCTGGTGTCATACTGAATCTAATGGACTTTGATTTTTTTGTTTCAGACAAGCCGTTGCCGAGTTGCGATGGAGCTACCTAGACCACCTATTTTTGAGGCGTTACGTTAAACTATAGTTTTTGTACTTAAAAATCAATAAAAATGAATTAAATTTTTTTTTTTATGTATTTCAAGACTTTATTTATCAAGCCCAACAACTTTTATATTTATATCTTTTATAAAATCCTCAAAAAAAAAAATCGCGAAAATCGCCTTTTTTTCGTGGCTCCAAAGTGGACTGGCCCCTTAAATTATTATTGAAAGTGGAAAATTCAACATTTCTAAGTGTTAATTTATTATTAAATTAGCTGTTTGTAAGGCTTAAACATGTACGACATGATCTAGCTTTGTAAATCCACGATTCGACCATTTTGAACGAACTGTTTGCCCGACGGTAATCATCCAGGAATACCTTAAACACAGTTTTTCTCAAAACTACATTTTTCAAGTTTGTGGAAAATATAACTTTAAAACGAGTTTACCGAGCGTGCTAAAATTGTACATACAAATCAATAACATCATTACCTACTTGTTTATGAAAATCACTCTTGAAAAATACTTTTTTTTGTTGCAAACAAGAACGAAAACGTTGTGTGAAAATTTCATTTGTTTTCTAAATTGACTCATTCCTTCAATTTTCAACTTTTTAAAATGTTTCTTAGGTATAAGTTCAGCATTTGGATATCGAAATACTAAAAATGTGTGGCTCATATTTTTCAGATCAATTATGAAGTCGTTGGATTTTCCCACAAATGGAAAAATACCGCCAAAACTTTCCTGAAAGACCACGCTATAATCGTCGACATTTTGCAATATTTGTTAATGAAAAAAATTATTTGAATAGTTTAATTGTGTAATAAATTGTACCTAAAGTTTCATAAATGTAAAACGTTTTGTTCCTTTCCAAAAAAAAATGATAAATATTGGCTATTTTTCGGTCGTCTATATTTATTTCCCACCCTTGACGAGAACATTTGAAAAAGGAAAAAAAACCATCATGGTATAGAGAGAGAGAGAGAGAGAGAGAGAGAGAGAGTTGGGTAGACGAACCTGCAGTATGCAGCCTTGAAAGTTTTGCCTAAATTCAAGGGGTTGCTGATAAAAGGGCTCCAACGTTTGTCTCGCCGTCGTCGTTTTCGCTTTCTCTATGCACTTCTTCCCGTTCACCAAGTACACTTTCACGTACGGCGCTGAAAAAAAATAATAATAACGAGACGGTTCACTTTACCAGCAGGAACGTAATTCGAAACGAAATTTCTTTTCGATTGATCGGTATCAAGGCATTGCTGTCTACAAATTAGCAAAAAAAAAAAACGTTTTTATTTTTAATTTAATTCTATTATTCTACAGACCTTACTGGATACGCCTGTGAAAACCCTTTAATGATAGTCATTGAATCAGCCGAGTTATAGAAATTAGGAAAATTAATTTATCATAAGAATATTTATTACATATAAATAATATATTTAATATATTAGATGAAGTAAAAAAGTTCTGAGCGTTTTTTCGCTTTATTTCGACGATGAAATTAACACAGGATTATCCGATTTAGATCAAATATGCGCCGTTTTGTTCGATAACTTATGTCCATTTTGAAGGCAATTTCATAATTCCGCGATTTAAGAAGTCCTCGTCCCTATTGTCAAAAAACTTGACCAGCTCATTTTCACAAGCCCCTCTTGAGGCCAGTTCTGTATCATCAAGAAAATTTTGCAAATGCTTGAAAAGGTGATAATCGCTTGGTGCCAGGTCTGGACTATACGGCGGGTGCGATAGAACCTCCCATCCAAGCTCTCGGAGCTTCTGGCGCGTCGTTAAAGATGTGTGCGGCCTGGCGTTGTCTTGTTGGAACACAACACCCTTCCTATTGGCCAATTCTGGCCGCTTCTGGTCGATCGCCTGCTTCAATCTGGTCAGTCGTTGACAGTAGAGGTCCGAATTGAGTGTTTGGCCCGATGGGAGCAGCTCATAGTGGATGATTCCCTTCCAATCCCACCAAACACACAGCAAAACCTTCTTGGCCGTTAATCCGGGCTTGGCGATCGTTTGGGCCGGCTCACCGCGATTGGACCACGATCTTTTTTGGCTGTTCTTCTCGTATGTGATCCATTTTTCATCGCCAATCACCATCCGCTTCAAAAATGGATCAATTTCGTTACGTTTCAGCAAAGAATCGCAGGCATCAATTCGGTCCAAAAGGTTCTTTTGCGCCAATTCGTGCGGCACCCATACATCGAGCTTCTTCTTGAGACCAGCCTTATGCAAATGGTTCCAAACGGCTTTCTGGCTAATCTTCAATTCCTGGGCAATGGAATAAGTGCTCACATGCCGGTTCGACTCGACGATTTCCATGATTTTATCGACATTTTCGACGATTGGCCTACCAGAGCGTGCCTCATCTTCGACGTTCATATTACCAGAACGGAATCGTTGGAACCACCGCTTTGCTGTTGCATTCGATACTGTATTGGGTCTATAAACAGCACAATTTTTTTTGGCCACCTGCTCCGCCTTTTCACCTTGGTCGTAGTGGTACTGAAGAATGTATCGAATTTTCTCTTTTTTTTTTACCTCCATTTTGAAACGCTGTAACACACAACTGGCTTCACCAAACACAAAACTGTCAAAGAACTTTTTTTTGAAGCGTAATGCCACCTTTAAATCGCCGCATACTATGACCCGATGGGATGTATACATCGTGAGATATGGACTCACTAAAGACATCTAGCGGAAAACGCTCAGAACTTTTTACTTCACCCAATATAAATCAACTTTCGTCCATTCACTGGTCCCCGTTCATTCGCTGTATCGAATTTTCTCTTTTTTTTTTACCTCCATTTTGGAACGCTGTAACACACAACTGGCTTCACCAAACACAAAACTGTCAAAGAACTTTTTTTTGAAGCGTAATGCCACCTTTAAATCGCCGCATAGTATGACCCGATGCGATGTATACATCGTGAGATATGGCCTCACTAAAGACATCTAGCGGAAAACGCTCAGAACTTTTTACTTCCCCCAATATACGTACACATGAAAATTGAAAATAAAACTATAGAATAAAGTTTTATAAATAACATGAATAAAACAATATTACTACTACATTATTTTTATAGTATATTAATCTATTATTATATATGGTAGATTATTCTCCAATATAAAATTATAGGATTATATGCAAAAAGAAAAATCACTCCGTATGAAACGCGAAAAAAAAATTACTCCGAAAAAAATCGGAGTCGAACCTTTATCGGATGCGATTACGTCTTGTAAAGAAAAACAGAAAAAAACGTTCCGTATCTCCAAACATTTATCGATAAAACGCGGACTACTTTAAAGAAAAATTGAAAAAAAAAAAAAAAAATTCAACGAACCTGGAAGGATCTTGCTGCCCTGTTTGGCCTGAAGATCCCTAGCTCGGACGACCTCAACCTCGAGATAGCCCTTGGTGTGTTTGAGCGCGAGTTGAACGTCGCCGAGGGAGGAGGCACCGAGGACCTGTCGCCCGACCAATTGTCCAGGTCCGAGGCCGTCGATGAACTCGCTCAGTTGACCACCCTCGCCAGCTATTCTTCGACTGGGTGACCAGCTGTCGTTTTCCAGACGAACGAACGAAGAGATGAGAAAAAAAAAAGGAAAAAAAAAACGGCAGAAAAGAGCAAAACACACGACACATTCGTTAGAAAAAATGTGCTTGAAGAACGCCCGGGTTTGCGCGCGGAACCAATCGAGCCACAATCGAATCCGATTTACCAGGGGTACGCGCGGGTCTACGAAAAAAAAAAAACCAGAAAAAAGTGTGGCTCAAGAAAAAATAAGCGGGGTCAATTCTTTCGATCAAATCGAGCGGGTACGATGCGAGTCCCCGATGATCGCGAGGCCGTTGACTTGCCATCATGAATACCAATATGCGAGAAAGAAGTAATTTTAAGAAAAATAAAAATAAATAGAGAGGTGGATGGAGCGAAGGAGAGGGGGGCAAGGGCAGAGTGGTGAGGGAAGGCGAGAGGGGAGAGAGGGCCGAGAGGGGAGAGAGGGGAAAGAGGGGCGAGAGGGGAGAGGGGAAAGAGCGGCGAGAGGGGAGAGAGGGGAAAGAGGGGCGAGA
Organism: Ophion ventricosus; assembly: GCA_963932345.1. NCBI lineage: Eukaryota > Metazoa > Arthropoda > Insecta > Hymenoptera > Ichneumonidae > Ophion > Ophion ventricosus. The sequence goes on along the minus strand of OZ010714.1, from coordinate 881,547 downwards.
GGGGAGAGGGGAAAGAGCGGCGAGAGGGGAGAGAGGGGCGCGAGAGGAGAGAGGGACGAGAGGGGCGTGAGGCGAGAGAGGGGCGAGAGGAGACAGAGGGACGAGGGGAGAGAGGGAAGAGCGGGGCGAGAGGAGAGAGTGCAGAGAGGAGTAAAAGGGGAGAGTTGGTCGGGAGGGGAGTCTGGAGAAAGAGAAGAATGAGGGGAGAGAGGGGACAGAGTGGAGAGAGGGGTGAGAGGAGGAGTGGAGAGAGAGGAGATCGGGCAGAGAGGAGAGAGGAAAGAGGTGAGAGCGGAGGAGTGGGGCGAGAGGAGAGAGGAAAGAGGAGAGAGAGGAGGAGTGGGTAGAGAGGAGAGAGGAAAGAGGGGAGAGAGGAAAGAGGGGAGAGAGGAGGAGTGGGGAGAGAGGAGGAGTGGGGAGTGAGGAGGTCGGGGGAGAGAGGAGAGAGGAGACAGAGAGGATAGAGTGGAGCGAGGGGTGAAAGGGGAGGGAGGAGACAGAAAGGAAAGAGGGGAGAGAGGCGACCGAGAGAAAAGAGGGGTGATACGAGGAGTGGGGAGAAAAGGAGGGCGGGGGGAAAGGAGACCGAGAGAGAGAAAGAATCGGAAAACGCTTACGATTGGTCTAGGGCTCTCGTTGTTCTTGCTAGGGATTTAAAAATAACCGGATCGAAGACAAGAACGGAAAGAGATATATAATACATATTTATATTTTTTTTTTCCAACGACGTACTTGACTCGTATTTCGCCGGAAGTTCAGGCAAGGAGAATTCACGCCTTTTTTAATTTCGAGAACAAGAAGCAATTGCATATACATATATATATATGTCTTTTAAGTTTCATATAAGAGTGTAAGTGTGAGTGTAGTGAGTATTCCAGGTTAGTAATGTACATAAACAGAGAGGAAGAGAGAAAGAGAGAAAGAGAGAAAGAGAGAAAGAGCGAGAGCGAGATAGGCAGAGAGAGAGAGAGAGAGTGAGGGAGAAAGAGAGAGAGAGAGAGTGAGAGAGGGGGAGAGAGAGTGGGAGGGAGAGAGAGAAAGAGAGAGAGAGAGAGAGAGAGAGAGAGAGAGAGAGAGAGAGAGAGAACAAGACGAACGACACTGAGATGTCGGATCACAATTAATGTCAATTATAGTAAAACGTAATGATTAATATATTATTACAAAAAAATCATAACAATTCAGGCTTCATTTCGTCTCGTTCTTTTTTCCTTTCTTCCCACCACATGCGAATTATAAATCATGCGATACACATTAAAATTTCAATTAACTACTCAATTTATCATCACAATGTTTATTCTGTCTACCATAAATCAATTCTATCGAGAGTGAGAGAGAGAGAGAGAGAGAGAGAGAGAGAGAGAGAGAGAGAGAGAGAGAGAGAGAGAATAGAGACAGAGCACGACAGAGCGAAACAACAATCACGACAATTGTCATTCGCGAGTATCGAGCATGCCATCGTGAGTTAAAAAAAATATTTTTTTTTTCTTCAAATCACAAAAAATGTACGAGTTCATAAAATTATATACAAACTTGGGTGAGCGCATTCTTCGAACTCTCGGTGACCATCCCTATTGATAATTAATCGATTAAATTATCGTTAAATCGACGAGACTCTTGACTAATGGAAAAAAAAACGAATCCTCAGCGACGTATTTATTACGTACTAAAAAAAAAAACAGTTTCCTTTTTCAATACATATTGATACATCGAAACATGTGGAATAACGTAAACGCAGAATTATTGGTAAATTGAGGTATGCGTTTGTAAATATTAATCTATATTAAATAATATAAACGTTAATTGATTATATATAATCAATAATTATTCATTTTATTAATTAATTATTATCAATTAATGTATTAATTAATAATATATGATATTATATATATATATATATATACATATATATATATATATATATAGTAATTATGAATACGTTAATAATATATTGAAATATTATTCATTAATTAATAATTAATTATACACTACCGGCGAAAAGTTTGCGGACAAAAATTCAAAGGAGTTCCGGAACGATTTTTTATGCCATTTCGCCGATAGTTGACATAAATGAATTTAATAAACGGCATTTTTAAGAGGAGGAATTGAACTTCATTCCCTTTTTTTTTGAAATTTTTTACTATTTTTTTACGACTAGTACCCTTTTTCGAAAACGACCATTTTACGCCTTTTTTTTGTTCCCTTTCTGATGAACCCCGTTAACAGACAACATTTTTTTAATGCATTTCTCTGACCGGAATAATAAAGGGGAAAGCTCCATCTTCAATTTTGTTCTTTTCGAAAGCTTCGTACGATTTTTTTTTTCTAAAGATATTTTGAATTTTTCAAAAGAGACAATTTTAAAAATAACGTGTAACGCGAAAACGACGAGGATTCAAGGAAAGCCTCGGGACAGTAAAAAGTTGAATCGGTTTTTGTTGAGTTCGTCAGAATTTTTTCAGATGTTTTTTTCAAAATTTTTTTTTCACCTATTTTTGTTAAAAAATCAGATGATTTAATTACCGTAACTCGAGAACTAAGGGGTTTGTGGTAAAATTTCAAGAGAGGAAAATTTTTCATTTTTCCATTTTCAACGCAATATAATTATTGCCGATTTTTTCGACATTTTTTCCTCGAGTTACGGTAATTAAATCTGATTTTTTACCGTAAATAGGTGGAACAAGAATTTCGAAAAAAAATCTGAAAAAATTCTCGCGAGCTCGACGAAAACCAATTAAACTTTTTACTATCCTGAGGTTTTCTCTGAATCCTCGTCGTTATCGTGTTACACGTTATTTTTCAAATCGTCTCTTTTTTTCTAAAAAAATCAAAATATCTTCCGAAAAAAAATCGTACGAAGCTTTAAAAAAAAAACAAAATTGAAGCTTGAGCTTTCCCCTTCATGATTTCGGTCGAAGAAATGCATTAAAAAATTTTTGTCTATAAACGGAGTCCACCAGAAAAGGAACAAAAAAAAAAGGCGAAAAATGGTCGATTTCGAAAAAGGATACTAGTCGTAAAAAAAATAGTAAAAAATTTATTAAAAAAAAACGGAATGAAGGTAAATTCCTCCCCTTCGAAATGCCGTTTATTAAATTCATTTATGTCAAATATCGGTGAAAGGGCATAAAAAATCGTTACGAAACTTTTTTGCATTTTTGTCCGGAAACTTTTCGCCAGTAGTGTTTATATAATTAATATATAATCCATTCATTACCAATATATATATATATATATATATATATATATACATATATTAATTAATATAAATATTAATGCAAGATTTTTATATAGCGTTTAGAATTTATCGACGACAGTAACAATCTTTTCGTTAAATAAATCATTCATGTTGGCTAGACGACTACAATAATATTCTAAAAAAAAAAAACAAAAATAAAAAAAAATCGTTGTTTTCGTTGTATTTTTATTAGAAAATCGACAATCGAGTTTCATCTCGACAGGATCGACGATGCGACGATTTTCATATCTCTCCAACTTGACTTTCAACGCCGTCACTGTACGACGGTTCGTTAATTTTTTTTTTTTGTTTCTTCCTCTTTTTATACAACAGAGAATTAATTTTTGGATACGTAGGTGCGTATTACGAGTTTTCTTGTTCGACGGAATATATATATATATATATTTATTTATTTATTTATTTATTTTAACGGTGCATCGAGGTCAAGTGCAGGACGAACGTTTATTGCGGCATGTAATAAAAAAAAAAGCGGGTATAAAAAGCCAAGACGACAATGACATCGATTTCAAACCAGTGAGGATGATAAATTTTTCGTGTTTTGTCGTCGATTGCACGACACATCGATCATTTACGAACGCGAGACGAGCGGATCAGAGGTAAATAAAAATGAAGAAGAAAAAAAAAAAGAAGAAATAATATCAATAATGACAATAATAACGAGAAAATTGACAAAAATACATCTAGAAGTGGTAAAATCCGCGTGTGGTCAGACACGCAAAAAAAGTTGTACGTTTTTTTCGTTGCCTAGGATCATTTCTCGTTACGTCTGCAAAATGATATTTGTGATTTTTTTGTTTTTTTTTTTTTTGGAAAATACTCTTTCATTCGGCTGACTAACACTTTCAGTGACGTAATTCATCGCGAAAAAAATAGTTTCGTTTTCTTCATCTCGTTCTCGTGTAATTTTCTAATTACGTTTTGAAGTTTGCAGAGTTGGAATGCAGCGCTCCAATTTTTAGTGCACAATTTTTTTATTGGTTTTTTTTTTAGAATTAGAAAAAAAAAGTTTCATTCCATAAAACAGTTTTTTTTAAATTAATTTTTAAAGTTGCTTACTCCGGAATTTGAAGGACAATAATACGTCCGGATGACAACTGTCAGGTGGCCATGTATTTTTCAATTGTCTTGAAACTGAGAAAAATATCATTTTTCAATTGTTCTTCAAGTCTGCGTCGAAAAAAAAAAATATAACGTATTTTTTTTCGAGAGTAGTATTCGCCAGAAAAAAAATTGAGCATTCGGAAAAAAAAACAATGAAATTCCACTTTGAGTTCAGCACAATGAAGATAAATTCCAAATACGAAGCATTCCTGAAAAAAACTTTGTTCGTCCATCGTGTCATCGGGCAAAAAAAATGATCAAAGAAGCATTTAAAAGTTTGGAAATAAAAAGAAAACTTTTTTATTCCACTCGGTACGATGATGGACGTTTTACGGACGCGATTTTCACACCGCGTACAATAAAATTTCCTACAATACTCGACGAAAAAACTTTTTCTAACCTCGTGAGATTGCAAGAGTCGTTAAAAAAAGCTTTTTTCGTCCTCGTATCATAATGTACTATTTTTAGGAGTGTTATATTTTATTCGGAATTTAATTATCTCTATTCCGCTGAACTAAAAATGGCATTTTTATTTATTTTTTCCACAATGCTCATTTTTTTTTTTTGCAAATACAACTCATCTCAAAAAACGCTTTTTTTTTAAAAAGGCTTGAAAAATCAAGAAATATAGTTTTCTCGATGGCAAAATCGTCGCGCCAGATACTTGAAAAATGGCTGTGTTACAATTGTCACCCTGTATCTTGAAATATATATAGTTTTTTTAAATCATATATTGTAAGAAATAAAAATAGAAAAATAAAAACAAACGTTCTGTTGCATCCCAACAATGCAAACCTCAACACCAATAAAGTCTATACGAGTCTTCTCTCCTTTTTTTTTACATAGAAAAAAAATGAAAAAATAATTCGTAAATAGTTAGAGAATAAAACGGTAGATAACTAATCGACACAGAATACATTTTTTTTCTGACTGTGTGAGAGAGAGAGAGAGAGAGAGAGAGAGAGAGAGAGAGAGAGAGTCACACATAGAAAGATGGAAACACTTCTGGATTATTTGGAAAAAAAGGAAAATACATTCGCATACACACACTTATACACGCAAAATATCGATATAAATAATCGTATTTAAACAAATATATATTTATATATTGGGAGTACAAATTAATTCGGTCCGTTTTCAAGAGACGGCTCTGGCTGTTATGAATGTTTCATAATGACAGCTGATTTCGGTGGTTTCAGAGATGTTAGACATCTGTCAATAACATTCAGTTTATATCACTTTGAGTTCCATTAAAAACCTTGTTTTTTACTGCGTTCAATATGTCAAATTTTGTGTTAAGGGGCCAGTCCACTTTGAAAATTTCAAAAAATCGATTTTTCTTACTGTTTTCGAAAGTACACACATTCAGAAATATTGTGTCAATATTGCCGATTGAGTTTAGGTAAGAGTTTTTCATAGTATAAACTTCAAACGCGTTTTTCTCGAAACAACGTTTTCAAAATCTAGCTCCATCGTATCTCTAAAACTAATAAACCGATTCTCTTGAAATTTCAACCACATATTGTAAACATGATTCGCAACAAGATGACCCTCGATGGTTTTAAAATTTTGATTTTTACTGTTTTTTTTCGCGAAAAACTGCGAAAAAACGCGTTTTTTTTTACTTTTTTCGTTTTTCATCTGCCATTTTTTTATTTTTTGATAAAACTTTATATCCGAGGGTCATTTCGTAGCTGGTGTCATACTGAATCTAATGGACTTTGATTTTTTTGTTTCAGACAAGCCGTTGCCGAGTTGTGATGGAGCTGCCTAGCTCACCTATTTTTGAGGCGTTACGTTAAACTATAGTTTTTGTACTTAAAAATAAATAAAAATGAATTAAAATTTTTTTTTTAAATGTATTTCAAGACTTTATTTATCAAGCCCAACAACTTTTATATTCATATCTTTTATAAAATCCTCAAAAAAAAATCGCGTAAATAGCATTTTTTTCGTGGCTCCAAAGTGGACTGGCCCCTTAATTCGGTCCATTTTCAAGAGATGGCTCTGGCTGTTATGAATGTTTCATAGTGACAGCTGATTTCGGTGGTTTCAGAGATGTTAGACATCTGTCAATAACATTCAGTTTATATCGCTTTGAGTTCCATTAAAAACCTTGTTTTTTACTGTTTTGAATATGTCGAAATTTTGTGTTAACTGAGCAGCAATTGCGGGAAGTTTTACTTTTCTGCTTTAATTGGAAGAAAAGTGCAGCTGAAGCGCATCGAATGCTTGTTGAAGTTTACGGTGATGATGCTCCAACTGATAAATCATGTAGGGAATGGTTTCGACGCTTTAAGAACGGTGATTTCAGCGTTGAAGACAAGCCTCGCCCTGGACAGCCAAATGAGCCAATGAGCTGCTACAACCTGGCGATTCCATAACAGGCGATCGGTATAAACTACAATTGATTCGTTTGAGCCGTGCATTACGAGAAAAACGGCCGGAATACGAGCAAAGACATGACAAAATTATTCTTCCGCATGACAACGCTCGGCCTCGTGTCGCAAAAGTCGTAAAAAAAATATTTGGAAACGCTCAAATGGGATATTCTACCGCACCCGCCGTATTCTCCGGACCATTGTTCCTTCTGATTACTGGTTGTTCCGACGGATGCAGCAGGATTTAGCAGCTCACCGCTTCACTTCTTTCGCAGAAATCGGAAAATTGGCTCAAAACTTGGATCGCCTCAAAAGACGAGACCTTTTTGTTCGAGATGGAATTGGAAAATTGCCTTAGAGGTGGGAAAGAAAGTAGTAGCCAGCGATGGACAATAATCTTCGATTAATCTATGCATACCTTTTATTTTAAAATAAATATATTTTTTACCACAAAAAAACGGACCGAATTAATTTGTACTCCCAATATATATATAGATATTTTGTATTTGGTGGTAAAAAAAAAAAAAACTCCCACTTTTGTACACAGATATCACACGAAATACACACACACACACACACACACACACACGAGACCGAAAAGTTAATTTTTTTTCGATTTCGAAGAGGCTGACGCATTTTGTACCAAAATATTTACAAACAGGATATCGGAGTAAACAAAAGGTTCTTAGGGTCAAAGCAGCCCCATTTCGATCCCACTTTTTCGAGGATTTTCCATTAATTTGATTGAGCCGATGAATTAAAAACAACTCGAACAAATCGATCAAAGATATCGACGATTTGTCTGAACGATGTGAATCTAACGATTCATTCATCCAATTAATTACGTAACAAATATGAAGAAAACAAAAAAAAAAGATACGAGAAATAAGTTTCTCATTTTCAGATAACGAAGTGATCCTGACGTTCACGAGGAGTTTCGCGCATTTGAAAAAATCAATTATACAAGTATGAAGATTATGTCCTTACGCCGATTTATAGTGACAATCTGGAATTTGAAAAAAAAATCTTTATTAGAAATATGTTCGTCAAACATTTTAATTCGTGAATTGCAACGGAAAATAAGAAAATCAGTATCCTCTAGACCTGCCGATAAAAGAAAACCGTTACCTTCGGAAGCTGCCGATCAAAAAGATACTTTAAAGCTACCGATCTGTAAGATCGATATCCTCAAAAAAATATCGATAAAAAGATCAACGTCCTCAAGAAATACCGTTCAAAAAGATCAATGTCCTCAAAAAAATACCGATCAACGGATCAACGTCCTCAAGAAATAACGATCAAGAAGATCGACATCCTCAAAAAAATACCGATCAAAGGATCAACGTCCTTAAGGAATACCGATAAAAAAGAACGATATCCTCTAAAGTTATCCATGAAAAAAAAATCATTATCCGCGAAAGCTAGCGATCAAAAAGATCGGTATACCTCAAAGCTGCCGATCAAAAAGATCGGTATCCTCTAAAGCTACCGATTCAAAAAAAAAAAACAGATCTATATCCTATGAAGCTACCAGTCATCAAGATCGGTATCCTCTAAACCTACCGATAAAAAAATAACAGTATCCTTTAAAGCAACCGTCAAAAAGATCATTATCCTCTGAAGCTACCAATTGAAAAGATCATTATCCTCTGAAGCTACCAATTGAAAAGATCATTATCCTCTGAAGCTACCAATTGAAAAGATCATTATCCTCGAATACCGATCAAAAAGATGCATATCCTCAACAAAATATCGACCAAAAGATCGTTATCCTCAAGAAATACCGACCAAAAGATCGGTATCCTCTAAATCTACCGACGAAAAAAGATCGTTATCTTCGAAGGCTATCGATCAAAAAGTTCGCTACCCTCGGAAGCTACCGATTGAAAAGATCGGTAACCTGCATACCTAACTCAAAAAAGATCGGTAATCTTCAAACCTACCGATCAGTAACCTTCAAAGCTACCGATCAAAAAAGATCGGTAAACTTCAATCCTATCGATCAAAAAGATCGGTAACTTTCAAACCTACCGATCAAAAAAGATCGGTAAACTTCAAACCTACCTATCGAAAAAGATTGGTAACCTTCAAACCTACCGATCGAAAAAGACCGGTAACCTTCAAACCTACCGATCGAAAAAGATCGGTAAACTTCAAACCTAACGTTCAAAAAAGATCGGTAACCTTCAAAACTACCAATCGAAAAAGACCGGTAACCTTCAAACCTACCGATCGAAAAAGACCGGTAACCTTCAAACCTACTGATCGAAAAAGATCGGTAACCTTCAAACCTACCGATCAAAAAAGATCGGTAACCTTCAAAACTACCGATCGAAAAAGATCGGTAACTTTCAAACCTACCGATCAAAAAAGATCGGTAACCTTCAAAACTACCGATCGAAAAAGATCGGTAACTTTCAAACCTACCGATCAAAAAAGATCGGTAACCTTCAAACCTACCGATCGAAAAAGATTGGTAACCTTCAAACCTACCGATCAAAAAAGATCGGTAACCTTCAAACCTACCGATCGAAAAAGATCGGTAACCTTCAAACCTACCGATCGCAAAAGATCGGTAACCTTTAAACCTACCGATCGTAAAAGATCGGTAACCTTCAAACCTACCGATCGAAAAAGATCGGTAACCTTCAAAACTACCGATCGAAAAAGACCGGTAACCTTCAAACCTACCGATCGAAAAAGATCGGTAACCTTCAAACCTACCGATCGAAAAAGATCGGTAACCTTCAAAACTACCGATCGAAAAAGATCGGTAACCTTCAAACCTACGGATCAAAAAAGATCGGTACCCTTCAAACCTACCGATCGTAAAAGATCGGTAACCTTCAAACCTACCGATCGAAAAAGATCGGTAACCTTCAAACCTACCGATCGTAAAAGATCGGTAACCTTCAAACCTACCGATCGAAAAAGATCGGTAACCTTCAAACCTACCGATCGAGAAAGATCGGTAACCTTCAAACCTACCGATCGCAAAAGATCGGTAACCTTCAAACCTACCGATCACAAAAGATCGGTATCCTCTTACATTGATCGGTAGGATCTGCGATCCTTCTTGAAAAAAAGCAAAACAAACCACTTGAAAATCAGAAAACGTGTGCGAACATCGGTATCAATTTGCCAATCTGAATCCCACGGCGATGCTTTGACCCTACAGGAAGAGACGCTTGGAAACAATGATAATTGATAACAGTATTAAACAGCAACGTAGTCTGTGTGTGAGTGCGAGGCAGAGTCAGAGAGAGAGAGAGAGAGAGAGAGAGAGAGAGAGCGAGAGGGGGATAGACAGACAGACAGGGAGAAAGAGAGAGAGAGAGAGAGAGAGAGAGAGAGAGAGAGTCAGACAGAGAGAAAGAGAGAGAGAGAATGAGAGGAAATCCCGAGCCACTCATAAAAATCGAAGAGGCCTTTTTGTTGTTCTTTATTTCACGTTTTCTTTTCTGTTTCTTTTTTTTTTGTTGTTGTTTGTTCACATCTACTTACGAGCTTGCTTCGGAACTCGAGATCGAGTTGAGACTTCCGGCATTGTCGTTGACGATCGTGCCTCCAACGCCCCCAGCCCCACCGCCCACGCTCTGTCTGCTCGTACCGAGGCGCTGATAGGGCGGTACTACCTCCTGGGAACGTAGTACACTGCTCGGTGTGCTGTTACGTTTTCTGCTCGAAAAACCGGAAGTGCCGCGTAGTGAGTCAGCCATAGCACCACCGAGGCCGCTGATGCCGCCCCCGCCGCCACCGCCGCCGCTTCCGGCCACACCGCACTCTGCGCACGATGAAACCAAACAAGAGAATTCGTCGCTAACTATCTCGCTCATCATTCCTCTATCAGGGCACACACTTACGAATCCTCGCATCCTCGAGACGTACGATTTTTTTTTCCATCTCGTTCATCTTTATTATTATTATTATTTTCCTCTATTCGTCGAACGATAACAATTTTTAATCGAAAAGAAAATCTTTCCTAATCCTCGCGAACAGATTTCCTTTCCTTCTCTCTCTCTCTCTCTCTCTCTCTCTCTCTCTCTCTCTCTCTCTCGCTCTCTCTCTCTCTCTCTCTCTCTCTCTCTCTCTCTCTCTTGTATGACTCTTCGCATTGCCTCTACCTATTCGCTCGTCTCTCGCTCTTCCTCTGTACGGCCACTTTTTACCATTTTATTTTTTTCTTCAGCCTTTTTGACAAAACTTTTTTCAAATATTCACGACACATTGATAGTAATGATAATAAATGTGACAAGAAAAACAATAATAATGATGACAATGATGATGATGATGATGATGATGATGGGGATGTTGATGATAAATGATGATGACAACGCAATTCAGGTCCGCTAAGCCACACGAGCTCTATTATTACCATAGCCATTTCTACTCTATATCGCATTATTATTGCACGCAGTCTGAATGTAAAAAAGAAGAAAAAAAATTTAGATCTATATATATATATGTGTGTGTGGGTGTATATTTGTCAATGTGTAATTGTTCTAAATCATTTTATTGATAATCAACTATAAACGAACACGCCTATACATGTATGGGGCATTCCAGCTTAACTCAGACAACTACAGTGGCTAAAAATAGTACATTATGACACAAGGACGAAAAAAAGCGTTTTTTAACGTGTGTCGCAATCACACGAGGTTAGAAAACTTTTTTTTTTTTTCGTCGGGTATTGTACGAAATTTTATTGTACGCGGTGTGAAAATGGAGTTTTACTCACGTGCGAAGCGTGCGTAAAACGTTCATTATCGTACCGAGTGGAAAAGTATTTGCAAACCTCGTGTTTTTTTTTTCAAATTATCCTGCGAAAGAAATAATACTTTAGCATTTTTTTCGAAGGATAATTTGAGAAACACGAGGTGTGCAAATACTTTTATTCCACTCGGTACTATAATGGACGTTTTACGTACGGCTGAGCGTACGTAAAAACTCGATTTTCAGACCGCGTGAAATAAAATTTCGTATGATACTCGGCGAAAAAAAACTTTTTTCTAATCTCGTGTGAATGTAACACTCGCCATCGGCTCGTGCTGCACACTCGTTAGAACACACTCGTTAGAAAAAGTTTTTTTCGTCCTTGAGAAACACGAGGTGTGCAAATACTTTTATTCCTCTCGGTACTATAATGGACGTTTTACGTACGGCTGAGCGTACGTAAAAACTCGATTTTCAGACCGCGTGAAATAAAATTTCGTATGATACTCGGCGAAAAAAACTTTTTTCTAATCTCGTGTGAATGTAACACTCGCCTTCGGCTCGTGCTGCAAACTCGTTAGAACACACTCGTTAGAAAAAGTTTTTTTCGTCCTTGAGAAACACGAGGTGTGCAAATACTTTTATTTCACTCGGTACTATAATGGACGTTTTACGTGCGGCTGAGCGTACGTAAAAACTCGATTTTCAGACCGCGTGAAATAAAATTTCGTATGATACTCGGCGAAAAAAACTTTTTTCTAATCTCGTGTGAATGTAACACTCGCCTTCGACTCGTGCTGCAAACTCGTTAGAACACACTCGTTAGAAAAAGTTTTTTTTTCGTCCTTGAGAAACACGAGGTGTGCAAATACTTTTATTCCACTCGGTACTATAATGGACGTTTTACGTACGGCTGAGCGTACGTAAAAACTCCATTTTCAGACCGCGTGAAATAAAATTTCGTATGATACTCGGCGAAAAAAACTTTTTTCTAATCTCGTGTGAATGTAACACTCGCCTTCGGCTCGTGCTGCAAACTCGTTAGAACACACTCGTTAGAAAAAGTTTTTTTCGTCCTTGAGAAACACGAGGTGTGCAAATACTTTTATTCCACTCGGTACTATAATGGACGTTTTACGTGCGGCTGAGCGTACGTAAAAACTCGATTTTCAGACCGCGTGAAATAAAATTTCGTATGATACTCGGCGAAAAAAACTTTTTTCTAATCTCGTGTGAATGTAACACTCGCCTTCGGCTCGTGCTGCAAACTCGTTAGAACACACTCGTTAGAAAAAGTTTTTTTTTCGTCCTTGTGTTATAATGTACTATTTTTACCCACTGTATTTACCTCACCATCGTTGATTATAAATTTTCGTAGTGGAAAACCTCACTCTTGGTATAAAAACAAAAATGAAGAATTTTTAAAAACTTTTTCCCCTCACCCCTTGCCCTCCTGCGGCTGAAAACAATCGAAGTCCACTCGGGCCATTTTTTAAATTCTTCAAAAAAACTTAATTCGTGCCTTCGACGTTTATGATGTTTTTTTTCTTTTGCGGTGCTTCGATTTTGGGAATAATTGCTCGAGTTTGAAAGTGAGAAGTATACTTTTATACGAAGTATAAATTTAACGAAGTTTTAACGAAATAACATTTAACGTTATTCAACGAAATAACGAGAAAAAAAAATGATAAATAAAAAAAACGTATAAAAACGACTTTATACTTTCATATATAGAAGTGTATTCGGTATACATATACATTAAAATCAAATTTTATCTAAAACCATATTTTTGAAGTTTTTTTTTCTCCTTGCAATACCGAAAAATTAGGCTTTTGACTTCCAGTAAAAAGTCGTATGATCGTCCCGAAAATCGAATACGTAATGTCCGATGTCGAATAATAATAAAGAAAACCAAACAAACCCAAACAAAGCCAATGTCGAATTTTCACAAAACAAAAATTGGTAAAAATCGAAAGTACAAGCCTTCAGTGAAAAATGTGCAAGGCAGAGGTCTAAAACGTATCCGAATTTTTCGTAGAATTTAAAAAACGGCCCGAGCGGACGATTTTTTTTTTTTCAACCGCGGAAGTTTTGAGGCGGAAATTGGTGTTTATTTTGCCATTAGGAGTGAGGTTTTTTACTATGAAAATTTATAATGAACGATGACGAGGCAAATAGTTGTCTGAATTGATCTGGAATACCCGATATATAAAATAGAGAGCGACAAAAAAATATTGCAAGGCTTACACTACACACTATATGTATATGCACACTATGGTATTTTTCTTAAGCGTATTGTGTGTTTATATATATATATTAGTATATGTATATTTATATATATGTACGTGTGTATATATGAAAGCTCGTAAAAGCCACAAATTTTTTAGCGGCACATCATCAATTCGCCTTTGATACTTGCTGAAAGAATTAATAACGACGAGGTTGGATTGATCCTCGTCGCGACGATAAATGACTTATTCTCCATCGCGATGCAAGGCTGTTGATAAAATTGATTAATTGCTGAAAAGACATTAAAACACTTTTTTACCTGAACACGCACGCACACACCCACCCACCCACACACACACACACACACACACACACAGGTATAAACAGACAAGAATGTGTAAAGACAGCCACCACCACGTGGTAATGATCTACTGGTGTGAACATACAACAATAATCATGTAGACGTAAAAAACGTGAGTTCAAAAAATTTGCATACGTGTATATGTACAGGATGATTCACAAGTAGCGTTGCGACTAAAACGCTTTTTTTTTTGGAAAATGTCGAAGGAAAAGATTAGCCGAGATATTCACGTTCAAAGTCTGAGGAGTGGACATTTTTTTTCTTCTTATTTTATAGAATAGGACGTATAAAGCTAATACATACGAGGGTCATTCAAATATAAACCGGAATTTTGTTTATTTCACTCACGTAGTGACGTCAGCAGCGAAGCGAGCCGGTGAATCGGTGGCGGGAGAATGGAGAAGGGATTGCCGTGTACACGGCCCTTTATACTCACGTCCGCCATTTTGTGCATCGCTATGAGTGAACAGGAAATAGCAGCGTCTGTTGCGCAACGCGCTATTATTCGTTTTGTTTCTTCTCGCTAACGAAGGTGTGAAATCGAGTGAAATTTTGAAGAGACTCCAAGCACAGTTCGGTGATGCTACTATGAGTAAAACTCGAGTGTTCGATTGGGCCCGAAAGTTACGAAATGGTCGTGATAAAGTGGAAAATCAATGCCATATGTTTGGTTCACCGAAGGAGGCATCAGGAGGGGAAAAGATTTGAAGACGACGCTGCGGTCGAACAGTACGTGCGCGATTAGCTACTGGATCAGCCATCTTCTTTTTTTTCATTAAGGGAACAAAAAGCTTCCTATCCGAAGGAAAACATGTAAATGTTTCTTTTGAAGGAAACTATGTAGAAAAGTAAGACAGTCCATTTTTATTTTTATAAATCACCTATAAATTTGTATTAAAAAATTCCGGTTTATATTTGAATGAGCCTCGTATAAAGAGTTCCGTGACTGAATGATTGACGTTATAGAAAACGCACAGCCTAAACCGCCGAAGATCGAAACATGAAATTTCGAAGATATGTTTCTTGGAAGATGAAGAGGTGCACTAAGAAAGGATTATTCGATAATCAACGCTTAAGAGGAGTGAAATGGGGTGTGGACGATTATATTCCTTCCGTGTATCAACTTGAAACTTGGAACACATGTTTCTGAGAAGGTGTAGAGGTTTGCTAAAAGAGGATTTTTCGAAAAACACTTCTTAACCCTTCGCGGCCACACGTTGTGGCTATAACACGCTGGGGGTCACAATGACCCCATCCCTGTTTAGACGATTGCTGCGTTAACTGTATCGTTCCGAACGACTCAGAAAAATTCAAGATATTAGTTTGAACATTCTAGAACGTGGCATTCGTGGTATTATATTTTTATCGAATTTTAAAATGGCGGAAAAAAATCAGCAAGTGGTCAATACGTAAAAATACCGTTTTTTTACTAAAAAAAATCATAAGTCTGACAATTTTGAATTTTTTTTCATAACATTTTAGTATGATACTCTTGAGATATGATAGTTTCAGAAAAAAAATAGCTCCATCGTGGGCGTTTCAAAAAAGGTATTTATTCTTATATCTGAAGCCCCGGCTTAAGTGGTGTAGTGCTCGATATTTTTCTCCCCCCCCCCCCCCCCCCCGCCCCTTGATTTACCAGGATATTCAGAACTCTTTACGTCCAAACTTGAAAAACGACTAATTGATCGACGACTAATTGATTCTCGAAACCCCTACATATTTACACAAATTAGCGCTATCTGAAAAATGGATTTAAAAAAATGTTTTTTCACAGGTGTGCGTGTATTTTTTGCATCGTTGTACGTTCTGTAAAAATAATGCCATCGAAATAGCATAATAATGTTTCATATAATTAATTAAAAACGTTGATGTTTCTGTGTGTGCGTGTGTGTGCATTTTTTTTCTGTTGTCGATTTTTTCTTGTTCTCGATTTTCCTTGGCCTCGGTGGTGGATGTCATTTCGTTCGTCCGCGGTCATATTATTCGTTTCAAAAAAAAAAGAACGAGCAGTCGAAGAAGAATTAAGAAAGATTCTCGTTGGATCGCTTTTCTCGCTGACTGAACTTCCGGTTTGGGGGCCGAGTGTGTACTCACGTTTTTTCGGATAGTTGGGGGGACGTGATTTCGCATATGTCTATAGATATAGAGTGA
>OZ010714.1:800349-860349 GCA_963932345.1 Ophion ventricosus | reverse complement strand
CAATTTTTTTTTAAATCCTTCGTTCAATCACGAGCTGTACTTATCTAGTAACAGAAAAAAATTGGTTTTTTAATTTCAGACAAAGCTATCATGAGTTATGCTGACCACCACGAGGACACTTTTTTTTTTAGGGCTCACCGGAAACCAGGTCCCACCGGCTGAGTTTCCCAGAATTTTTGATGAAATTTTAAAAAAATATTGTTGAAATGTTGCTCTTTTATGTGCTTAACATTTTTAATAAAATAATTTATATATTATATTTAAAAAAAAATAGAGAAGTAGCTCTTTTTTTTTGGCTTCGTAACCCACGTAACCCCTTGACGCAAACAGAATGGTAAAAAAAATTATTAAAAATCTCCCTTAATCTCTTTCAAATCTGTAAAGATCTTGAAAACGAAAAAATTCTTTTTTAAATTAGAAGAAAAAAAAAGTTTAACGATTAAAAAGTATAAAAAATAAAGATTTAAAAAACGCGAGTGAGAGAGGAAGACAGATACCGATCTCGGCCACTTGGTCGGCAGGTAAGAATATAAATAAAGTAGACGTGGAAACATTTTTAACTAGGAAAAGGGGAGGGCCGGAGGGGAGGTACGTGCTCAGTCCGCACTTTTTCGCTCCCCGGTACTTGACAAGAGAGAAGAACGAGACAGAGAGATAGAGAGAGAGAGAGAGGAAGGTTGGAAGCTTCGGTTGGATGTTCACGAATCGACCTTGACGCTTGGATCTCGGCCAAAACGTGCCTCCTCTCTCTCTCTCTCTCTCTCTCGCTCGCTCTCTCTCTCTCTCGCTCTCTTTCTCTCTCTCTCTCTCTCTCTCTCTCTCTCTCTCTCTCTCTCTCTCTCTCTTTCTCTTTCTCTTTCTCTCTCTAACAGACTCGTTAAAACGAAGAAGACTCACCAACTTTCTCATCGGGTGGAACGTCCGCGTTGCTCAGGCTCCTCGTGAATTGTCCCCTCTTGGAGTGTCCATTGTGTCCATTGCCAGTGGCTGTATGTCTCGTGTTTTTCTCATATGAGCTTCCCTGACTGGCGTACTCACTGCTTTCCGGCATCGATGACGATCGTCGTTCCCGTTTTTCGTCACGTTTCGTCGTAACCCGCGTTTTTTCCATTCGCGGAAAATCATTGTTTTTTTCCCGTTGACAGGAATTACGATGTTGCGGTTGTTGTTGATGTTCATCATCATCATCGTTATCATTCGCGGACGACAGCGTAGTTTTAACGTCGCAATCGTTACGTCGTATCGACGAATCGCACACAGGCGATTGTCGATGATGATGATGATGATGATGATGGTGGTGGTCGTTACGTTGATTATGATGATGATGATGATGTTCGTCATTGTCGTCGGTGGCCCGTGGGTTTTTAGCAGTGTCGGAGGTAGCGGTTTTTTGGGAATCAAAGATTATCGAATTAGCGTTACCGGGGCGGGGTGCTGCTCGGTTACGGGGCCTAAGGGAATCGTACGGGCCAAATCCGCAGTTTTCGCTACACTGGCTCTCGCTCTCCATCGAGTACTCGTAATACTCGAGGGTGTCGCTTATTGCCACGTTTCTCTTACTACTTTGTTGCTGTTTATTATTATTATTATTATTATTATTATTGACATTCATAACACTCCTGTCATTCTCGTAAATTTCACGAGTTTCCGGACAGCTGCTGTTTCGCCTTCTTCTACGATACTTATCCTCGTGATCGGAATTTCGTCTAGGGGTCAAGTCTTTTGCTTCAAGATCGGCAAATTCTCGGCACTCGGGACAGCTGCTCTTCCGTCGCCGATAACGGAAATCCGTTTCGTCATCGGCCCGAGGGAGTCTCGTCGTAGCGGAAAAGCTTCCGGATCTCTCAGTACTGATGTCAACCGGATGCCGATCATCGCAAGGGCTGCTTGTCCCGTCGGCGCTTTCAGGCTCGTATCGGCACTGATCGAAAAGCCGATAATCATCCGGTGATCGGCAATAATTAGGGCCGATCACCGTTTCCGTCGAGCCGAAATCCTCGTCGGAGTAGAGAAAGAAACATGTATCTTCGGCTCTTTCGGCCTCGAGGACCTCATCATTAGCGACCATGATATCACGGCTCTCCGGGCAGCTGCTGTTCCTTCGTCTTCTCGATATTCGCTTGGCTAAACTGCTGCCGAGCTCGATCGGATAGTCCGAGATTGGAATTATTGCGGGAGTGGACTCGGCATGGCCGATCATCATACGTCTGCTCTCGGATAGGCTCGGAACGATCAGGCTATTCGGAGTTCTCGTGAAATCGGCGTCCGATCGGCAATTCTCGTACCGAACTTCATTGACGGCTGGATCGTCGCGATAGCGAGGACTTCGTCGAGGAGCTTCCTCCTCGTAAGATTCACTGCCGATCGTTTCGTCATCGTAACCGATCGAATCGGCACCATAGATCGGTAAGTTATCGTTGTAAACGTCGTAAGTGCCGATCGTACGTTCGCGCATTGTTTGGCCGTCGATTCGCGAGCTTCTCGGCTTCTTCGAGCCTCTCTCCTCCTCGTAGTAACCCTCGACGTCGAGAATCGGTATACTCGAGTCGTCGAGATCGGCATACGACGAAGCGTACTCCATTTCCCAATCGTCCTCGTTGCTGAGATAGGAGTCGGTGCTTTTTGCTCGTCGGCGAGGTACGACACGACGCCTCGTCACGTAATCGCTTGAGTCGAGGATATCGAAGGTACGATGGATCGTTTCATTAACATCGGCAGCGCCGGGATTGTAATCGGCACGGTTGCGCAACCGATCAGACTCGTGGGAGCGATCTTCGGGTAGGACGATCTCGTCGATACTGCAATAGATGTGATCCTTGGTCCTTTCGTTGGCTTCCGAATCGTTGGCGAGGTGATCGTCATACCTGTCGGCGGTCTCCAGGACGCCTGAATCCTTTCCAAAGCTGAGAAGACCCTGGTTAGGGACCCTAGAGGACTCCTCGTCCAATTCGTAGCCGTAAAATGTCTCATACCGATCATCATAGTTCGCCAGGCAATCGGCAGCCTTAGCAGTCTCGTTGTCGCCGTTCGAATCGTAATAGGACTTGCTGCGATCGCGCAAAGCTGGTATTTTATCGCCGTACTTGGAATCACTAATGGAGAGGTTCCTCTTGAGCTTGCGCCTGGCCGTTCTGAGGCTGTCGTCGCTGAAGATATTGCTCGAGACGGTCTCGTACTCGAAGCTTTTGGCACGTCGTGACAGGAAGCAGCTGCGATCGAGACTTCCACTCGTCAATTCCGTACGTTGCTCCAACGCGGTGTGATCGAAGCTTCGGGCTCTTGACGACAACGTGGAAGACTCGATACTCTTTGGCTCAGAAACACGAGATCCAAAAGGTCGCGACCTTGAGACTATAGCATTCTCCAGTGGCTCCTTCCATGAACGCAAACGCTCGGACAATGTTGTTTTCCTCACTTCTGGACAGCTGGAGCCAGGAATCCCTTGACTGCTACTCGCGATACCAGCATCACGAAACTTTTCCAACAATCTCTCCGGGAAATTCACCTGGAGGCAATCCTCCACGTAGATCTCCGGTATACGAAGTGACTTTGCTCTACCAACGAGCTTCTCCGGCTTGAGCATGTATCCATCCGATATCGTGTACTCGCTCGTCTCCGGGCTGTAGTAACGATGAAGATTCTCGTCGACCGTCTGGGATCTCGCGAACGGCGTTCTCATCTTTCTATACAGCGAGCGTACGACTGCGGACTTGCTCCGTACTAACGGGTGATGGGTAGGATTGTGCTTAACGGTCTGGTTGTTGCCACGGGACTTTGTGGAATTAATAATGATGCTGCTGCTTCTGCTGCTCTTGTTGTTGTTGATTATGTTGTTTTTGCTGTTTGCTGATTTTGGACAATGACATTCGCTGCAGGGTACCCTAATTCTGTGCCTGCGCCTATTGCGCCTAGGGGGTGGGGGCATTGGGGATACGACACCGGGTATCAATACGTTTTTAACTGTCGGTCTGGAAACAATTTTTTTCACATTTATAGTGAGATCAACGGACGTCTTAGAGTTCATCAATCAGGCCTCTTCCACTTTGACAGCTTCGTCCATTATGAGACCTGTCCGCACTTCTAGCTCTTTTTTTGTTTTTTTTTTTTTTTGCAACCCCTCATCGTCTACACTCCCAAACGATCATCAAACCCTTTCGTTACCTTGAGGCAGTATTCTAGGCTTGACATTTGAACAAATCAATTTTTTCGTCTTTTTCTTGATGTTGGACTCTTAGGAATATGTTCTCGAAAGGAAATTTCCAATATTTGCAAAGTTATGGGGATTTTTGTATGGCCGGATTGAGAAGCCGCACTGGCGCGAATCGGACAATTGGAAGATTCTGAGGAAGCTAGAATAGCTCGCAGAGATGAATGAGCTTCGGAAAATCATAATTTCGAAGTCGAGGAAGGCAGACTTTACGAGGCAGGAATGGCCGATTAAGGGGTTACACCATCTGAGCGCTCGAAAAAATAGGCAAACATCTTTTTTTTTAAATTTTTGACGTGTCTATTGAATATTAAAAATAATTTTCATTCTTCACAAACACATTATAATTTTAAAAATCAATATTAAAAATTAGAGAATGGCGGACATATAAGTCGTATGGTGAGACCTTCTTTTCAAACTGGTGGACAAAATATCTCGAGATCTACTTAACCGATTTTAATGAAATTTATACCATATATTCTTTATAATATTATCCGAAATTTAGCATGAGATTTTTTTTTCTTGTATACTGCATTCATTTTTTTATTAATTTCTAAAACTCCAAATTCAAAAAAAAAATCAGCGTTTTTTTTCAAACTGCTGTTATTTGGGCAAAAAATAAATTCCGGATAATATTATCCGGAATTTAGCATGAGTTTTTTTTTCATTGGATGCTGCATTCATTTTTTATTAATGTCTAAAACTCCAAATAAAAAAAAAATCAGCGTTTTTTTTTTCAAACAGCTGTTATTTGTACAAAAAATACAATTGAAAAATATTTTCTATTCCGCAATTTAGCTATTACCTTTCATTACAAGAATAAAATTAATTTTTTTATTTTTCGGACGACGCCTGAGAGAGAAAAGAAATGTCACCATCGGCAAGGATTTTCAAAAGAGGACTAGACGGCTTATATCTCTGGCATTTTTAAATTTTTTGAATTCGTTTTTTCAATTTGTTTATAAAACTATAATGTGAAATATAAAAGTTATTTTATATATTGAATGGTCGCGTTAATTTAAAAAAAAAAATTCCGACTGTCACCATTAAAAAAAATAATTCTCCTTCGTACCTGCCACAATGGCATTCCTATTGATCAAGAAAATTGGTTTTATTTCCGTTTTAGATTAATGGAAGCTTTGGAATCGTGTCAAACCGCCTCAACCAATTTTCTTCATTTTTCTTGCACAATTTTTTTTTAAAATACTTTTTTGAAACACAAATTAAAAGTCTGTAAAAAATGGATACTATAATGATTGCGTGTTTTTTTTTTAAATCAAGCTCAAAAATCACGTCGGATATTTTTCCAAAGTAAAAAGAAAGTTCAATTTAAGAAAAAAAGAGCAAAAAATGAACTTTGTTTAGACGGCCGCCATTAAAAAAAAGAAATCTCCTTTGTACCTGCCACCATGACATTCTCAATAATCAAAAAAATTGGTTTTACTTCCGTTTCGGATGAACAAAACTTTTGGAATCATGTCAACCGCCTAAACCCATTTTTTTTTTTCACAGCCATATTTTGAGGCCCATAACTTTTTCAATTTTCATTTTTGTTGCACCATTCTTTGTTTTATAAATTCTTGAAACACGAATAAGAAAAAAAAAAACTGTAAAAAAATGGATACTAAAAATATTTTTTTGCTTTTTTTTTTTTCTTCAATTTATCAAGTCCGAAAACAGGCCCGAAATTAGGACCTGTAGACTAGAATACTGCCTCAGTCCCAATGGGACGTTCCTGCGTATTACGAGCTGCATTATTAAATGGACATTGACGCGGTGCATGGAAGGTGCTCTTCACTATTCTAGATGACACATAGATAACGTACTTCAACCACGAGTAAAAAAAAGATAACACCAAGGGCGAAGGGCCAGAGGGGGGGGGGGGCTTTGGGACTAAATCTACGGTTTTTTTTATGCCTAATAAGCAGACAGGTTGATGACGAAAGTGATCCAGAGTCCGTGTATGTGTGTGTATACGTGTGTGTGTGTGTGTGTGCAGCTAGGGGAGTGTTCATTCAATCGGCAATGTCCATTTAATAAGGGATTCCCTCTCGAGAAATTTCCGGCTACTCTCGATCTTTGGCCTTCAACCAATTAAAATACCGAGCTTCATGACGACTCGTCACAAGACATCCGTAGCCGAAAATTCTCGCGCGATATACTTTAGTTCTCATCGTAACTCCATAGCCCAATAATGAACCCGGCAATGTTGTCGCTTATCAATTTGAAGAAGAATAATAGAAAATTAAAAAAAAAAAAAAGCTCAACCGATACTCACATTAAAGCTCTCGAGCCTCGGGGCCTTTCGGACTGAGTGCTGAAAACGCTACTCGTCACTGACGCGTTGCTCTCCATATCCGAATCACCAAGGTCACCGAGAACGTCCTTGTCCGGGCTCAAATGTCCGCGCCTTGATCTGTGCATTCTGTGAGCGTGGGTGTGCGACAGTGACAAGGGATCGTGGCCTATAGAGGGCAAATCGGAATCCGAGAGACCGCTGTAGTGCCGCTCCCATCCTGACGAAAAAAAAAAGAAATCCGTTTGGAAAAATCGTTTTTTTTTTTCTTTGACGTCTTCACGAGGGGAAAGGGGAGGGGCCTTTGGGGACGTCCATTAATTACGTGAGCTGTTTTTTTTTCTTTATTTTTACAATATCACCAGGCAAATCGGATCAAGAGTGGAAGGAGCCGTAATTTTCCGAAAAAAAAAAAATGGACGACGAAGGGTGTACTTCCGAAAAGCCCACAGCTCCGATTAATTCAAAACTTCGTACACTTATGTATTTTGACTCGCTGATCACGAATATGATGGTGAAAATACCCGCAAATTTTATTTTCAAGGTCAAAACTAAAAAAAAAAACTTTTTTTTTTAGTTTTTCTATTTTATTTTAATAAATATTGAGCTTAGAGAAAAATGTTTTCTACAAGAGTTGTAGCTTATGAATAGACTGATATTTTATGTTCTGTAAAGGTTTTGTCTAAAACCATTATTTTTCGCGAAAAATGGGATAATGCTACAATAAGTATATTTTGCTAAACTCTATTAGTGGATGCAAACAAACGTCGTGCGCAGCAGTGAAGTTGAATACTTCGAATGTGAATAATCAGAATTCAAGGATTTAGTTATTCCTAGTGGTAAGAAACAAAGGCTGCACTTTCGAATAACGGGTGTATGTGCTGTTTGGGCATGTGCATTTTACGTTGTATAGGTATATGTATATGTGTATTGTTTGGGGGCAAGGTGCCCAACGAACATCCAAGGTGTCCAACAAACCCACCCCAGTGTTCTACGCACCTCACGATTCCACGCACCCTTCCGAGGTGCCCTCCGCCCACCCCAGGGTCCCACGCACCCCACGATTCCACGCACCCATCCGAGGTGCCCTCCGCCCACCCCAGGGTCCCACGCACCCCACGATTCCACGCACCCATCCGAGGTGCCCTCCGCCCACCCCAGGGTCCCACGCACCCCACGATTCCACGCACCCATCCGAGGTGCCCTCCGCCCACCCCAGTTTTCTACGGAACCCACGATTCCACGCACCCATCCGAAGTGCCCTCCGCCCACCCCAGTGTTCTACACACCCTGCGATTCCACACACCCATCCGAGGTGCCCTGCGCTCATCCCAATGAACTACATACCCCACGATTCAACATATTCGAGCTTGTTTGGGTTTGGGTTTGTTTGGGTTCGTTTTATTTGCGTTTGTTTGGGCCCATATGCAGTAAAGTGCGTAAGTAGATAATATCGAAACTAATGGAGTTTAGCAAAATATACTTATCGGAGTATTATCCCATTTTTCTTGGAAAATAATGATTTTAGAGAAAATTTGTATGGAACATAAGTTATCGGTCTTTTGATGGGTTATAATTTTTGTAGGAAACATTTTCCTCTACGATCAACATTCATTAAAATAAAATAGAAAAACTAAAAAAATCCGTTTTTTTTTATTTTTGACCTTGAAAATCAAATTTGCGGGTATTTTCACTATCATATTCGTGATCAGCGAGTCAAAATACATAAGTACACGAAGTTCTAATTTATTCTAATTCTAATTATTTCATTCTCAAGAACACACCCATCCAAGGTGCCGTGCGCCCACCCCAATGAACTACACACCCCACGATACAACATATCCGAGTTTGTTTGGGTTTGGGTTTGTTTGGGTTCGTTTTATTTGCGTTTGTTTGGGCCCATATGCAGTAAAGTGCGTAAGTAGATAATATCGAAACTAATGGAGTTTAGCAAAATATACTTATCGGAGTATTATCCCATTTTTCTTGGAAAATAATGATTTTAGACAAAATTTGTATGCAACATAAGTTATCGGTCTTTTGATGGGTTATAATTTTTGTAGGAAACATTTTCCTCTACGATCAACATTTATTAAAATAAAATAGAAAAACTAAAAAAAAACCGTTTTTTTTAGTTTTGACCTTGAAAATCAATTTTGCGGGTATTTTCACTATCATATTCGTGATCAGCGAGTCAAAATACATAAGTACACGAAGTTCTAAATTATTCTAATTCTAATTATTTCATTCTCGAGAACACACCCATCCAAGGTGCCCTGCGCCCACCCCAATGAACTACACACCCCACGATTCAGCATATCCGAGTTTGTTTGGGTTTGGGTTTCTTTGGCTTTGCTTTATTTGCGTTTGTTTGGGCCCATATGCAGTAAAGTGCGTAAGTAGATAATATCGAAACTAATGGAGTTTAGCAAAATATACTTATCGGAGTATTATCCCATTTTTCTTGGAAAATAATGATTTTAGACAAAATTTGTATAGAACATAAGTGATCGGTCTTTTGATGGGTTACAATTTTTGTAGGAAACATTTTCCTCTACGATCAACATTTATTAAAATAAAATAGAAAAACTAAAAAAAAACCGTTTTTTCACTCAGTACATTCTGACAAAATCGTCATCAGTGTCATAATGTTAAATGCTCTATGTTGAAAAGCGTTTCTTCCATTGTAAATTTTATAGAAACAGTGTAGACGATTGATTTAGAATGAGTACATTGGAATCAAATTTCGTTAAGTGTCAAATATTTCGTTAAGTGTCCCGAAACTCCTTGATTTAGTCGAGGGAAAAAACTTTTACTTTCTCAACACACGACAAGACAGACGAGACTAACCTCCCATTCCGGTACTTCGGTAAGTCGTGTGAACCTGTCGATTTCTGTGCCTCATGAACTTGGCTCTCTCCTCGAAATCCTGAGTGACGCGTTCCTTGAGAGCCGCGTGGAGGTTCGCCGGTATCTGAGGCAATTGTCGTTTCTTTGGCGAGCCAGTTGGCGTTGCCGTTGCCGATCTCGAGCCGAATCTACGCGGGAAAAGAAAACGAAAAAAAAAAAAAACAAAAAAAAAAGACACCGAATTCC
Source organism: Ophion ventricosus (assembly GCA_963932345.1). Classification (NCBI taxonomy): domain Eukaryota; kingdom Metazoa; phylum Arthropoda; class Insecta; order Hymenoptera; family Ichneumonidae; genus Ophion; species Ophion ventricosus. Next base: position 850,750 of record OZ010714.1, on the reverse strand, counting down.
GTATGAAGAGAACATCAAAGCTTCGTCAACGACATTCTCGAGCCAGCCTCTTTACTCTTCTCTCTGCCCCTTTTTTTCCCCTTTACTTTTACAATATCACCAGACAATCGGATCAAAAGTGGAAGGAGCCGTAAGTTTTCGAAAAAATGGACGAGGAATCTTCGAAATAATAATAATAAGTAACTTTCACTCGCAGCTTCGCCCGCGTGAAATTTTCACTCATAGAAACTTCATTACCAATTGCACCCCTTGTTAGGGGTTGTTTTGAAAAAAAATCCAAACCCCATTAAGAGTTAATTTTTCGAAACACCTCATTTTACGCCCTTAAGAGTTGATTTTCGAAAAATTATTTCTTAGTGCACCTCTAAACCTTCTGAGGAACATATTTTCCAAGTTTCGTGTTTCTGTCTTCAGCGGTTTAGCTTGTGCGCTGTCTATATGTCAGTCAGTCAGTCAGTCAGTCACGGAACTCTTTTATATGTACAATACCGGCGAAAAGTTTGCGGGCAAAAATTCAAAAAAGTTCCGAAACGTTTTTTCATGCCATTTCGCCGATAGTTGACATAAATGAATTTAATAAACGGCATTTTGAAGAGGAGGAATTCACCTTCGTGTCGTTTTTTTTTGACATTTTTTTACTATTTTTTTTACGACTAGAACCCTTTTTCGAAAACGACCATTTTTCGCCTTTTTTTTTGTCCCTTTTCTGGTGCACCTCGTTTACAGACAAAATTTTTTTTATGCATTTCTTCGATGCGAATCATAAGGGGGGAAGCTCAAGCTTTAATTTGCTTTTTTTTAAAGCCTCGTACGATTTTTTGTTCTAAAGATATTTTGATTTTTTTTTTTGCAAAAAGAGACAATTCGAAAAATAACGTGTAACGCGAAAACGACAAGGATTCAAGGAAAACCTCAAGAGAGTAAAAAATTGAATCGGTTTTCGTTGAGTTCGCGGGAATTTTTTCATATTTTTTATTTTTTATTTTTTTTTTTAACCTTTTTTTCGATTAAAAAATCAGACTTGAAATCAGAATTTCGAGAGAGGAAAAAATTTTATTTTTCTCTTTTCAACGCAATAGAATTGTTTCAGATTGTTTTGCGACATTTTTTTCTCGAGTTACGGTAATTCAATCAGCTGATTTTTTACCGAAAATAGGTGAAAAAAAAAAAATTTCGAAAAAAAAAACTGAAAAAATTCTCGCGAACTCAACGAAAACCGATTCAATTTTTTACTATCTTGACGTTTTCCTTGAATCCTTGTCGTTTTCGCGTTACACGTTATTTTTCAAATTGTCTCTATTTTGAAAAAAATCCAAATATCTTTAGAAAAAAAAATCGTACGAAGCTTTAAAAAAAACAAAATTGAAGCTTGAGTTTCTCCCTATATAATTCCGGTCAAATAAATGCATTAAAAAAATGTCTGTAAACGGGGTCCACCAGAAGAGGAACAAAAAAAAGGCGAAATTGGTCGCTTTCGAAAAAGGACACTAGTCGTAGAAAAAAAAAGTAAAAAAATTTCCAAAAAAAAACGGAACGAAGGTGAACTCCTCCCCTTCAAAATGCCGTTTATTAAATTCATTTATGTCAACTATCTGCGAAATGGCATAAAAAATTGTTCCGGAATTTTTTTGAATTTTCGTCCGGAAACTTTTGGCCGGTAGTGTATAATGCAGAGATGGGCATACCTAAATTACAATGTAATTCAATTATTAATCTGTTTACAAACTAATTAAATTACAAAATAATCTCATTGAACTGTATTTCGTTACATTTTAATTGTAATTATTCAGGACACATTATGAAATCTGTTATAATGTATTTAATTGCAAAGTAATCTGATTAAAATGTATCCAAATACTTGGTAATTTTATTAATTTGTTACTAATTATGGTGTAATATAGAAGAAAATATAATTTTATCCGCTAAAGTTGGATAAATAAAAAAGTGTCAAATTATGTCTCGTTTGAATAAAAAAAATCAAAATATTGTTTAGCTATTAGTTAGCAAATCGGTTTATTCGAATTAATATTTAATCGATGAAGGGGCCAGTTCACTTTGAAAATTAAAAAAAATCGATTTTTTTTTGTACTGTTTTCGAAAGTGCATACATTCAGAAATATTGTGTCAATATTGTGTCAATATTGCCGATTGAGTTTAGGTAAGAGTTTTTCATAGTATAAACTTCAAACGCGTTTTTCTCGAAACAACGTTTTCAAAATCTAGCTCCATCGTATCTCTAAAACTAATAAACCGATTCTCTTGAAATTTCAACCACATATTGTAAACATGATTCGCGACAAGATGACCCTCGATGGTTTTAAAATTTTTATTTTTACTCTTTTTTTTGCGAAAAACTGCGAAAAAAACGCGTTTTTTTTTTTACTTTTTTCGTTTTTCATCTGCCATTTTTTTATTTTTTGATAAAACCTTATATCCGAGGGTCATTTTGTAGCTGGTGTCATACTGAATCTAGTGGACTTTGATTTTTTTGTTTCAGACAAGCCGTTGCCGAGTTGTGATGGAGCTACCTGACCCATCTATTTTTGAGGCGTTACGTTAAACTACAGTTTTTGTACTTAAAAATGAATAAAAATGAATTAAATTTTTTTTAAAATGTATTTCAAGACTTTATTTATCAAGCCCAACAACTCTTATATTCATATCTTTTATAAAACCCTCAAAAAAACATAGCGAAAATAGCCTTTTTTTCGTGGCTCCAAAGTGGACTGGTCCCTTAATTTGTAATTAGATTAACTTTCAATGAAATTACATAGTAATTAATTACACTTGGCACATGTGGCAATTAATTACTTGAGTAATCTTTTACAAAGTAATTGAATTATCAATTACAGTAAAAATTGTAATTGTCAATTGTTAATTTAATTATTTTTTGCCCATCTCTGGTATAATGTTACCTGTAGTAATTTTGTTTGTTTGGGTTTGTTTGGGTTTCATTGGGTATGCTTGGGTTTCGTTGGGTATGTTTGGGTTTCAATGGGTATGTTTGGGTTTTGTTGGATTTGATTGGGTTTCATTGGATTTGTTTGGGTTCGCGACGATATTTACGATACGTTGATGGGCGAGCGACGAGGACCGAGCTTGTTTGGATCGTCTACGATATGTGCAACGTGCTGATGGTCGCGCAACGAGGAGGAACGTGCTTCGTAAACTTTATACCTTGTTGGCACGTAGCCATGAGGATAAGGGATGGATCTGTGCTCCGGTGGCGAGAGAGAACGATGCCCCGTTGGGCTCTGCGATCGGCCACGATAACGCACGTTCGGCGAGTCCATGGGCGCTGCACTGTGAGATCTATGGCCCATCATACCTCGAGCTGGCTCTTCCTGATGCACAAATTTCCAAAACAAATAACAATACGCTCAATCAATTGTTCTTCAAAACATATAGCTCTAAATCTTATTTCTTTTGTTTTTTAAAGTCACTTCCAACTCTTCAACTACGCATTTTATTGAAGGTTATTGAAGTTATTGGCAAGTGTGCTCAATGGAGACGCCACCTTCCGAAGAATTTTCATCGAAGCAGCTTGGAACAGTTTTTCGAGGATAATAATAATTTTAAGGCCACTCTAGAGGCCAAAAAGGGCATACTTTGTGATTTTTTTTTTCAGCGAAACCTTAAAATATTGGGTGAAGTAAAAAGTTCTGAGTGTTTTCCGCTAGATGTCCTTAGTGAGCCATATCTTACGATGTATACATCGCATCGGGTCATACCATACGGCGATTCAAAGGTGACATTACGCTTCGAAAAAAGTTCTTTGACAGTTTTGTGTTTGGTGAAGCCAGTTGTCTGTTACAGAGTTCCAAAAATGGAGGTAAAAAAAAACAGAAAATTCGATACATTCTTCAGTGCCACTAGGATCAAGGTGAAAAGGCGGAGCAGGCGGCCAAAAAAATTTGTGCTGTTTGTGGAGCCAATACAGTATCGAATGCAACAGCAAAGCGGTGGTTCCAACGATTCCGTTCTGGTAATATGAACGTCGAAGATGAGGCACGCTCTGGTAGGCCAATCGTCGAAAATGTCGATAAAATCATGGAAATCGTCGAGTCGGGCCGGCATGTGAGCACTTATTCCATTGCCCGGGAACTGAAGATTGGCCATAAAACCGTTTGGAACCATTTGCATAAGGCTGGTCTCAAGGAGAAGCTCGATGTATGGGTGCCACACGAATTGACGCAAAAGAACCTTTTGGACCGAATTGATGCCTGCGATTCTTTGCTGAAACGTAACGAAATCGAGCCATTTTTTAAGCGGATGGTGACTGGCGATGAACAATGGGTCACATATGAGAACAACAGCCGAAAAAAGATCGTGGTCGAATCGCGGTGAGCCGGCCCAAACGATCGCCAAGCCCGGATTAACGGCCAAGAAGGTTTTGCTGTGTGTTTGGTGGGATTGGAAGGGAATCATCCACTATGAGCTGCTCCCATCTGGCCAAACACTCAATTCGGACCTCTACTGTCAACAACTGACCAGATTGAAGCAGGCGATCGACCAGGAGCGGCCAACCAGAATTGGCCAATAGGAAGGGTGTTGTGTTCCATCAAGACAACGCCAGGCCGCACACATCTTTAACGACGCGCCAGAAGCTCCGAGAGCTTGGATGGGAGGTTCTATCGCACCCGCCGTATAGTCCAGACCTGGCACCAAGCGATTATCACCTTTTCAAGCATTTGGAAAATTTTCTTGATGGTAAAAAACTTGCCTCAAGAGAGGCTTGTGAAAATGAGCTGGTCAAGTTCTTTACCAATAGGGACGAGGACTTCGTCAATCGCGGAATTATGAAATTGCCTTCAAAATGGACAAAAGTTATCGAACAAAACGGTGCATATTTGATCTAAATCGGATAATCCTAACTATGTTAATTTCATCGTCGAAATAAAGCGAAAAAACGCTCAGAACTTTTTACTTCATCTAATAAATCGGAATTACAAAATAGGGATATTATTATACAGGTAATTGACTATACAAAATTATTTTTTCACAGCGATACATGTCAAAATGGCGACTGTGCAGCCTTTTTCCGATGACGTCTTTATTTCTGGAAGGTCAACGGCCGGATCAACAGCTCCTATAATTTTTCCGTTATGATGAGACACTAAATTTTTTTCGATTATACAGGGTAGACCATTTGACGCGAGCAGCCCAAATATCTCCGTTGCCTTTGGAGTGACGAAAAGAAATGTCAGGAGGTAATTTGATTGAGAAAATAAAAATATAAAAGAAAACTTTCGTTTCCAGCGATCCAAACTTTGCCTGGACATGGCTTGAGCGTTTTTATGAAAATAAACACGTATTTAAAAAATTCTCGTCTTTGAAGCAAATGACATACGGTGCCCTCTTCTTTATGGAAATAAGCACGTGTTCCAAAAATTCTCGTCTTTACGACTGATGACAACTGGTGCTCTCTTCTTTATGAAAATAAATCTTCATTCCATGTATGTGTTCCAAAAATTCTCGTCTTTGAGGCTGATCACACATGGTGCCCTCTTTATGAAAATAAATCTTTATGGCAATAAGCGCGTGTTCCTAAAAATCCTCATCTTTGATGTTGATCACACATGGTGCCCTCTTCTTTATGAAAATAAATCTTTAGGAAAATAAGCGTGTGTTCCAAAAAATTCTCGTCTTTGAGGCTCATCATACATGGTGCCCTCTTCTTTATAGAAATAAATCTTTATGGAAATAAGCACGTGTTCCAAAAATTCTCGTCTTTAGAACTGATGACAACTGGTGCTCTCTTCTTTATGAAAATAAATCTTAATTCCAAGTATGTGTTCCAAAAATTCTCGTCTTTGAGGCTGATCACACATGGTGCCCTCTTTATGAAAATAAATCTTTATGGAAATAAGCGTGTGTTCCAAAAAATCCTCGTCTTTGATGTTGATCACACATGGTGCCCTCTTCTTTATGAAAATAAATCTTTAGGAAAATAAGCGTGCCTTCCAAAAAATTCTCGTCTTTGAGGCTCATCACACATGGTGCCCTCTTCTTTATAGAAATAAATCTTTATGGAAATAAGCACGTGTTCCAAAAATTCTCGTCTTTAGAACTGATGACAACTGGTGCTCTCTTCTTTATGAAAATAAATCTTCATTCCAAGTATGTGTTCCAAAAATTCTCGTCTTTGAGGCTGATCACACATGGTGCCCTCTTTATAAAAATAAATCTTTATGAAAATAAGGCCGTATTCCAAAAAATTCACGCCTTTGATGCTGATGACACACGTGGCATTTTTCGATCAAGTAGCTACGGAAATTCAAACCCAAAAGGAATGAAGGCAAAATGGACAAAAGATACTGACCTTCCTGTAGGTTTGATATCCGGCTATGGAGACCGGCTGGTCGCGAGTTATCATCAACGCTGCTCTTTTCCGTCCCTGCGGCGACATGTCCCTCCGACTTCTATGCTCGTTGTCCATGCACAGATCCCTCTCAGGTGGCGGACTTGAGTAGTGGCTGCTCTCCGTGCCCGTACGTTCGTTTTCACGTTTGATCGCCGGGATTGGGTGCAGGTTTTTTTTGTTGTTGGTGATTTTTTTCGATTTTTTTTCCACACGATTAGTGAACGTGGTACATCAAATACCGGAAACGTGGCGAAGAAATTCTCGCGCTCAATTCGTTTTGTCCGCTGGATTTTTTGAAAGACAACTCGGTCTCGCGTTAGCTCGAAAACTTCACGGATCAACGAGTAGAGAGCGATTGCTTGTTTCGCGGCGCTTCCGGTTTTATGGGGGGGGGGGGGATGAACATGACAGTGCTCTAAGTCGCTCTGGGAGCGCGGAGTCGCGCTCCAAGATCGAGCCTCGAAGACTCCCACGCGTCTAAACCTCTCGACCCTCACGAATTCTTCACAATTCGTACAATTTTAGAAAAAAAAATAACCTACAATAATCGATATCTCCGATGTTCCCGGAAACGAATATTTCCACGCCTATATATTAGGATTGGCAATTGGGGGGATTTATAAAAAAAAAAAACCTTCCTGAATACAATGTCGAAGTGAAATCGCCGCGGTCACTTCCCCCTCTCCCCCTGCAGTCGTTGTGAGCTCGTAAAAATACGCGATTTTAAAGACGAGACTGAAAATCGGTCTACATTTTTTTCGAGCCATTGATAAAACAACGTTTAGCGCTTTGGGGGGCTCCGCCCCCGCCGCCCCCACGGGGGGCTGTTCCCCTTGGCCACGCGGGGGGGTTGCACCCCCCAGACCCCCTGCGTGGCCGCATGCAACATAAAAGAACAGAGGGGAGCATGGGATAAATACCCCCTGTCCCCTCTCTGTTTTTTACTTGAGGGGTCTCCGCCCCCGCCGCCCCCGCGGGGGGATGTGCCCCTTGGCCCCGCCGGGGGGTCGCACATAAAAGAACAGAGGGGAGCATGGGATAAATACCCCCTGTCCCCTCTCTGTTTCTGTCTTGAGGGGTCTCCGCCCCCGCGGGGGGCTGTTCCCCTTGGCCACGCCGGGGGGTTGCACCCCCCAGACCCCCTGCGTGGCCGCATGCAACATAAAAGAACAGAGGGGGCATGGGATAAATACCCCCTGTCCCCTCTCTGTTTTTGACTTGAGGGGGCTCCGCCCCCGCCGCCCCCGCGGGGGGATGTGCCCCTTGGCCCCGCCGGGGGGTTGCACCCCCCTGACCCCCTGCGTGGCCGCATCAGACACCTTCCGCATACAGCATATAAAAAACAGAGAGGGGGCAGGGCGTATTTACCCCCTGCCCCCCTAAATGGGAAGGTTTCTTTTATAAATCCCCCCACTCCCTACATCCAAAATAGGTGTTTCGAAAATGTTCGAAAATATGTTATTTTATACCGTGTTTTCAGAAAAGTCCTCAAACTGGATAATTACCAAAAAAAAAAGAGGTTTCCAATTCAACGTTTCACTGCTTTCATTGTACTCGTTAAAAAAAATGCTCATAATTAGCGTTTATTTATTTTTTTTCTGGAGTGGCTTTACACCTCAAACGAACTCGAAATTAGTATGCAACGATTGTCGTCTAACGTACAAAACAATAACAACCCGATGCTACGAACAATTGTAAAAATAACTACGGAATCCTAATTTTTTTTTCGCCTCTTCCCCCTTTTGCGCCGCGGATGTCGAGAGGTTCCGACGGTTTGCTTTTCTCGCAAAAATCTTCGAAGCTCCGCGGAATAATCGGGCCTCGATCGTTCGTGTCCTCCTCTCGAAATGGATTAATCTCCATCTCGGTCCATTATTTGAAGTCAAAGGAAAACGACAGAGACTCGAAGGATCGAGTCAGCTAGCATCTACAAAGCTCATTCTTTCTTCTACATGGATATTTATGCGACAATAATGAATAACAATGATAAGAATAAAAGCTTTGATGATGAATAACGCTATGAACATCTACGAGACAGTGTCTACGCGCCTCCTCCGAACCTCCGATCGTAACCTACTCGGTCCTCGACCTCATTTTCTTTACCGGCATTCGAGGGTGGGTGTTGAAGAGCAAGAGAGAGAGAGAGAGAGAGGGAGAGAGAGGGAGAGAGAGAGAGAGAGAGAGAGAGAGAGAGAGAGAGAGAGGGAGAGAGAGAGAGGGAGAGAGAGAGGGAGAGAGAGAGAGAGAGAAAGGGAGAGAGAGAGGGAGAGAGAAAGGGAGAGAGAGAGAGAGAAAGGGAGAGAGAGGGAGAGAGAGAGAGAGAGGGAGGGAGGGAGGGAGAGAGACCGAGTAGGCAGAGGAAAAAATGAGCAGGAAAGAGGAAGAGAGAAAGCGGACGACGTGCTGTGCCAGGAAATCGATATCGAAAAGCTCTAAACCCACACGCTGATAATTGTACAATTATAGAAAATCTTCGATGTTTTTTTCCCCCGTCCTCAATTGCCTGGTAACTCTCGTCCTCTCAAAAATAATTACACTGCTTGTGCTCTCCACAAATTAATTGTTAAACTGTAAATTTTCGCAAAAATAGAGAGAGAGAGAGAGAGAGAGAGAGAGAGAGAGAGAGAGAGAGGACAGAGAGAAGTGAAAAATTGAAAAATTTGTCTTTTTTTTCTAACCTATATGATCAAAATTGGCTATTTTTTTCGTCGTCTTCATGTATTTTCCCCCTTAAGGGGTTACGTGGGTTCGAAAATTACGGATTTTTCTCAAAAAACTATTTTTTAAGTCGGTGGACACGATTTCTCAAAAACTAACGCACCGATCTTATTAAAATTTTGCACACTTCTTCAAAATAGCATTGACTAGTGATTGAACGAAGGTTTTTCTTTTTTTCGATAAAAACTAATTTTACAAGGCTATACGTAGTGTAAATTGTACCAAAAACTGAACTATTTTGCATACAATTCTGCAAAAAATTCAAATTTCAATTTTTTTTCAAAATCCTTCGTTCAATCACGAGCTATTATACTTATCAACTAACAGAAAAAATTTGGTTTTTTTAATTTCAGATAAAGCTATCATGAGTTATCGTGACCACCACGAGGACACTTTTTTTTTCGGGTCTCCGGAAACCAAATCCCACCGGCTGAATTTCCCAAATTTTTGGATGATATTTTTGTTAAATATTGTTGAAATGTTGCTCTTTTATGTGCTTCACATTTTGAATAAAATAATAGTAAATGTTTACAAAATAACCCCCACCCCCCTCTAGGGTGGGGGGATTTATAGAAAATGACCCCCTGAACACGATGTTGAAGAGAAATCGCGGCGGTCCCCCATAAAAGTCCCCCCCCCCCCCCCCCCCATAAAAAGTGATGGGCTTTTGAAGTTCGCGGAAATCCGGAAACCCAAACAAACAAACCCAAACAAACCCACAAAGACACCATTTTCGCCGATTTCCAGTCTCGTCTTTCAAATGATACATTTTGACAAATTTTCAACGAGGGCAGGGGGGGGGGAGAGGGAAGTGACCGCGCCGTTTTTTCTTCGGCATCGTGCTCAGGAGAGCTTTTTTGACAAATCCCCCTACCTCCCACTTCCAGAGTGCATGTGTGTGTGTGGTTGGGTGTGTGTTATTTTTATTCATTTGAAATCTAGTTTTTTCTGCATTGGTGGGGCTCCGCCCCCCAACCCCCCCGGGGAGGGTGGCTTCGCCCCTTCCACCCCCATAAGGGGCTCTGCCCTTTACCCCGCCAGGGGGGTTTCACCCCCCTGGACCCCCCTCTGCACCCCTCCCCGGTCTTCGGGTCCGCTATTCTGCGACGCATTTTTTCAAACTTCAAAACCCCATAACTTTTTATGGGAGGGTGACCGCCGTGATTTCTCTTCACCAACGTGTTCAGGGGGTCATTTTCTATAAATCTCCCCACCTCCCACCCCCCTCCGAGGTGGGGGTTATTTTGTAAACATTTACCAAAATAATTTACATATTATATTTTTTTTAAATAGAGAAAGTATGCTTTTTTTTGCTTCGAAACCCACGTAATCCCTTAAGGATAACGATGTTGTGTTGAAAAAAAAAAGGCTAAAAATGAAGCAAAGGATGTATCGAAATAAATATAAAAAAAAGTATTTTCCAATCGAGAACGCTACTGAGCTAGGAGTGAATGTGAAGAGACGACAGAGAAGAAACAATATGTGGCGAGAGGGTCGGTGTCTCGTCTTGCTGGGTAAGTGGTGTATTTTTTTTTTTTCTTTTTTTTTTGCGTTCTATCCTTTTTCTTTCTATCTTGATATCACGATAAGTAATAATAACGTGAATTTGCCGTACCGCTTATAATTTGACGGCATATTATGAAACCTAAAAAATAATAAACAAAAGCACAGGATTAAGAGAAGAATTACTTGGTCCATTTATAAGATATGATTGGAAAAAAAGTTTTCCTCCTTATCATATTTTCTGTGTCCAATATACTTCGTGGGCGAAAAATTGAATCAACGGGACTAACTACGCGAAGAGTGGGGGCGGGTGGCGGGGGTGGAGTTTGGAGATTTTTCCTTTTCCGGTTGCCCAGCGAATGGCTTGTCAATTATCACTTGTCAATTAATAATCGATCAATCAAGCGAGGATTCGACCGCGGCTCGTCGACAGTTCGATAATAATTTCCAAACTCCCGCGGAACGAACCTGCATACCTACGCAATTTTTTTTCTCGTTCGATCGCTTGTGTTCTTTTTTTTTCTCTTTTTTTTTCTTGCCACCGATCCTTTGGCTGACACAGATACGGGGCTTGCCAAAAATTCTCATAACGCTCCCGCGAACGAGACGAAAGGAAAATACCCAAAGGGTCAGCCACCGGTGAAAGTAAAAGGGATGCGGGATTGAAAAGCCGAAAATGGTTGACGAAGAAAGATTGGCATTTTTAGAAAAATATCCATGTCTTTTTTTTATGGAATATTTTTTTCGTGTATATATTAGGAATTTTGCAATTATATATATATATATATATATATATATACAAACACACTGCTGGGCAAAAGTTTGGATACAGTAGTCGAAATTTCTTACCGCACTAAAAATTAGATGGCGGACTCAAAAATAGAGATATTTGAATTTGCCAAACGGCATTTCAAAGAGGACAAGTTTACCCTTATTTCGCTTTTTTAGAAAATTTTCTACGATTTTTTTTTCATCTCGGTACGCACTTTTTAACGTGGCCATTTTTCGGATATTTTTTGGCCGTCGAAAAATTAGCTGCAAAGTTTGTGGAAAATTTTTTTCCTGGATTTTTTCCAAGACAAACTTAAAAAGGATATTAAAACCTACATTTTCGTTTTTTATAAAGTTTCGTACGATTTTTTTTTCGCCTCAGTATTGCATTTTTAGCTAAAAAAAGAAATGTTTTAGAGAAAAAAGGCGTAATCGAAGAACTATAGGGTTTCAGAGGTAATGCCAAGAAGGTAAAAAGTTGCATGGGTTCACGCTGGAGTGGCCAGAATTTTTTTATAATTTTTTTTCCAACATTTTTTTTACCTTTTTTTGTTGGAACTTTGATGAGTGGAGAGGCTCGACATCGGAATTATGGAGTCTAGGACAATGTATTAAGAAAGGAAATTTTTATTAGATTTTCATTTTCCATTAACTACAATTTTTTTAGATGTTTTTTTTATTTTTGAAAATTAAAATGAAAGAATTTATTTTTATTTCTAAAAAAATTGTAGTTAATTAAAAATGAAAATAGAAACAAATTTCCTTTCTCAATATATTGTCCTAGATCCCATAATTCCCAAGAAAAGCCTCTCCACACATCAAAGTTTCAATGCAAAATAATTTTTAAAATCACAAAAAAAAATGATTTCCTTGCACAGAGAGTCTTGCACGGAGATTTTGCGACGGGAAGAAATAAAATGCATAATGATTTTTCGAGTCCTATTCGAAAAAACAATATACCGTATTTTCGTGATGAGTAATATTTGCCAGAAAAAATTGAGCATTCTGGAAAAAAAAATCAAAATTTCATTTCGAGTAGAGCAGAATGAAGCTAATTAAATTCCGAATACGAAACATTCCTGAAAACATTTTCTTCTGCATCACGTCATCGAAGAACGTAATCATCGTATTTGCGCTTTAAAATGAATTATTTTCATTTTACTGCACTGAAAATGGAATTTTGATTTTTTTCCAGAATACTCAAATTTTTCTGGCAAATACTACTGATCACAAAGATACGCAAAATTTTTTTTTTCAAGAGGACTTGAAAAGCAATAAAAAATCATGTTTTTCTTACTCGTAAAGTCTCAGACCCTTAAGGCCAATATACCTTCGAAAAAAGAATATATCGTTTTTTTTTATTAACTTAAATGATGTATAAACAACCCAAGAATGGCATGTAAAAGTCACTGTTGGCAAAAGGTAAGAATTTAAAACCTTTGAACGTTTTTATCTTAAAATGTTTTAAAAATCATGTTTTCAAAATCGGGCTCCTAAAATTTTCAGCCTATCGTTGACTTCACATGTCAACTGTAGCTTCTTAGATAGATTCTCTAGCCAAGCAAACACAATTTTTTCAATCGATCAACAATTACGGTTTTTATAAACAATTCAAGGCCATTTTTTTTAGTCGCAAATGTGACTTTTTTTCAAAATGCTGCCAAATTTGCAAAAATTAATATTTTTCAATAGTCGTGTGTACTACGCTAGCAAAACTCATGCGAATTACGACATTTTTTAATTTCTTCTTCCCGATCGTTAGGTGCGTTGCCAACGAGTCCGCTAGTGAAGGGCCTCAAAAAAAGGCGTTCTGTTTCTACCGGCCACCGAGCCAGGATTTCTATTTTTTGAAAAATAAAAAATTGTTTTGTGTACCTACAGATATGTAAAATAAGCCCTCCAAACCTCATTTTTATTGCTTTACTGGTAATTAAAAAAAAATCCCGAAAAAAACCCTTCTTTTTCAATCATCCAAAGGTATACAAGGCCCTAAAAAACACATGACCACCTTACACTTGTCACTCTGCATAATATCTTTCAAAATTGCTTCAATGTATATATATATATATGTATATTTATATATATAAATGAAAAAAGGTGAAGGAGGGAGGGAAGAAAGGCTAGGGAAAAAATGGGGAAGAAGAGAGGGAAGAAAGACTAGGGAAAAAATGGGGAAGAAGAGAGACAGATAGATGAATTTATTAGTGCGCTAGAACTAATCAGCGTCCGCTGGCAAACAATCCTCATATTTCACACATCTTGCAGAAAAAAATACAAAAAAAGATATTAAGAAAAAACTCGATACAAAAATAAAAATAAGTCACTCTGTGTGATACAAGAAAACGATATAAAAATACTATAAAAGAATGTAAAAATAATGAAAAATAATAATAATCGCCGAGGCACGAATTGAAAAAACTATACGCAATGCGTAATAAGATAAAATAACGACAAAGCTAACATACAGAAACTAAGAAAAATAATAATGTAAAAGAATGTAAATAATACAAATGATATAAATGATATAAATGATATAAATGATATAAATGATATAAATGATATAAGTGATATAAATGATATAAATTATATAAATGATATAAATAATATAAATGATATAAATGATATAAATGATATAAATGATATAAATGATATAAATGATATAAATGATATAAATAATATAAATGATATAAATGATATAAATGATATAAATGATATAAATGATATAAATGATATAAATGATATAAATGATATAAATGATATAAATAATATAAATGATATAAATGATATAAATAATATAAATGATATAAATAATATAAGTGATATAAATGATAGAAATGATAGAAATAATATAAATGATATGATATAAATGATATAAATGGTATAAATGATATAAATGGTATAAATGATATAAATGATATAAATGATATAAATAATATAAATGATATAAATGATAGAAATAATATAAATGATATGATATAAATTATATAAATGATATAAATAATATAAAGAATAAAAATAATAAAAATGAAATAAAGAGAGGGAGAGAGAGAGAGAAAAAAAAGAGGGAGAGGTAAAGAGGTGCAAAAAACTAAAGCAACCGCGACCACTCGGCATCGTGAAGCTCGTGCACGATGGATTTATCAATGCATCGGGTGAAACCTTTTTAGGTTATCCTGTTAAACGATACATCGAACTTTATTAAATATGCCAAGTCCAACTTATCGACCATCAACGACTCTTCGCATAAACTATTTTTTTTCTTCCATTTTTCCTTCAGTCTCCTCTTTTCGCATCGCTCATCTTGATTTTTCATCGCTGCCGGCTCAAAAAAATTTGCGGCGTCGAAAAGCGTCGTCGACGAAACGGAAGACAAGTCAAAAACCACGAAACAAATAAACATCGGAGTTTGTTTGGGTTGCGAGGCTCGAGTTTCGAAATTATATTACGCGAAGCAAAGCACACATCAGGGGATATGATTTATTCGCGGGACAAAATTAACGAGTTCGCATCAGTTACTCGAGATTTTCCCAGGATTAAGGGCACGGAAGATTAACGAGTGCAGGGATTTGTTGCGAGCGAACAAAAAGAGACACTCGACGTTGCGTTTGGTCACGTTTTTTTTTTTCCTGCACAAGTTTTTGTTTTTATTTTCGAAACTTGCGCAGCTTTTGTGAAAAGTTCCAATTTTTGTTTGGGACTCAGTCCCAAAGTAAGAGCTGAGGGAGAACTAGCACAGAGAACAAAAAGATCAACGCGGATCGAAACGGATCGTTCAGGATTGATCAACGAGACATTGGAAAGAATTACCAAAGTATCAGATCAGTCCGAGTGTCCGATGTGATCAATGAATCACGAAAGACCCAAAAACATTCCGCATCCCTCAATGATCAATGAATGATTATCATTCATTGGCCCAATGTCGTTCAGTCCAAGTAACTCGTGTCTCGATTGAAGAAATCCCAAAGCAGTCACGATCAAGCGAGGTCGAAGTGGATGAAGATACCGAGGAAGAGGAAGAACTTCAGCTAACACGTTCTACCTCAATGTGCGCGAAACTCGCTTAATTATCGCGCAACCTGCTAATTAGCTAGCCGGCTAAATGGCAATCTCCCTACATGACTCGATCTCGCTGGAAGTCTCCCCCAAAGAATCAAGAACGGACTTTTTGGATTGGGATCAAGCAAAGCCGGGTTTGTCGAAATATGTCCAAGCGATGATCGATGATGAAGCTCTTCGACAGACCGCGCACCAACTGGACTCACACGTAACGATCAGTCGTCATTGCCGAACTGTTATCATTAACCGAAAAACGCGTGGTGAGCGTGGACTATTTGGACGGTTGCGAAGATGAGAGACGGCAGAACGAATTTTAGAGGATGGCTCCGCAGCCAACGGCGGTTGCAGGCCAACTGGCATGTCAATTGGCTTGTTGCCCAATTTTATAACTTGGCCTCTCTTCCTCGTATCTCCATCTGCTTCTAACCCTCCCCCGCAACGCCCCATTCCAGTCCTCCTCCTCTCGCACGCTAGCTCACCAACACCAGCCGAGAGTTGTACACTATCAATGCTTCTCACTATACCAAGCCTCGAGGCTTACGTCAGAATGACGGAGCCACATTATGCCACTCGGCGAAGAGGGATAGGGGGGGGGGGGCGGGGGTGGTGGTGGTAGGAAGAAAGCCGGCGGGGCGGGTGGACCTGATAGTCGTGGCGTCGCTGGCTCGACTGGAAGGGCAAGCGAGAATGGTGGGATGGCGGGGAATGGTTTTGCGCTACTACTGCGGAAAAACACTCTGATTCTTCACCACCGCCACCACACCCCCGCCGTATGCCTACATTCTGATACACGTATTTGTACACACACTTTCATAGCCGTATTATCGAACTGTGTAGCAATTCCGTGAAGCCTACATTCTGATACACGTATTTGTACACACACTTTCATAGCCGTATTATCGAACTGTGTAGCAATTCCGTGAAATTTCGTCACGTTACAAGGTCTCCCATGCCTCCCCCCAACCCCAAACTCTTATTTACATATCCGTGCTGTTTATGTGCACACTAACTCTTTGGCTCTGGTTTTTACAGCGTTCAACGGGGATCCATGACTCATTGACCACTATTTTTACTTCCCGGGCCTACCACCCGGTGAGTCTGTTTCCCGGTAGTATTCCAAAGTCATTGGGTATTCTCGGAACAATGGAATGCACATTGGTCATTCCGGTGAATGGAGAATGGCCATTGAGCTTTCGCGCGAACCGCGGATCGTCACGAAAGTCATTGGGCTCCGGTCGATCAGGAGGCGGAAAATCGATGGTCGGTGGCTTTTGGGTTTCTTTGGCTTCTTGGTTGAGGCGGGTGGACGGGTTGGGAAGAAGCAATGGGTGGGTGGATTAATTCGTCGGATTGATGGAAACGTCTCGAATCGTCGGATTTGGTGACCTGTCGAGTCGTCTCTTCTGGACTTTGTGACTTGCCTGTCAAGTCCTCTGGACTTGATGACTTGTCTGATGGCATTGGGAGGATTGAGCCAAATCTAGGCTTGTTTTGGTTGATTGCTTATGCGGTGGGATTGGGAAGACCGCACCAACCCTGAGTTGGGTTGTTTGGATTTGTTGTTCGGCTTTGTCTCATGACATTGGGACATTCGAGTCAAGCCTGAGTCTGTTTGGGTCGATTACTTGTCTGTTGGGATTAGTACGATCTAGCCCAGCCTGGGTTTCTTTGGTTTAACTACCTGTCTGATGAGATTGAGACGATCGAGCCAAATATAGGCTTATTTGGGTTGATGGCAAGTCCGTTGGGATTGAAGCAACCGGGCCTAGCCCAGGCTCATTTGGGTTGATGACTCGTCTGATGAGATTGAGACGATCGAGCCAGATATAGGCTTATTTGGATTGATGGCAAGTCCGTTGGGATTGATGGCAATGGGGCCAAGCCCAGGCTCATTTGGTTTGATGACTCATCTGATGAGATTGAGACGATCGAGCCAGATATAGGCTTATTTGGGTTGATGGCAAGTCCGTTGGGATTGAAGCAACGGGGCCTAGCCCGGGCTCATTTGGGTTGATGACTCGTCTGATGAGATTGAGACGATCGAGCCAGATATAGGCTTATTTGGATTGATGGCAAGTCCATTGGGATTGATGGCAATGGGGCCAAGCCCAGGCTCATTTGGGTTGATGACTCGTCTGATGAGATTGAGACGATCGAGCCAGATATAGGCTTATTTGGGTTGATGGCAAGTCCGTTGGGATTGAAGCAATGGGGCCTAGCACAGGCTCATTTGGGTTGATGACTCGTCTGATGAGGTTGAGACGATCGAGCCAGATCTAGGCTTATTTGGGTTGATGGCAAGTCCGTTGGGATTGAAGCAATAGGGCCTAGCCCAGGCTCATTTGGGTTGATAACTCGTCTGATGAGATTGGGACGATCGAGCCACACCTGGGTTTGTTTGGGCTACTGACCTCTCTGATAGGATTGAAACGATCGAGCCAAGTCTAGCGGAACATTCAGACGCATTTGAAAACTTCGACGTGTCGAAATCCTCAGGCTTGTTACATGCCTGAGAAAAACTACTCCCGCTTGAATACTCTCCCGTCGCAATGTGCCACACGACGAGAGGCAATCAACAGCGAGACATTTTCCCCTCTCGACACATGTGGCAAGGAAAAAAAATCCTGGTAAACATGCCCGGTGGGACTTTCGTTCCGTGACGAAAGCTACAAGGATTGCGTTTTCCAGTCTTGTCTGTGAAACTCGCTCAACCAAACATTATTGCCAATTACGCTACCGGCACACATTGACATATCCTCTGCTTACACGAGGACCACCTAACGAATGCTCAACGCTAACCGTTACGAGGAACAGTTACGACCCCTGCTACAAGAGTCCTGTAAATGGACAGGGTTGTCACCAATGGGCGGGTAGAGGGTGGGGCGTGGGGTCAAAGTTCGAAATCCTTGTGCGCGAATACGAGGAACTCTAACCGGAAGCGTCGTCAACGTCGGGAATAGCTAATAAGGCACACTATCGAGGCGTATTAATCCATTCACTGAACCACAACGATTACGACAGTCAATGACTCACTAACGATATTACGCAATACGTGCTTTATTCGGTTTAGGTATTACTTTCGTGTGTTCTCCAAAGATGAAAATTCGTTCACTAAATGAACGTGTTAAGGGGCCACTCCACTTTGAAAATTTCAAAAAATCGATTTTTTTTTTACTGTTTTCGAAAGTACATACATTCAGAAATATTGTGTCAACATTTTATGAAAATCCGAGCTCTCTAAGTATTTTTTTTTTATCTGAACGTCAGGACCTCATTTCGTTTACCTGAGCGTAGACGAAATGCTAGCCCATCGGCCACAAACATCCTCCTGCTCTTTCTGAGGAAGTACAGGAAGTTTTAAAACCTATTTACGAGGATCTCACCAAAACAGAACTGCTCGAAAGGTGTTTAGGTGGCCATGCGCAAAACAATAATGAAAGTTTTAACAACTGCGTATAGAATATGGCACCTAAACACATGTTCAACGGCAAAAAGTCTTTAATGAAGGATTTCGTCCAGTGATTAAAATAATGGAAATAATGGGCGTCAAACTCGGCCCGATCGTCATCGGATTCGCCGACAATCGCGATGACGAGCGTGTTCGCTCTCCAAACCGCCGCAGTTCTGAGTGCTCAAAAGAGACCAGAACCAAACGAAAGCAAGCAAGACTTGAAGAAATCGACGATGATGAGCAATCGGAAGGGATTTTGTACGGTGCAGGAATTGCCGATTGAGTTTAGGTAAGAGTTTTTCATAGTATAAACTTCAAACGCGTTTTTCTCGAAACAACGTTTTCAAAATCTAGCTCCATCGTATCTATAAAACTAATAAACCGATTCTCTTGAAATTTCAACCACATATTGTAAACATGATTCGCAACAAGATGACCCTCGGTGTTTTTAAAATTTTGATTTTTACTCTTTTTTTGCGAAAAACTGCGAAAAAAACGCGTTTTTTTTTTACTTTTTTCGTTTTTCATCTGCCATTTTTTTATTTTTTGATAAAACTTTATATCCGAGGGTCATTTTGTAGCTGGTGTCATACTGAATCTAATGGACTTTGATTTTTTTGTTTCAGACAAGCCGTTGCCGAGTTGTGATGGAGCTACCTAGCCCACCTATTTTTCAGGCGTTACGTTAAACTATAGTTTTTGTACTTAAAAATGAATAAAAATGAATTAAATTTTTTTTTTTAATGTATTTCAACACTTTATTTATCAAGGCCAACAACTTTGATATTCATATCTTTTATAAAATCGTCAAAAAAAAATCGCGAAAATAGCCTTTTTTTCGTGGCTCCAAAGTGGACTGGCCCCTTAATAAATAATATAACAAACAAATCAATGTATTCGCTCAATTATGTATAATTAAATTAATTCAATAAATAAATCTCACTCGCTCAATAAGATAAAAATAAATTAATCACACTAATACGGTAGATTAAAACTGAATAAATTCAGTAAATCAATTTGCTTTCGAAGAACACGAAAAAAAAACAATATCTAACGTTACTTTAGGTATTACTTTCGTGTGTTCTCCAAACACGAAAAATTGAATCGCTTAATTGCTTCGGTAATAAATAACGTAATAAATAAATGTACTTAATTAACGGAGCACGTTGTTGTCAGCCATATTTTATATGCGAAGACAGAAGTACAACGAGAAACGAGAGAGCATTATAGCCGAAAAGTTTTCTTGCCGCATCGAACGTAATGCGGCGAACGTAAATAATAATATTAAGTGAGGATAAGGTGGAAGAGGGTGGGAGGGGAGCTTCGTGGTTTCTCGTCTCCCTCGTGGATATAATAATACTGTGATCGTTATAAGAAAATGTCGGATGTAAGAGGGGTCGCGTCGCGCGGAGTTTCGCGGATTGATAGAACCCGGCGGGCTCGTGCGAGCCAAGAAGAGACGATCCCCAATAACCTCGAGACTCTTTAGGCTTGCTTTATCCATCCCACTTAATGCACAAAGTCTACCCTTCCTATCGTAGGGCACAGCAGAAATATAACGCCCTCTCGAGGCACTAACGCAAACACTAGGAATTTCACCATAGTGCGCGCATTATTTTGTGGGAAGAAAAAAAACTAAGCCGTTTTTTTTTTTCTTTTCTCAACAGCGAAAATATTTTGAGCCTCCGAACGCGACGAATGAAAAAACGAGCCAGACTCGTACGTTAAATTCACCGAGGTCTCATTGATTTATTTTCCTATTCTGCGAAGTGCTTTGAGACTGGGCAGAGTCTTGGAAATTTTGGAAAGCAGGAGAAGAATCGTTCTTGGGGGCAAGCGGATGAGAGTAACTGCGTAGGAGGGGAAAAAAAAAGGTTGAACTTGTTAGAAATGTACGAGGATGCGACACATGGGTCATTAAGTCCCGGGACTGACACACAGATGGCGCCGCCAATGCCATGCCGCTTTTGTTTTTCGATAGTACCAATCTTCGAAAGATACGTGTAAAAATTTCATGACATTCGCTTCAGTCGTTGTCGAGATATTGAAGGTTAAGTGACGCTACATTTGTTTTTGCTTGAACGATGGATAAAAGCGAGTTTCGTGTGTTAATCAAACACTGTTTTTTAATGGGGAAAAAAATACCGTTCAAGCTCAGCAATGGCTTGAAAAGTGTTACCGGGAAAAGTGCCCATCGAAAACAACCATTTGCCGATGGTATGCGGGTTTTAAACGCGATCGAACGACCACCGAAGACGCGGAGCGCTCAGGTCGTCCAATTGAGGTGGCTACGCCCGAAAACATCGAAAAAATTCGGAAAATTCTTATGTCCGATCGTAAAGTGAAGTTGCAAGAGATAGCTGACATCCTAAAGATATCAAAAGGCACCGTGTTCAAAATTGTGCATGAACAATTTGGGTATGAAAAAACTTTTGTCCAAGTGGGTGCCGCGTTTGCTCACAGTGGAACAAAAACAACAACGAATTGATGATTCGGAGCGCTGTTCGAAGCTGTTTACGCGTGATAAAAAGGATTTTTTGCGTCGGTACACAACAATGGATGAAACATGGATTCATCGCTATACGCCGGAGTCGAAAAGAGCGTCAGCCGAGTGGAGAGGAGAGGACGAAAGCCGGCCAAAGCGTCCGAAGACACAACAGTCAGCAGGCAAGGTCATGGCCTCTGTATTTTGGGACACGCACGGAATTTTGCTCATCGACTTTCTTCCGAAGGGCCAGACGATCAACAGCGACTAATACATTGCATTATTGGATCGATTGGATGATCCCGATCAAGCAGAAAAGGCCTCACATGGCAAAGAAAAAACCGCTGTTTCACCAAGGACAATGCACCGATCCACAAGTCGATGAAAACGATGGTGAAATTGAACGATTTACGAATCGAATTGCTTCCACACCCTCCATATTCACCAGATCTGGCCCCATCTGACTTCTACCTGTTCGCAGATCTCAAAAAGATGCTCCAGGGAAAGAGATTTGGCTCCGATGATGAGGTTATAGCCGCGACTGAAGCCTATTTTGAGGCAAAAGACAAATCGTTCTATAAGAAAGGCATCGAAAGTTTAGAAAAATGTTGGAATGATTGTATCGCTATGGAAGGTGACTATGTTGATGAATAAAGTCGAATTTTGCAAAAAAAAATGTGTTTTTACTGGTTAGTCCCGGGACTTAATGACCCATGTGTTATTTGTGTACAGTCGAACCACGATATAACGAAGATTTTTGTTCATTTCTTTTCGATAGACACCCAAAAGCTTGACACAACGAAGAAATATTATCAATATAACGAATTTATTTTCAGGGCCCTTAACCTCTATACAAGGAATTTTTGTGAATTTTTGTGAACGAAGCGTTCGGTAAACGAACTCCCTTCCTTTCGTTCCCTTCTCCCCCTCGTTGCTTCTACAGAGCCTTGTCTAGAGTTGCAAGCTCTTAAAAATAAACAATGTATTTGTTTAATTTTAAAATAATGCGCTTTTAACAATAATACGTTCCATGCATTATGCTCTAATTGCTAATTGCTTGTAAAAATTGCTCTAACCTTTCTTACTTTAACCCTTTAACGGCTGGTGGCACACATACGTCCCACCTACTTTGAAAAATCGTAACTTCCAGAAAAATGAGCATATCGACATCGTTATGGTCGCATTTTGAAGATGAAGGATGCATCTAATCGTGAAAAATTCGGCAAACGCAAGGGTTGCACCCCTTCGGTTTCACACCCTGTCAAAAAGTGCAAAAATTGCGAAAAAATGAGCATAACTTTCAGGCAACATTTTTTTTAGAGTCGCGATCTCAAACTTGTGCTTTGAAATAGCATCAAAAATTGTTAGGAAAAAGATCCGGACCAAAAACCACCCATAACAGTAATAAAATATCGATAACCACCCCTAGCAATTGTGATACGCCTAATAAAGCACTTTCACTGATGTTCAGTTCATAAATATTTTTGAAAACACATGAAAAATTTGTAGCGAGAATATCCGAATGGAAAACTACCCCTAACAGTAAAGAAACATCGAAAACCACCCCTAGAAATGGTGATACGCCCAAAAATGCACTTCCATTGATGTTCAGTTCATATATATTTTCGAAAACGCATGGAAAATGTGTATCAAGAACATCCGATTCAAAAACTACCCCTAACAGCAACGAAACATCAAAAACCGCCCCTAGCAGTTGTGATGCGCCGGAAAATGCACTTTCATTGATGTTCAGTTCATATAAATGTTTGAAAACACATGACAAATTTGTAGCAAGAAAATCTGACTCGAAAACTACCCCTAACAGTAACAAAACATCTAATTATCCGTAAGTCCTTCAGAATATTCTTATGTGTTCTGGAACACTCATATTTCGATTCAGATCAGGATAAAATAACAGAAAATGAGATGATAACATTTTATCCATTGGAGGGTGAATTTCACTCAATTGAGGGGTAGTTCATAAGGGTTGATTGATCCATAAGTTCTTTAGAATCCCACTACGTGTTCTGGAATGACTTTTCCTCAATTTCCGGCAGAAATGAACGATGGGAAATGAAATTAAGATGTTTTCAAGCGATTGGGGTGGCTTCTTTCATTTGGGGGTAGTTTCCGAGGGTACAAAAATTCTCGAATAATTTTTTTTCTCACATTGGGTACTCATGTATTCAGATTCACCATGTAACAACTTTGCCAAACGCTCCAAAAAAACTCAGCTGTTAAAGGGTTAAAAAATATCCCTATATTTATAGAACTAATATATTGTTTTTAAAAGAAAGTAAGGTTTAAATTGGAGCAATTTTTATTGGTCCTTTTTTATTAAAACCTCAATATAACGAGTTTTTTGGAACATGATCTCGATATATTGAAAACTCGATATAACGAAATTTTTGGCTCTTCCCTAGAGATTCGTTATACCGAGGTTCGACTGTATATATTTTTTTTTATCCCTTTATTTTTGTGAGTAATATGTATATATTACTTACAAAAATAAATAAATAACAAAAATTGCCGAAATTGGAAAAATCCGCAAAAAGTCTTCTTAGGAGAAAACTTTTTAAACAATTTTGAACCTCGGAATTTCTAGTTATTGAAAATTGTCTGCCTAGACAAATCTGCCGATATCTGCCTAGGTCTCAACGCTCTCAAAACGAGTTTCACCAATCGTGCAAAAATTATACACGAAACTTAAGTACAATATTACCTTGAACTTATACCTAATTGTTTATGAAAATCGCTTTGAAAAAGTACATTTTTTATTGTAAAAAAGAACGAAAAATTTCGTTCGAATTTCAATGTTTTTTTCTAAAGTGGCTCATTTTCGTAATTTTCAACTTTTCAAATATTTTTATGGAATAAGTTCAGCATTTGGATGTTAAAGTATTAAAAATTCTTGGCTCATATTTTTCAGATCAATATCAAAGTCGTTGGGTTTCCCACAAACGGAACAACTGCAGCCAAAACCTTCCTGTAAGACCACGCCACAACGTCGCCATTCTTGCAATATTTTTTAATGAAAAAAAATGAATTTAAACAGTTCAATTATGTAATAAATTATATTGAAAGTTTCATAAATGTAAAATGGTTCGTTCTTTTCCAAAAAAAAAAAAAAATCATCAAAATTGGCAATGTTTGTCGTCGTCCACATGTATTACCACCCTTAATTGTCTCTACAGTGGCAAATTTTCGAACAAATAAGTCACATCTGCGGCAAGTTATGCTCCTATATTTCCTAGTAATGAAATCGACCGCGAAACCGCATCGTTTGCTAGAGAAAAGTGTACGCCGAAGATGTTCCATCGTGTACAACGTGCAAAGAGTGCTTTCGCCGCTTCCAAAGTCGTCGTTGTCTCTATGGACAACAAGAAGCACGGGAAAACCACCCAAAAGAGGACTGTCGCGTATGACGTGCTGTTGAAAGCTTTGGCAAACCATAACTGGGGATCGTTATCGACTGCAACCTGATGCGTTTGAAGGGAGCTGCTCTGCGCGAGAAGAGGCCCCGTAAATGGGAGAATCGCCGTGACAAGTTGATTTTGCAGCACGACAACGCCAGGCCGCGTTGTTGCTCAACCGGTGAAGAAGTACTTGAAAGGAGTGAACTGGGAATTCCTAGCTCAGCCGTCATATTCCCCCAGGGATCGCTCCCTCCGATTACCATTTGTTCCGGTCGACGCAGTCAGCGCTTACGGCACGGCACACTTCACCTCGTACGAAGGAGTGAAAAAAATGGCTTGATGACTGCTTTGCCTCTGAAGAAGTTGCATTCTTCCTGCATGGAATCCATTTGTTGGCCGTAAGCCGAGCCAAGCTCTTCCAATGAGCAATACTTTGAATAAACCAGTTTGTCGATTTGCTAAAGAATCGCCATCTTTTCTTTTTCTCAAGAACGGTCGGTTTCATATGAAACCACCTAATATACATATAGCATTTATAAGAAAGCTCTTCAGTAAATCCTCAACGTGATCCAGTCACGTTAGCTCCAATAATTATCCGACTGAATTTTATATTTTTGTTTTTTTCTTCTGCAGATGTCATTACGAGTATGTGTCAATTTACATGGAAAAAGTGCTTTTTAAGGGGTTACGCGGGTTACTAAAATTCATTAAAAAATTGGAGCCTCGACGTCGAATTCGGACAATCGAGATTGGACTCGCGACTCGTGAGGCGCGTAGCGGAGACAATTGACAAATTTGAAAATAGAGGAGGAGGAGAGAGAGAGAGAGAGAGAGAGAGAGAGAGAGAGAGAGGAGCTACCTTCAGAAAGAACATTTGAAAAAAAAAATGAATTCACCTGGACGAACTACCCCTGCTGCTCAGGCTCGCACCATCAGCCGTTCTTCTTTGTTCCCTTGATACGTCGCAGTCGGTTATGTCGCACTCCGAGGTATCCGAGTCGCTTAGCCTCGACGTAGTCGAGGGTGGACTCAGATGGCAATCCACCGGTGTTATCACCATGTCGTCTATCGGGTCCGGATAATACCTGCATTTTTTTATCGTCATTATTTATCATCCCCACCCCCCCTCTAGTCACTCAGACATTAGACTCTCTTTATTCGTACATCGTGTTCCAAAAGACTCGGGCCTCATGCTTTTCCCCTGCGCGTATTGGATAAGTGTTCGTATTCTATGCGTTAGCGGTTCGTTCATCCGATTGAGTTCAAACCAGCCCCCTGACACTCCTATGATTTCCTACAGGGAACCTCTATTTGTTCTATGCGCAGTAGTTAGTTGGCACTGCGCGGCGCTGGCATGCTTCCGCGCCTCTACTCCCCTGCCCGAACCCCCCGCCGGCCGTGAAGGCCATGGGAGGTTAACCGGCTGATGCGGCTGATGGGTCTGATGCTACAGCACGGACGGCGCGGAGTACTGTCAGCGCCACGTAGCGGCTCGCGTCATCGAGAGACTAGCCAGTGAGCTGAGTGCCAGGGGGCTGGTTCAAACTTTGACAGTTGTCGTTGGCACTTGCGCGAAAGTTTCAGACACAGTACCATCAACGTACAATAGGTGGCGCGCGAGGCTCATCGGATAATTGTCCGTCCTCTATGCGTTCGCGCATCGTTCATCAGATTGAGTTTTTTTTTTTTAATTGGATGTACCAAGTGTACAAGTATGAAATGCGGATTTCAGACAACAGATGGTGCACCAATGCAATTTGTGCTAGAAAGATTTGACACTGGGCCATTTTGTTGTGTCATCAACAAGCGTCAGACGCGCACGAGTGATAAATTGAAAAAGTGTGTGCATAGTGTTGTGTTGTTGTGTTCAATATGTCGAAATTTATACCGAACAAGGAGCATTCGCGGACAGCATTAATTTTTTGTTTTCATTTGAAGAAAACTGCTGCTGAATCATACCGATTACATCGAGAAGCTTATGGTGAATATGCTCCATCGCAAGATACGTGTGAACGATGCTTTCGGCCTTTCAAAAGTGGTAACTTCGATGTTGCAGACAAGGTACATGGAAAACCGTCAAAAAAATACGAAGATGTGGAATTGCAAGCATCGTTGGACGAAGATGATTCGCAAACACAAAAAACAACTCGCCGAGCAATTGGGCGTTAGTCAACAGGCTGTTTCCAATCGGCTACGAGAGATGGGAAAGATTCAGAAGACCGGTAGATGGTTACCACATGAGTTGAACGAAAGGCAAATGGAAAAGCGCAAAAACACATGTGACATTTTGCTCGCTCGGTAAAAAAGGAAGTCGTTTTTGCATCGTATAGTTACAGGGGATGAAAAGTGAATTTATTTTGAGAATCCCAAGCGCAAAAAATCATGGGTAGACCCAGGCGCTCCATCCACATCGACCGCAAGACCGAATCGCTTTGGCAGAAAGACGATGCTCTGTGTGTTGGTGGGACCAGAGGGGCGTGGTCTATTATGAGCTGTTAAAACCTGGGGAAACGCTTAATACTAAACGTTACCAACAACGATTGACCGATTTGAATCGTTCGCTGCTTGAAAAAAGGCCAGAATACCGAAAGAGGCAACACAAAGTCATTTTTCTTCGTAACAATGCTCCATCACGTACGGCAAAACCGGTTCGCGACACGTTGGAAGCACTCAGCTGGGAAGTTCTACCCCGTGCGGCTTACTCACCAGACTTGGCTCCTTCCGATTACCACTCGTTCGCATCGATGGGTCACGCACTTGCTGAGCAGCGCTTTGGTTCGTACGAAGATGTGAAAAAATGGCTCGATGAATGGTTCGCAGGAAAAGGGGAAAATTTTTACTGGCATGGTATTCACAAATTGCCCGAAAGATGGGAAAAATGTATAACAAGCGATGGAGCATACATGGAATAAAGCACTTTTTATCATTCTTCCGAATTTAACGTATTTTTTTTTAGAAAAAAATCCGCATTTCATACTTGTACACCTGGTAGACGAAATTAAAACACAAACACTTTCTTTCTTTGAGTGGCATTGCAACGCATGCCGGGTACAGCTAGTAATTAAATATAAAAACTTGCCCGGCGTGTCGATGCTCCTCGTGAGCCAGTAAATAGTGCCACTCGGGTTTCTCGTTGAGGGTCGAGGCGGCCAGCTCGATTATCGCCTCGCCCAAAAAATCGTTCGCCCCGTATTTGACGAGGTCCCAAACGGTGATCTCCAACGATCTGTGCCTGAGCTCGGAGCGTCTCACGCTGTACACGAACGTCTGATTCCACTTCGGATCATTGGTGTTCGCCAACGTCTTCGTACGTTTCTTCGATTTCTCACTGTGAACAAACGACCCACTTATTCTCAACAAAAATTCAATCTATTATCACCAAATCTCGAGCCGCAATTTCAATTAATCTTTGATCAAAATCACACATTTTTGGAATTTTTTAAACTTAATCGTTGCTTAAAAATGAAAAAAAATACTTTCAAATGTTCACTTGAAAACTTTTACGCGAACGTGAACGAAGAATTCACAAGTCGTTCAAACTTCGCTCGCGAGTACGATGAGTGATCGATCGGCTAATTTTTTTTTTTCTCGTTTTAGCGCGATATCGAAAGCTTTGAAAAATTCAACGGCCCGGCCAATTACCCCGGCCTCGGACCGGAAGCGATGAAACGATACGGCGAGCGGAATCACGACAAAGGCGGACGGGCGAGGAGAAACAGGGGGCGGGGGTTAATAGAAGGATTTGCAAAGTTAACGAATGTGGCCAAAGTTCGGGACCAATTAGGTGCACGAAGGTACGGATATGTGGAGAAAGAAGCAGAGAGAGAGAGATAAGGAGAGAGAGAGAGAGAGAGAGAGAGCGAGAGAGAGAGAGAGAGAGAGAGGGCAAGACAGGTAAATGAAAAGAGAAAAGGCAGGAGAGAGAGACAGAGAGAGAGAGAGAGAGGCAACGCTCTAGAAAAATAAAAAGCGAAAAAGCAGGAGAGGAAGAGGCAAATAAATAGGGGAAAAGAGAGAGCGAGAGTGAGAGAGAGTCCCAGGAAAATAAAAAGAGAAAGAGCAGAAGACCGAGAGGCGAATGAATAGGGAAAAAAGAGAGTGAGAGTGAGAAAGCGTTCCAGGAAAATAAAAAGACAGCGAGCAGGAGAGAAAGAGGCAAATAAATAGGGGAAAAGAGAGAGTGAGAGAGAGAGAGAGACTCAGGAAAATTAAAAGAGAAAGCGTAGGTGAGAGAGATAGATAGATAGATTTATTTATAGTGCGTTAGGATCCTTGAGTACAAAATACTGCTGTTCAGATTTTATATAAACAAAAATCCGTAATTCCATAAAAAATTGCAAGCTTACAATAAAACTCTGCGTACGCAGACAAGCGAACAAATTACATTTGTTTGTGAGAGAGACAGAGAGAGAGAGGGAGAGAGAGAGAGAGGAGAGAGAGAGAGAGAGAGAGAGAGAGAGAGAGAGAGAGAGAGAGAGAGAGCGAGAAGGAGGGAGGGAGGGAGAGAGAGAGACGGACAGAGAATAAAAGAGAGAGAGATGTAGAGACAGGTAAATGAAAAAAGAAGCTGGAGACAGAGACAAAGAGGGAGCCCTAGAAAAATAAAAAGAGAAAGGGTAGGGAAGGAAAGGCAAATAAATAGGGGAAAAGAGAGAGAGAGAGAGCGAGAGTGAGAGAGAGCCCCAGGAAAATGAGAAGAGAAATAGCACGGAAGAGAGGAAGAGAGCGAGAAAGAGAGAGGGAAATAAATGGTTGGTGGGGAGGAGGGGGGTGTAGAGCTAAGAGACGACGAGGAGCGACGAAGACGACGGCGGCTGGCGACGACTAGATATAGTATAAAGCTCGTAACATTGCGGGCATGAAGACGCTGGCATCGGTGCCAAAATTGCTAAAGCACCATATACGACAGGATCACACACCCACACTTGCCAGATTTTCTCCTCGGCCAGTGGCTGATGCTTCTTCCTGTAATTATTTATCTTACTGCTCGACGTCTCTGACGTTACTTCCAACTCTCTTTCTCTCTCTCTCTCTCGCTCTCTCTCTTTCTTTCTCTCTCTCTCTCGCTCTCTCTCTCTCTCTTTCTCTCTCTCTCTCTCTCACTCTCTCTCTCCCTCTCTCTCTCTCTCTCTCTCTCTCTCTCTCTCTCTCTCTCTCTCTCTCTCTCTCTCTCTCTCTCTTTCACGCTCTTTGGTCCTGATTCACGCAGCCATAGAGGGTGCTACGAACTGGAATACCCAGGAGCCACATCCTCCGAAGATCCATTCGCCCTCACTCATATGCATACTTCGAATTATGTATATAGATATGCTAGAAGTGAAAGGAAAAGAGAGAGAGAGAGAGAGAGAGAGAGAGAGAGAGAGAGAGAGAGAGAGAGAGAGAGAGGGAGGGAGAGAGAGAGAGAGAGAGAAAAGGGGTGAGGAGATCGTAGACATTCCGGACGATCGAGATTCGCGACCTTGCGAGAGCTCCAATTTTCATGAACGACCACGAGAGAGGGAGAGATAGAGAGTCCAGAAGTCTTGCCAATCCTCGAGACGGACCCGGCAAAAAGACGCAAGAAGCACATAAGCAATTTTACGACCCTCTTCGTCGACGTCTGGACCAAACATATATATATATATATATGTATATGTATCCCTTTACATTGTTTCACCTCCTACTGTTGTCCGAATCATTTACGAGCCGTGCGGATAATCGATGTCTCGTTCTCTTGGCAAATGTTCATACACGAGCGTATAACTCGTATGCCATTTTCATAGGGCCAAAAAAGAGAGAGAAAGAGAGAAAGAGAGAGAGAGAGAGAGAGAGAGAGAGAGAGAGAGAGAGAGAGAGAGAGAGAGAGAGAGAGAGACGAGAATTTGTTCGGTTCACCGTGACTCAGAGTGCCGCGAGAGAGTGCCAGCGAAGCTTGCTGCGTTAACTGATTCCTTTCGACGATCCGAAAGCCTCGAAGATAAGATCTTTTGGCCAAGGGCTTTAGACTATCATTTTTAAAAAAATTATTTTAATTTAGCCGAATTTTTTTTAACCATTTAACTAAAATTTACATCAATTTATCCGATTTTTGTTAACGATCTCATTAAAATCGACTTTAATTTAGCCAATTTTGTTGACGATTTGACTAACCCAAACGAACCCCAACAAGCTGACTCGTTAGCTGACTTCGATTTAGTCGTCTTTTTTTTCAACGATCTCACCAAAATTGACGTTGGTTCAGCCGAGTTTTATAACGATCTCATTAAAATTAATTTTAGTTTAACACGATTTTAATTTGGCCGATTTTTTTAACGTTTGAACTAAAATTTACATCAATTTAGCCGATTTTTGTTAACGATCTAATTGAAATCGAGTTTAATTTAGCCGATTTTGTCGATGATCTGACTAAACCAAACAAACCCCAACAATCTCGTAAGCTAACTTCGATTTAGCCGATTTTTTTCAACGATCTCACCAAAATTGACGTTGGTTTAGCCGAGTTTTCTAACAATCTCATTAAAATTGATTTTAGTTTAACCGATTTTCTTAATGATCTTACTAAGATTGACCTTAATTGAATCGATTCCGTAAACGATCTCTCTAAAATTGACCTTAATTTAGCTGATTTTGTTAATGATCGCACTAAAATTGACCTTAATTTAATCGATTCCGTAAACGATCTCTTCAAAATTGACCTTAATTTAGCCGATTTTGTTAATAATTGCACTTAAATTGGCTTCAATTTAACCGATTCTGTCAACGATCTCAATAAAATTAATTTTCCTTTAGACGATAAATAATACAAAGAATTTATTAAATTGAATCGCTGAGCCATCCAGGATCGAAGCCACAAGTACGCAATCGTTTTCCATATTGAATCTTAGAATTCTCATTCTAAACATTCCCTTCAAGAATCAATGCACCAATCGAGCGATTACTACTGTCACTGAAAAATCTTTCTGAAAAAACGAGGCCGAATCTTCTTCTCAGTAGATCCAACTGTGTTCGTTCAGACGTATTTTGAAGTGTATTGTCCGCTCGGTAAAAAGCAGAGTCACCTTAAGCCAATCAAACATAACGTTACGATGTTGTCTGACCAATTACAACCGAAACTACTGGGAAGACACATTTTACGTTGTGTCTGACTAATCAAAACCGAAACTGCTGGGAAGACATCTTACGTTGTGTCTGACCAATCAAAACCAAAACTACTGGGAAGACATCTTACGTTGCGCCTGACCAATCAAAACCAAAACTGCTGGGAAGACACTTACGTTGCGCCTGACCAATCAAAACCGAAACTACTGGAAAGACATCTTACGTTGCGTCTGACCAATCAAAACCGAAACTACTGGAAAGACATCTTACGTTGTGCCTGACCAATCAAAACCGAAACTACTGGGAAGACACATCGTGCGTTGCGTCTGACCAATCAAAACCGAAACCATTGGAAAGACATCTTACGTTTGCCTGACCAATCAAAACCGAAACTACTGGGAAGACACATCGTGCGTTGCGTCTGACCAATCAAAACCGAAACTATTGGAAAGACATCTTACGTTTGCCTGACCAACCAAAACCGAAACTACTGGAAAGACATTTATGGGTCTGACCAATCAAAACCGGAACTACTGGAAAGACATTTTACGTGCCTGACCAATCAAAAACGGAACTACTGGGAAGGCACATATGCCTTGTGTCTGACGAATAAAAACCGAAAACACTGGGAGGAGATACAGACTTGCCTGATCACCTACTTGGACGTGTTGTTTCTGATCAACGAAAACTAAAACTACTCGAAGGACAACGCATTGATTCAACCAGCACTTGTGTCTGACGAAACAAGAGCCAAACTACTGGAAGAAGATACGAACTTGCCTGATCAGATAAACACCCCACGTGACTGACCAATTAAAACTAAAACTACTGTGAGTAGATACGGACTTATCCTGTCGAACATATTTTGACGTCTCGCCTGACCAATTAAAACCAAAACTACTGTGAGTAGATGCGGACTTATCCTGTCAGACATATTTTGACGTCTCGCCTGACCAATTAAAACCAATACTACTGTAGTAGATACGGTTTTGTCCGGTCGAACATACCGGACGTGCCTGACCAATTAAAACCGACACTGCTGTGAGTAGATACTTGTCCGATCAGACTTATTTTGACGTCTCGTCTGACTAACTAAAAGTTAAACTACTGTAAGGAAACACAGACTTATCCGACCAGACACATTTTGACGTTGTGCCTGACTAACTAATAGCCAAACTACTGAAAGGAGATGCAAACTTGTCCGATCGGACCACATTCAGAGTGCAACTTTTTTTAGTCCCGTTTTTGGTTCGGTTATGCATGGCGAATCCCTCACTGTCAATGATTACTGCTCACACGCTACATGGTCAGTAGATTTCGGGAAGTCACATTAGAACATTTTACAATATTCTACTCGTTTAAACTTTGAGTTAACATCGCTCTAACAAAATCATGATATTTGCGCCTTTTCTAACCGTTGTGTTATTTTATTGTTTCGATTCATTCCAAATTACTAATAATATATCAAAGAATTGAGAAAAAAATGTACGTTTAATAAAAAAATAAAATGCATTTATAGTATAGTATAAACACAATTATTTCAATTTTTGAATTCCGTTTGTCAGCACAATCGTGTTTATTAAATCCACTGGAATTATAATATATAAGACATTTATAAAACCAACGACAAATACTAAATACTTTTGGTAATTGCATTTTTAAAGCATTTTAATTAGTATGAACACAAAATTATTGAAATTTCCGGTTTTTGACACGCTACAATTTCAAATAATTCACATACTTGTTAGTTTTAATACTAAAGCGCTTTTTTCAATGTTATTTAAAATTCGTGAAATCTTTTTAACCGCGTTTTTTTCCTTCAATAAACATAAATATAACATCGCCCAAACGTTATTTTTTTTTTCTTAATCCTTTTTCAAGTAACGTGTCGTCGCATTATCATTACGATAGTTAAAATTTAAAAAAATCAATAAACATTTCTATCGACACTTACTTCCTTGCTTATCGACTATTAATAATAAAATCGATTAAACCTAAAGGACGAAAACAAAATTATTTACATTCAGCGATTTCGGGATAAAATCGTTTAGAGTAATGGCAAAAAAGTTTTACTTGCGTTTTCGTAAAACCGCACCCAAGTTCTTTTTTTACAATTAATAAAAAAAACCGCGTTATCGACGATTTTACAAATTCGAAAAATGAGAGAATTTTGAAAAAAAAAATATGCTTGCCTTTTGTCCGGCAGTAGGAATATCTTGGCGTAGGGATTTCTCGGCTGTCCGTTGCTCCTCGGTGTGAGGTTTGCCGCGCACACGAGGGTCACGATGAGCTGCAGCTCGGCCGGATCGAAGCCGAGCTTTACCTGTAGTGTGCCACCCACGTTCGCGTTGCCCGGTGGATTTCGCAAATGTCGTCCCCTACCCTGGGCATGAAGATCCGGCGAGCCCGGTGACGTCACCAGCACCGAGGGCTTGTCCCTTCTCGCGTCGTACAATTCTGCAAAAGGATGCCATCGGTGGTCATCGCATTTTTCTTACACTCGATTAAACTCTCGATCAAGACGCGCCTCGAGTCATTGTTCGAGACTAACATACACAACGTTACAATAATTATATCGAGGGGTTTTGTTTTTTCTTGTATGGGGGGTTACTGGCTGGGGGGGGGGGGGAACAAATTACGCGGGTCAATCAACAGCAAATAACACTCACGAGTCAACGCGTGTGTGTATGGATGCGATAACGAAAAAAAAAAAAAAAAAAATAGAAAAATGTACTCTTGTATTGTATCGAGGCTCGTAATTATTTGTCTTCGAAGTGACGGATCGAGGAAACGAAAAAATGGTGCTCGCATCGTTAGGATGCAATGATTTTTTTTTTCTAAATATATTTTTCATATTTTTTTATTTATGTTATTTTTTTTTAATTCTCCACTTTCAATTGTTCATTTATAAAATGAAAAATATTTCATGATACGTCATTATTTATTTTTCATTTATAAAATAAAGAATTATATTTTATAATTCTTTATTATTTTTCATATATTTTCATTTATGTTATTTTTTTTTTTAATTCTCCACTTTCAATTGTTCATTTATAAAATGAAAAATATTTCATAATTCGTCATTATTTATTTTTCATTTATAAAATAAAGAATTGTATTCAATAATTCTTCATTAATTATTTTTCATTTATAAAATGAAGAATTATATTTTATAATTCTTTATTATTTTTCATATATTTTCATTTATGTTATTTTTTTTTAATTCTCCACTTTCAATTTTTCATTCATAAAATGAAAAATATTCCATGAAACTTCATTATTTATTTTTAATTTATAAAATAAAGTATTGTATTCAATAATTCTTTATTAATTATTTTTAATTTATAAAATAAAGAATTGTATTTAATAATTCTTTATTATTTGTTTCTAATTTATAAAATGAAGAATTATATTTTATAATTCTTTATTATTTATTTATTTTTTTACTTCTTCATTTTTATTATTATGCGCAATATTTTTCCACAAATTCGCCTTGCACGATTTCAAAAGAAAATTAAAAAAAAAAACCAATCCAGTAAAGGCTGCAGTTTGAATTCGCCAAAAAAAAATT
This sequence comes from Ophion ventricosus, assembly GCA_963932345.1. NCBI lineage: Eukaryota > Metazoa > Arthropoda > Insecta > Hymenoptera > Ichneumonidae > Ophion > Ophion ventricosus. Next base: position 815,338 of record OZ010714.1, on the reverse strand, counting down.
TGGTTCTTCGAAAGAAAAAAAAGTAATTTTCATTGCATTCCAAGAGTAGGAGCTTCAAGGGGTTGCATACCTCCAAAATCTTTAAAAACTGGACTCTTCGTAATCAATTATTATATAATTCACTGAGACTTCACGGGTTAAAAAAAAATTATTATTATTCCAAAACGTCATCCGGGGCCAGAGTTACGAGGCTAAAGGTTTTCAAACATTTTCCTAAGAAGTTTATTTTATCTTCTACATTCCCCAAACTCTGTCGAGCAATATTTTGAATTTTTTACTACCAAAATTTTTCATACATTATTTTACAATCGAAGTAGCGAATTTGATAAGACATTTTTGTACTCAAAAACGTGATATTTTTTTTTTTTTTATTCGAAAATACGACTCGACGACGTCTAACTACAACGTTACATTGCTAAAATCTTTTCGGATTTATCACATCCATTTCTATGAAAACGTGTATTAAGGCGGGCAACCACTTTAGATGCTTCAAAAAATCAATTTTTTTCAATTTCATAAATCGTTAGCAAAATATCTTAAGAATACACCCTGAAAATTTCAAAACGATATTCGCATTCCTTCTAACGGTGCGTATATAAATGATAAATACTCTCCGCTCGACTCCCAAGCGCGCTCAGGTATCCACGAGCGCTCAGTTAGGTAGTTTGTTTGGGTTTGTTTGGGTTTTCATAACCCAAATAAACCCAAACTCGACCGTTTGGCGATTAGCTTCAAAATATCTCCATTCTGGGTACGAAATAATCGAGGTAGCGGCATTTCTTGCTGCTATTTTATTCAATGAAGGAAATTCAGCCCTACTCATGGTTATTAATGAACTATAAATCATAGTTGGCAGGCAGAGCTACGGATATGCCGAGCAAATGGATCAGATGCGCGTGGCTCGGCAAAATAGAAAAAGTTTATTAGAGACAAAAGAAGCTCGAAAAGCTCGTAAAGAGGAAATGGAAGCTTCAAATGAGTTGCATGAGGAAGAGGAAGGACTGCTGTATGGTGCTGGAATCGCTGATTAATCGGTAAGACACTTTATCATTTGATTAAACACATTTGACTTTGAGTTTTTCGTTTGTGAAACTTTAAACGTGTTTTTCTCGAAACGACATTTTTTTTCAATTTGCGGGAATCATAACTCAAAAACTAATTGATGGATCATCTTCAAATTTGGAACCCGTTTACATAATACAATTTATTAAAACATGAACCTAAAGTTGGAAAGATTAGATTGTTTAAAACGTATTTATTATTGCAAAATGCCGGGAAAAAAATGCTCAAAATGGCTCTACTGCTCTACTGCTAAAAAAGAACTTCTAAAAATTCTACTGCTAGAATTCTACTGTTAAACGGGCTCTACAGCTAAAATTTTACTGCTAAAAGCTCTAGTGCTAAATGGGCTCTAGCGCTAACACTGGACTGCTAAATCGACTCTAATGCTAAAAGCAGTACTGCTAAAGAGTCTCAACTGCTAAAATGCAAAAGGGTATGTATTTGAAAAGTTTTATTGGAAATCATTGAAACTGCTAAAACGCAAAAGGGTATGTTTTTGAAAAGTTTTATTGGAAATCATTGAAAATCATTGAAAAGTTAATAGAACATTGAAAACAAAGGGAAAATGACATGAAGTTTTCTCAGAAAAATTCCAAAAAATGTTCTCAGAAAAATTCCCAAAAAATTCCTAAAAACACGCACACTTGCGGTGCTCCTGAGCCAGCGCAAGCGGCGAGGAAGGAGATCATGTGCAGAAATTAAGGAGAAGGCCGCGACGACTAGTGACAATCGTCGTACAGTATAACCTCCCGCCGAGTGCAGCACAATGGCGCCGATAGCAAGGCAAGTTTTCTCAGAAAAATTCCAAAAAATCGTCAAAAAACCGCAAAAAGTACAGTATAACCTCCATCAGTGGGACTTATATGAGCCCTCTGTCAGAAGCTAATTTTAGCAGTCCAGTTTTAGCAGTAGAGCCCATTTAGCAGTACAGCTTTTAGCAGTGGAGCCTTTTAGCAGTACAGCTTTTAGCAGTGGAGCCTTTTAGCAGTAGAGCCCGTTTAGCAGTACAGTTTTAGCAGTAGAGCCTTTAGCAGTACTTTTTTAGCAGTGCTTTTTTACCAGTAGAACCCGACCACGCTAAAAATCGATCATTTTTTTTCAAACACGTTTCAACATTCAATTCTCGATATTTTTTTCAAAATTTAGGTTCACGTTCTTAAAAAACATCTCAAGAATGTATAAAAATTTGTTGGACTCTTTCAGATGGGAATTGCGAGCTGCACAATTGCCGCAAATCGACAACGACGATGAGAACACGCCACGGGACAAAGCGGATTACACCTTAACTAATGCATGAAATAACTTGAAAAAATTACCAGAGATGTATGAAAATATGCATAAATTATTATCAGAGTTGCGGAAATTTCCGTTTTTTTTTTCACAATAAAAAAATCCAAAAAAATCATCTAATTTTCGGTCTCCTAAAGTGGTTGCCCGCCTTAACCTAAACAATTCATTATTAAATAAATAAAAATTTAGCCACGTAGCCAAAGTACCAACAAATAATCTGTAATTCATATTCACCGGATTTTTTACCAGTTATCGTTCAAAATTATTCTCGAAATGCATCGATTTTTTGCCTCGGCTGGACATATGTAACCCCTTAACGTTATTTACGAAACGAGGCACTTTTACACCGCCGGAACAATAAATACGTCGTAGCACAAATACAATAACACTCACAAAAAAAATTGCCGCTGAATAAGACTGATAAAGACGAAGAGAGCGAGAGAGAGAGAAAGAGAGAGCGGGAGAGAGAGAGAGCGAGAGAGAGAGAGAGAGAGAGTGGAGGAAGGGAGATATAAAAAGAGAGAATTGTACAAGTTGTTGCTCCCACGAAACGACTATATTGCTTAGCTATACGGTGACGAGTTGCATCGAGGGTTCATTGGCACAACTACGTTCAACACTACACGCTCTACGATAATAAACAAAAACAAAAAAAAAATACATCGACGATTAAACCAACGAACTCGTGATTTAAGACGAGCTTCGTTCGTTTTTTTTTTTTTTCGGCCACTTTTATTTCTATTTTTTTCATCATCACGAACAGTAATGATAACGATAACGTTTGGTCATCAATTATCATATTGTTTACGAGCCTCTCTTGACACACTTCCGGCGATTATTGTGTACTGTCTCACGTGAAAATGGAATTATTTGGCAGGGTTTTTATTGCGATATTTTTTTTTTTTTTTGGGGGGACGAGCAATACTTTGGGCAAAGAGGTTCGTGAAGTTTGGAGCAGACGAGCAAAAGGAGAACATTTATGGCGAGAATTAAAACTAAGAGTAGGAAATGAAAATTGTGCCAATAAAGCTGCTTTGTGGGGAAAAGTTCAAGAAGAGTGGAAAAATATAATGATCTTCGGCCGGACACTTTTGCATGCAACTGTATCTGGATATATGGATGAATCAAAAATAGAGAGAAGAGTGTGCCTGTGTGAGGAGAGAAAAAATTGAGAGAGAGAGAGAGAGAGAGAGAGAGAGAGAGAGAGAGAGCGTGTTTGTACGGGGGTACATATAATCGATAGGGGCTTTAAGTAATATTATCATGAGGCCTACCCCACAGTATACATTTCTTAAGACCTGGAATTCGAAAAATCATATAATCTGTGAAAGTTTAGCTGTTTCATCGATTTCGCATTACGATTACACTTAAATATAATTGCATAAATTCTATACTTGTAAAATATAAGGTGTAGTAAAAAGAAATCCATTATTTTTGCATGAAATTGAAAGCTTTATTTAGCATAGTTAGAATGATCCGATTTAGGTCTAATATGCACCGTTTTGATCGATAACTTGATGCCACTTTGAAGGTCATTTCATTATGCCTTTCTCATAGAAGCCCTCATCCCTATTGGCAAAAAACTGGGACAGTCGATTTTCACAAGCTTCTCTCGAGGCGAATTTTTCACCAGCAAAATCATTCGCCATAGACAGGAACAGGTGGTAATCACTTGGTGCCAGATCCGGACTGTAAGGTGGATGCATAAGAACCTCCCAACCAAGCTCCCGGAGCTTCTGGCGAGTCACTATCGATGTGTGTGGCCTGGCGTTGTCCCGATGGAACACATTTCCTCTCCTATTGGCCAAAGCTGGCCGCTTCTGGGCGATTGCTTCCTTCAGACGGTCCAATTGTTGACAGTACAGGTCCGAATTAAGAGTTTGGCCGTAGGGGACCAGCTCATAGTAGATGATTCCCTGCCAATTCGACCAAACACACAGTAAAATCTTCCTGACCGTCAATCCTGGCTTGGCCACCGTTTGCGCCGGCTCAACGCGATTCCACCACGACCGTTTTCGCTTGACGTTGTCGTAAGTGACCCACTTTTCATCACCAGTCACCATCCGCTTCAGAAATGGGTCGATTTTGTTGCGATTCAGCAGCGATTCGTGGATGGAAATTCGGTCCATGAGGTTTGTTTTGCGTTAACTCGTGTGTCACCCATACATCGAGCTTCTTTTTCTATCCAGCCTTATTCAAGTGGTTCCAAACGGTTTTTTTGTGCAATTTTTAGCTCCTGAGTAATCGAAACAGTGCTTACATGACGGTCGGACTCGACGATTTCCATTATTTTATCGACATTTTCGACAATTGGCCTTCCAGAGCGTGGTGCATCTTTGACATCAAAATTACCGGAACGGAATCGACGAAACCAAAATTGCGCGTGATTGGCTGTTACAGTATCAGGACCATGAACACTATTCACATTTTCAGCCGACTGGCTTGCGTTTTCGCCTTTATCGAAGAAAAACTGTAAAATATGGCCTATCTTCACTTTGCTGGTGGCCATCTTTGACGCGCGCTCAAAAAATATTGAGTCAAGCAATCACAAAACTGCCTGAAATGTTTATTTTAGTACGAAATCTTATCTTTCTAACGCCATCAAGCGCAATCCGATCGCACTTATACAACGCGAGATACAGATTACTAAAGCCATCTATTGCTAAAAATAATGGATTTCTTTTTACTACACCTAATGTATAATTTTCAACAATTCGGAAAGTGCTTGAAAATTGATCTCGAAGCACGACCAAAGTGTATCACACTGTACACAAAAATATTTATTCCACTCGGTACAATAATGGACGTTTTACGCACGTGTACGTAAAAACTCCATTTTCACACCGCGTACAATAAAATTTTCTTATAATACTCGACGAAAAAACTTTTTTCTAACCTCGTGTGATTGCAACACTCGTCTTCGCCTCGTGTTGCAAACTCACACTCGTTAGAAAAAGTCTTTTTTTCGTCCTCGTGTTATAATATACTATTATTTTTTATTCATCTTTTTTTTTTCATTTTTTCCATACAATATTTGACAAAGTATCGTGGCTTGGATCATTTGGTTTTCAAAAAAAAAAAAAAAATGTAAATTTTCCACGAGTAATATATTCACCTTTGTGATGAGGCTGCTGGGGGATCGGCATCGGCTCGTGTTTTTGCCGCCACTGAGTTTGCGCCGAGACTCGCCTCGGGCCGATAGAGGGCAGAACAGTCGTCTGTACACCGGTCATCATCATCGCCGCGGTCGTGCCTGACAAGTTTCTCGAAACTATAAGCTCAACCTGCGGCTCCTCTCGTGACTTCATTATTACGTCGTTCACCTCCTGAAAACTCTTGCCCTGAAGGGATCGACCGTTCCACTCTATCACCTCGTCACCTATAGCGCCAGGACGCAAAAAACAAAAAACCAAACGAAAAACAACGCGCGATCAAGTGCCTGAATCGAAGCTGAACCTTTTTTTTTGTTTGATGGATTAAAAAAAAAAGTTTCAATGAAATGGAATTTTTCTTTGCAATGAGAGAACGCAAAAGAGTGCTTCTTGTTTGCAAAAAAAAAAAAAATCGTATCGGAGTTGAACTATTTTTTTATGTATTGAAAAAAGTTTCCGTGGAACGGATTTTTTTCGTGTATTAAGAAAATGCAAAAAGAGTGCGTTTTATTTGTGAAAAAAAAATCGTATCGAAGTTCAACTCTTTCTTTATGTAAAAAAAAACTCGATAACACGGAATTTTTCTTTGTAATGAGATGATGCAAAAAGAAATGCTTTTTGTTTGTGAAAAAAAAATCAAATGGAAGTTGAACTCTTTTTTTTTATTTATTAAAAAAAATGTTCCGGTGTAAAAGAATTTTTCTTTCATGCTGAAAAGAATACTTTTTGTTCGTGAAAAAAAATCGTATCAAAGTTGAACTCTTTATATATGTATTAAAAAAAAGTTCCGATGCAAAAGAACTTTTCTTTCATACTGAAAAGATACAAAAAGCATGCTCTTTATTTGTAAAAAAAAAAGAAAAAGTACCCAAGTTGAACTCTTTTTTGGTGGATTAAAAAAAAAGTTTCGTTGGAACAGAATTTTTCTGCGTACGATGAAAGACAATGGAAGAAAAAAACGTTTTTTTTTTGTGAAAAAAATAGTATCGAAGTTGAACTTTTTTTTATTTATTGTGAAAAAAGTTCCGGAGCACCAGAATTTTTCTTTCATACTGCAAAATTCTGGTGCGTCGGAACTTTTTTAAAAATAAATGAAAAAAAAGAGCAGAGTAGAACAGAGTTCAACTCCGACACTATTTTTTTTTTCATAAACAAAAAGCTTTCGTTTTGTATCTTTTCAGTATGAAAGAAAAATTCTGATGCATCGGAACTTTTTTCACAATAAATTTAAAAAGAGTTCAACTTCGTCACATTTTTTTTTTTTTTTTTTTTTACAAACAAAGAGCATTCTTTTTGTATCTTTTCAGTATGAAGGAAAAATTCTTTTGCACTGGAACTTTTTTGAAAAAATATAAAAAGAGCTCAACTTCGGTACAATTTTGCAAAATAAATAAAAACTTTGAATTGAACTTTTTTATTGTAAAATAAATGAAACAAAATTTTTCTTCCATCCTAAAAAGATACAAAAAGAATGCTTTTGGTTTGAGAAAAAAAAATCGTATCGAAATAGAACTCTTTTTTGATGTATTAAAAAAAAGGTTTCGATGGAACAGAATTTTTTTCTACGTACTGGAAAGACTCAAAAAAAAAGTGCATTTACGTTCTGAAAAAAAAAAATCGCATCGAAGTTGAACTCTTTTTTGGTCTATCGAGGAAAAAAAAAAGTTCCAACGCAACACAATTTTTCTTTCATACTGATCCACCGGCGAAAAATTTTTTCGATGTACCAGAAATGTCCTTTGTACGAAAAAGATGCAAGAAAAAAAAAAAGACTTTTTATTTGCGAAAGAATAAAAAAAAACGCAAAGTTGAATTCTAAGAAATGAGTAATTTAATTTGTCCGAGTGGAAAAAAAATGCATTTACCGGGTCTCAATTGACCCTCGACGTCCGCTGTACTGCCCTTCTTGACTTTCTCGATGAGCGCGCCCCGCGAGCCGTTCTCCAAGAGCTTTCCACCGACGACCTTGAGCCCCAGTATGCTACTACTGCTACCCGAGCCCGATGATTTTCTCAGGATCATATGACCGATGATTTTCTGTCCGTCGCTGCTCCCTTGCCACGAGAGCGGTTGCTACACAGTCCGTTCGAGGAATGCGACGGAAAAAAAAAAGAAAAAAAAACACACACATCGAAAGTTTCCTAACTTTTTTATCCTTTTCAATATTCCCATTAATGTGTTTCGTAACGATCAATGAACCAATGAAACTGTGGGATTTTGGGCGGCACTTCTCGACTTGTAAAATTCACTCGAAATCATTTGTTTTTTTTCTTTCATAATAAAATAATTCACCGTTCATAAGTCTTTTTTTTATTTCAATCTTTGATTTAACGAGGAAAAAACATCCCTGACTCATAATTCGAAATTTTATTTTTTCCGTAACGTTAATTCACAATTAATTATTTTTAAAAATATTCCCGTACCGATAATTCTCAATTAATTAATTAAAAAAAATTATTCCTGTACTGATAATTCACAAATAAATAAAAAATCTTCCTCTACAGATGTTTTACAATTTATTTATAATTTTTTAGCCTTCCACCATGGATAATTAACAAATTGAAGAAATTCTTTCGAGCGAATTTCCATTCAATCCACGCACCCTTTTCGTGACCTCACAATAAACGTGTACGTGTCTCCCTGTGTGTGTACGCATGGATAAGTGCTTTTGACGTTATGAACGATGTGACGTATTCGTGAAACATCTAGACAGCAACATAGCCAAGCAACGAACAATTATCACACGAAAATGCATGCCACGTCATATCGAGTGTCTCACGGAAAAAGATAATCCCGAGCTTTTTTTTTTCTACGTCAAACCTGTTTCTCGATAGAAACTAAAATAAATAATAAATAAAGGATAAACTTCCGAAAAGCCCACGACTCCGAATAATTTAGAACTTCATGTACTTATGTATTTTGACTCGCTGATCACGAATATGATAGTGGAAAGACCCGCAAATTTGATTTTCAAGGTCAAAACTAAAAAAAACGGTTTTTTTTTAGTTTTTCTATTTTATTTTAATCAATGTTGATCGTAGAGGAAAATGTTTCCCACAAAAATTGTAACCCATCAAAAGACCGATAATTTATGTTCTATACAAATTTTGTCTAAAATCATTATTTTCCAAGAAAAATGTGATAATACTCCGTTAAGTATATTTTGCTAAACTCCATTAGTTTCGATATCATCTACTTACGCACTTTACTACATATGGGCCCAAACAAACGCAAATAAAACAAACCCAAAAAAACCCAAGCCCCAACAAACTCGGATATGTTGAATCGTGGGGTGTGTAGTTCATTGGGGTGGGCGCAGGGCACCTTGGATGGGTGTGTTCTTGAGAATGAAATAATTAGAATTAGAATAATTTAGAACTTCGTGTACTTATGTATTTTGACTCGCTGATCACGAATATGATAGTGAAAATACCCGCAAATTTGATTTTCAAGGTCAAAACTTAAAAAAACGGTTTTTTTTTAGTTTTTCTATTTTATTTTAATAAATATTGATCGTAGAGGAAAATGTCTCCCACAAAAATTGTAACCCATCAAAAGACCGATAATTTATGTTCTATACAAATTTTGTCTAAAATCATTATTTTCCAAGAAAAATGGGATAATACTCCGATAAGTGTATTTTGCTAAACTCCATTAGTTTCCATATCATCTACTTACGCACTTTACTACATATGAGCCCAAACAACCGCAAATAAAACAAACCCAAACAAACCCAAACCCAAACAAACTCGGATATGTTGAATGGTGGGGTGTGTAGTTCATTGGGGTGGGCGCAGGGCACCTCGGATGGCTGTGTGGAATCGCAGGGTGTGTAGAACACTGGGATGGGCGGAGGGTACCTCGGATGGGTGAGTAGATTCGTGGGGTGCGTAGAACACTGGGGTGGGCGGAGGGCACCTCGGATGGGTGCGTGGAATCGTGGGGTGCGTGGGACACTGGGGTGGGCGGAGGGCACCTCGGATGGGTGCGTGGAATCGTGTGGTGCGTAGAACACTGGAGTGGACGGAAGGCACCTCGGATGGGTGCGTGGAATCGTGAGGTGCGTAGAACACTGGGGTGGGTTTGTTGGACACCTTGGATGTTCGTTGGGCACCTTGCCCACAAACAATACAAATATACATATACCTGTACAACGTGAAATACACGTGCCCAAACAGCACATACGCCCGCTATTCGAAAGTGCAGCCTTTGTTTCTTACCACTAGGAATAACTAAATCCTTGAATTCTGATTATTCACATTCGAAGTATTCAATTTCACTGCTGCGCACGACGTTTGTTTGCATCGACTAATAGAGTTTAGCAAAATATACTTATTGGAGCATTATCCCATTTTTCTCGAAAAATAATGATTTTAGACAAAACCTGTATAGAACATAAAATATCAGTCTATTCATAAGCTACAACTCTTATAGGAAACATTTCTCTCTAAGATCAATATTTATTAAAATAAAATAGAAAAACTGAAAAAAAAAGTTTTTTTTAAGTTTTGACCTTGAAAATAAAATTTGCGGGTATTTTCACTATCATATTCGTGATCAGCGAGTCAAAATACATACGAGGTGTTTAAATTAATCGGAGGTGTGGGCTTTTCGGAAGTACACCCAAAATAAAAAAAATAAAAAATGAATGCTAGCAAAAAAAACATAAAAAATCGAGAGGAACATTGACCGAGCAGCGCAGTGTGTCGAAGCTTTCGCAGTCTCGCAAGCGGCGTGCAACAGGCTGAAATCGTTAATTCGTATTTTTGGTGTGTCGAAACGAGAGGAAAGCATCGATCAAAAAATATTTTCGAGGTTCAGGTTAATTTTCTTTTCCCTTATTTTTTTTGTTCTTTTATTTTCTTTTTTTTTTTTTTTTTTTAATAATCGATTTAATGCTCCGGCAACGCACTTCCTCAGCTGGGCTGGGAAACATTCACCTACCCCCGGGGGTTAGGCTCGATGGTAAAATAGACCGAAACAATAATACTGCTGGGCGACACTCGAGGGTTCCGACACCACCTCGGCTGCCGCCCAGCTAAAAACGCGATAAAATAATGCGATAGCTGCTCCCTCAAGCCAGAGGGTAAGCAGCTACCGCAGTCCACAATCATGTTGCCTGAGTAAACGGAGGGATCCAAGGATAACCGCCTTCTGCATCTGACCTGCTAGTAACCGGACACTGGGTTTGCAGACCGGTATGCCGGCAAGGCTTGATACAAAGGACTCCTTCATCCCCCCAAGCGCGCCGATTATGAGGACAACGAGAGTTACCCTGAATCTCCGGTGCAGACGACGCAGCTCGGCCAAGAGAGGTTGATATTTGAGCCGTTTCTCCTCTTCCTTTCGCGGGATGTTAACCTCGGCCGGGGCCGAGAACTCAATGACGTAAATCGTCTTCTCGTCGAAATCAAAGAGGACAACATCAGGCTTATTCGCTTGAAGCGGCCCGATGGTCGCGAACGAGAAGTTCCAATAGATCTTGCACCTCTCGCCCACGACAACGGACTCAATATCTCCTGGCAAATAAGGCGGCACGGGCTCCCGGTCTATCCCATAAGAGTGTCGTAGATGGTAATATAACACCCTTAGGGCCGCGTTATGACGATGGATATAGCTGGAGACTGCATATACCGGGCAGGCCGACAGTAAATGCGTTAATGTCTCCGGCGATTGTTTGCATGCACGACACAAAGTGGTCGGCAGAGGCTGACCCATAACGCGGCTGCGATAGACCAGGGTGTTGATGACTCCGTCTTGGCAGGCGCAGATGAACCCTTCGGTCTCAGACATCAGTCCAGCTGACCGCAAGAAGGAAAAGGTCAGCTGGGTGGACAGCCCATGCTCCTCGATGTGTCGAAAGAACACACCATGCATAGGCCTGTCCACATGCTGTCGAGTCAGGACAGTCTGCTCGGCAGCCCTGATTGTCCGCCGACGTCGGGACTTGGGCAACCGAGCGACGGAGTCTATAGGCAAGGCTCCGCGCCGGCGCCGGCGAAACTCCAAGCCGAGGGTCTCTGCCGCACGATCTGCCGCCTTATAAAGAAATGACCCAACTCCATGAAGCTCATGCTGGTGCACTATCTCCAGGAGTGGGTCCAAGCTCGTTGTTACGTCGCATGCTATTCCGAGGACAATGCGGTCATGAAAACACTCCAATCCCAAGAGTCCCGGCCCTCCGCTCTGTCGCGGCATATACAGGCGCGGGGTGGAAGATCGAGGGTGCAAGCTCCGTTGGATGTTCATGATCTTGCGCGTGCCAATGTCCAACTGTTTGAGCTCGTCTCTACGCCATTTGACAACGCCAAATGAGTAGAGCAGGACCAGGACAGCGAGCATATTGGTGGCGGTGATCTTGTTTCTCCCAGACAGATCTGATTTCCAGATCCGTCTGAGGCGCCGCCTATACTCGCTACGGAGGTCCCCTTTGACATCCTCAGCGTCTTGGACAGAACGCTGATCGATGCCAAGGTAACAATAAGAACCTCCGGCGTCCAGGTGTTTGAAGACGCTCCCGTCCACCAGCCGGACATCAGCCGCGATACCCTCTGCTCTCCCTCTCCTGAGATGAAGAACAGCGCACTTGTCCAGCCCGAAGTCCATACCAACCGCCCGCGTGTACGTCGCTACGATGTTCAAGAGGAGCTTAAGCCCCCCCCCCCCCCCCCTCCCCGGGGGCGTATAGCTTGAGGTCGTCCATATAAAATAAATGGGTGACCCCGTGCCCACGTTCCCCGGGGGCCCCTGCTTCGTACCCGCGTGCAGCCCGCAAGGCGACAGATAGGGGTAATAGTGAGACGCAAAAGAGGAGGGGGCTGAGAGAATCTCCCTGGATAATCCCCCTCCTATACCCTACCACTCCGGTCGACACGTTACCTTCGCTAGTTTTAATTGTGAAGCGTGTCTTCCAGAGCGGCATGAGCTGTTTAATGCATCCCACTATGTAGGGACTCACCGAAAGGCGTTCGAGTGTGTAAATGATCAGCTTGTGGCTGACAGTATCAAACGCCTTTCGGTAGTCTATCCAAGCGACTGAGAGGTTACGCTTGTACTGGACCGCGTCCTGCGTGATGCAGCGGTCCACCAGCAGGTTCTCCTTACAACCTCCCAGCCCTCTCTTGGATCCCCTTTGTTCGTATATCTCCCTCCATGCAGGCTCGATCTCGCGCAGAACACGCTCATAGAGTATCTTTGTAAAGATCTTGCAGAGCGCATTCAGACACGTTATCGGGCGGTAGTTCTCCGGACGAGACAGATCCCCTTTTTTGGGCAGTAACACCGTCCTTCCCTCTGTCAGCCAGGCAGGGATTGGCATCGTCCCGTCGATGAACGACGAGAAGATGCAGGCCAGATGGGTATGGGTGCACGTGAATTTCTTCCACCAAAAGTTGTTAATCGCATCCGGCCCGGGAGCGGCGTGGTTCCTCATGCCGCCCAACGCCGTTTCCACCTCACCCCGCGTGACTGGAAGACAGTCGCCACGCTAACTCGGCTGTTGCCGGCAAAACGCGGCGAACCGCCCCAGAGCTGGAGTGCTTTCATCAAAATGACCCTGCTCGCTATACAACTCTCCCCAAAACCGCTCCACCTGATCAGCTGATGGCGCTTTCTCGGGGACAGGCGCAGGTGGTTGGAACCAACGGCCTGGGTCCGAGCGAAAGAGGGCGTTATCTGACACCCGACCCAGCCGTCTCTCTAGGGATTGTTTTGCAACCCCCAGGTTCCGCACCTTTTCCACGTAGCGCTCCTTCACAAGAAGAAGGATAGCTTTGTTCAATGTGTGATGACGGCATTTCAGTTCCGAGGTGATTTTTCGGATTTTCGGGGTAAACGCCCTCCCCGCCGTAATGAAGTCCATCACACACTGAATACGGGATGCCTGCCTCCGCGCTTCATTGATCTTATTTTGGAGCTGTGCAACGCGCCGTCGAGTCTTAACCACGAACGCCGCCTTGTAATTGCGTGTCCGAGGTCTCGCCTCAACAGCAGCGTGATACACAGCCCAGTTCAAGCTAAGGAGATCAGCGGTCTCAGGAATCGCTGCCGCAAGGGACTCATTTGTCGCTTCTAGGCAACCAGGCTGAAGAGAAAATTTCCCAGTGATTCTCTCCCTTCTTGTTCCCCAGTCCTCTGTTAAATCGACGCGCCAATGAGGGGGCTCCGACTGCCGGGAGGATCGATCCTGCGGCCGGCCGGCACTGATCCGCGCAAAGTGTGCAGAGGAGCGCCTGCCGGACAGCCGCGATGGTAATAATAAGAGATCGTATCCCTGCCGCCGGAGGCGGGCGGCTTGATCTCGCAGATGTTGTTGCGAGAGGTGTGCAAGCTCTGGATGTACTTGACACCACAGAGCTTGCAACCTCGCCATATAGCCCCGCTCCGACGGCCTGCTATCCCTCCAGCAGCGGATGAGGTCCTCCTTGAGTTCCTCCGTCCACTCGAGGCGCCGATTTCGAGCCAAAGTCGCTGCCGTGGATCCTATCCGGGTACCCCTCCCAACTGATCCTTGGTCCCCATCCGAGAGGGACCAGTTGTGGGGGGCATGACCAGGTTTGGTCGTAACCTGGTTTACAGCGTGCCAGGTGGTTGGCCTGGCACGCCGGTGGCTATTGCGAGGGCGTGTTGTTGCACTCCCCCGGGCGATGGGCACGCCAGCTTCCCTTTTATTATTGTTATTATTATTATTATTATTATTTTCTTTCCTTTTATTATTGTTATTATTATTATTATTATTATTATTTTCTTCTGTACGGCTTTAAAAAAATCCTACCGAGGGAATTGCCCCCGACCTTTCACGAGCCGCGTCCCGTACTTCCTTTAATCGTCGAGACTCGGCCACAAAAAAAACCAAGGGAGAGAGAGAGATACGTAGAAGTCATCACGACTGAACAAAGATCGGATTTCTGAGTCGGGCGTATTTTTATCGTGACGAAATTCCTAAGCGCGTCGACGTAAGAAAGAAATTAAGGGGTTACACCTCCTTGGCGCTCGGAAAAATGAGTATACATTTTTTTTAATTTTTATTTTGACGCGAATATTGAATATATAAAATGATTTTTATTTAGCACAAATGCATTGTGGTTTTATGGACAAAATTTACAAAAAAGAAAACGATTTAATGAAATCATTATATATTTGTGAAAAAATAAGAATTATTTTATATATTTAATGGTCAGGACTATTTTTTTTCATACCTATTTTTCCAAAAGCCCAAGGCGATGTTAGGCCTTAAAAGAAAAAGAAAAAGCAAATTCGAAAGGAGCTTTTCTTTTTCTCGTTTACAAATATACCGGAAGTAGCGAAATAACCGGAAGGGCAATCTTTTTTATTCCAGTTTCCGTCATTGGAGCCCGTCGATTAATTAAAGCAACGCTCCACCTCTTGAGAACCGGAAGAGAGCAAGAAAGAGAGAGAGAGAGAGAGAGAGAGAGAGAGAGAGAGAGAGAGAGAGAGAGAGAGAGAGAGAGAGAAAGAGAGAGAGA
>OZ010714.1:524927-800149 GCA_963932345.1 Ophion ventricosus | reverse complement strand
AAATTAAATTTTCTTTTTACTATTATTATTTATTCATTATAACTTTAGTAATTTTATATATATTCATATATATTTTTATATTATAATTTTATTCATTTATCAATTATTTTACATATTTTACAATTATTTTTAATTATTTTCAATTATTATGATTAATTATAATTATTTTGATTATTCATTTATCAATTATTTTACATATTTTACAATTATTTTTAATTATTTTCAATTATTATAATTAATTATAATTATTTTGATTATTCATTTATCAATTATTTCACATATTTTGCAAATATATATTCATATATATTTTTATACGATTATAACTTTATTCAATTATCAATTAATTTACATATTTTATAATTATTTAAAATTATTTTCCATTATTATAATTATACATTATTTATTATTTATTTTAAATATTAATTTATCAATTATTTTACATATTTTACAATTATTTTTAATTATTTTCCATTATTCTAATTAATTATAATTATTTTAATTATAGATTATACATTATTTAATTTTTCATTTATTATTTAACTTTAATTATAGTTATTTTAATTATACATTATTTATTATTTAATTTTTCATTTATTATTTAAATTTAATTACAATTATTTTAATTCATTTATCAATTATTTTACACGAACCCAAACAAACCCAGACAATCCCAATCAATTTTTATATATTGTTATTAATTATTCTTGTCAATTACTAGCTTTCGCCCATGTGAAGTTTTCAACATAGAAACTTTATTACCAATTGCACCACTTTTTAGGGGTTGTTTGGGTTTTATTATTTGTTTTAAAGAATATTTATACAGAGTTTCAAGTTGATACACCCAAGGAATATAATTTTACAAACTTTTATATCCCATTTCATTCGTTTAAGGGTTGATTTTCGAAAAATCCTCTCTCAATGCACTTCTACGTCCTAGGAATCTATCCTCCGAACTTCATTGAGATAAACGCCGGAAGATCTATTTTTCCATACAAACTTCAACACCCCGTTGCACCCCTGATCAGCAGCGGTTTAAAAAAATCCTTAAAATCAAATCACGCGAGAAGGACAATCTTCCATACAAACTTTTACATCCAATTTCACTTTCTTGAGATATAGTAGTCTCGCCACAGTAACGTTGAAAAGTTTATTCACCGTTCAATCGATAAATGCTTATAATTTAGGTTGTAAATCTTATCGTGATGTAAAAACTTATAAAGTAAAGATTAAAGCGCCTAATGTAACGTTTAGAGTTCCAAAAAATAAAAACGTTCACTCCATCACCTGACCCTCACTTTTGTATCAGACCATAACACATGGGTCATTAAGTCCCGGGACTGACGCACAGATGGCGCCGCCAGTGCTATGCCGCTCTTTTGTTTTTCGGTAGTACCAACCTTCATAAGATAGGTGTAAAAATTTCATGACATTCGCTTCAGTCGTTGCCGAGATGTTGAAGGTTAAGTGACGCTACATTTGTTTTTGCTTAAACGATGGATAAAAGCGAGTTTCGTGTGTTAATCAAACACTGTTGGTTAATGGGGAAAAAAATACCGTTCAAGCTCAGCAATGGCTTGAAAAGTGTTACCGGGAAAAGTGCCCATCGAAAACAACCATTTGCCGATGGTATGCGGATTTTAAACGCGGTCGAACGACCACCGAAGACGCGGAGCTCATCGGGTCGTCCAATTGAGGTGGCTACGCCCGAAAACATCCAAAAAATTCGGAAAATTCTTATGTCCGATCGTAAAGTGACGTTGCAAGAGATAGCTGACATCCTAAAGATATCAAAAGGCACCGTGTTCAAAATTGTGCATGAACAATTTGGGTATGAAAAAAACTTTTGTCCACGCGGGTGCCGCGTTTGCTCACAGTGGAACAAAAACAACAACGAATTGATGATTCGGAGCGCTGTTCGAAGCTGTTTACGCGTGATAAAAAGGATTTTTTGCGTCGATACGTAAAAATGGATGAAACATGGATTCATCGCTATAAGCCGGAGTCGAAAAGAGCGTCAGCCGAGTGGAGAGGAGAGCGCGAAAGCCGGCCAAAGCGTCCGAAGACACAACAGTCAGCAGGCAAGGTCCATGGCCTCTGTATTTTGGGACACGCACGGAATTTTGCTCATCGACTTTCTTCCGAAGGGCCGGACGATCAACAGCGACTACTACATTGCATTATTGGATCGATCGGATGATCGCGATCGAGCAGAAAAGGCCTCACATGGCAAAGAAAAAACCGCTGTTTCACCAAGGACAATGCACCGATCCACAAGTCGATGAAAACGATGGTGAAATTGAACGATTTACGAATCGAATTGCTTCCACACCCTCCATATTCGCCAGATCTGGCCCCATCTGACTTCTACCTGTTCGCAGATCACAAAAAGATGCTCCAGGGAAAGAGATTTGGCTCCGATGATGAGGTTATAGCCGCAACTGAAGCCTATTTTGAGGCAAAAGACAAATCGTTCTATAAGAAAGGCATCGAAAGTTTGGAAAAATGTTGGAATGATTGTATCGCTATGGAAGGTGACTATGTTGATGAATAAAGTCGAATTTTGCCAAAAAAAAAATGTGTTTTTACTGGTTAGTCTACTAATACGTAGATACTCTGCGTATACGGATATGCACACGCACTACTGTAGTCTAGCGAGCGCGGAGATCGTGGCAACGTCGCAAGCCCAGCGAATTTTCGTCCTGATATTTGGCGCTAGCGTCGCTAGAAATTGCTCAATTTAAATCGCTATATCTCTGAAACTAGACCGTCAAAGTTCATGACTTTTTTCTTATTGTTTAATCACATCAATGTGATTAAACACATTTGACTTTGAGTTATTCGTTTGTCAAACTTTAAAGGTGTTTTTTCTCGAAACGAGATTCTTTCAATTTGCGGTAATCATAACTCAAAAACTAATTGATGGATCTTCTTCAAATTTGGAACACGTTTACATAATATAATTTATCAAAACATGAACTTAAAGTTGGAAAGATTAGATTGTTTAAAACATATTTATTATTGCAAAATGCCGGGGAAAAGAATGCTAAAAATGGCTCTACTGCTCTACTGCTAAAAAAGAACTTCTAAAAATTCTACTGCTAAACGGGGCCCTACTGCTAAAACTGTACTGCCAAAAGCTCTAGTGCTAAATGGGCTCTACTGCTAAAACTGGACTGGTAAATAGACTCTATTGCTAAAAGCAGCACTGCTAAAGAGTCTCAACTGTTAAAACGCAAAGGGCTATGTTTTTGAAAAGTATTATTGGAAATCATTGAAACTGCTGAAACGTAAAAGGGTATGTTTTTGAAAAGTTTTATTGGAAATCATTGAAAATCATTGAAAAGTTAATAGAACATTGAAAACAAAGGGAAAATGACATGAAGTTTTCTCAGAAAAATTCCAAAAAAAATGTTCTCAGCAAAAATTCCACAAAAATTCCAAAAAACACGCACACCTGCGGTGCTCCTGAGCCAGCGCAAGCGGCGAGGAAGAAGATCATGTGCGGAAATTAAGGAGAAGGCCGCGACGACTAGTGACAATCGTCGTACAGTATAACCTCCCGCCGAGTGCAGCACAATGGCGCCGATAGCAAGGTAAGTTTTCACAGAAAAATTCCAAAAAATCGTCAAAAAACCGCAAAAGGTACAGTATAACCTCCATCAGTGGGACTTATACGAGCCCTCTGTCAGAAGCTAGTTTTAGCAGTCCAGTTTTAGCAGTAGAGCCCATTTGGCAGTACAGCTTTTAGCAGTGGAGCCTTTTAGCAGTACAGTTTTAGCAGTGGAGCTTTTAGCAGTAGAGCCCGTTTGGCAGTACAGCTTTTAGCAGTAGAGCCTTTAGCAATACTTTTTTAGCAGTGCTTTTTTAGCAGTAGAACCCGACCACGCAAAAAATCGATCATTTTTCTTTCAAACACGTTTCAACATTCAATTCTTATTTTTTTTCCTCAAAATTTAGGTTCATGTTCTTCAAAAACATCTCAAGAATGTACAAAAATTTGTTGGACTATTTCAGATGCGAATTGCGAGCTGCACAATTCCCGCAAATCGACAACCACCACGAGGACACGCCAAGGGACACAGCGGATTACACCTTAATTAATGCATGAAATAACTTGAAAAAATTACCAGAGATGTATGAAAATATGAATAAATTATTGCCAGAGTTTCGAAAATTTCCGTTTGTTTTTTTCACAATAAAAAAAATTCAAAAAATCATCTAATTTTCGCTCTCCTAAAGCGGCCGCCCGCCTTAACTTCGATATTCGAGTGGCACATTTATTTTTTATCCCCAATTATGCGAGCCTATTTTTCACGATGCAGGAGCCGAATAAAATCGATTTAATCATTTTTAACGAGCGCGTGGCAAATTGAGAGCCCAGAGGCCGGGAAGGTAAGGAAAAAAAAAAAGGGCGAGCGAGCTTTCGCTAGTGTATGCATGAAAATTCAATGAGCGCGTGATGGAGGAAATGCGTGCGAGTAATTTATCGAATTTTCTGGAAGGAGAGTGGCCCGAGGGAGTGAGAAAGGTATGGACGACAGGGCGGGGGCAGGGGGTGTGGGTGAGGGTGGGGTGGGGGGTAAAAGGCGGTAAGGCTTGAAAAGGATCCATTCCCTTCGACCCGGCTGCGTATCATGAAGTCAACGGATCTCTTGCGAATCAAGCCGGGAATCCCAAGAGAATGAGGGAGAGAAAACGATCCCGACCGACCTTAAATTATCCCACACTCGTGTCTTACACTTTACGACCAAACTAACATTCGACAGTTCTTCGATAAGCCAGACAATTTTCAATCTACAGATATTAATTGTGAAAATTTGCCTTCACTAAACGTAAGACGACTATTATAATTTTGAATAAACTTTCGAAAAACGAAAATTCAATTTCGATCTGAAATTTGTCATACACCGTTATTTTAATGTTACGAGACTTGCCTTTGAAGGATTTTTTTTTGGCAATTTGCAAAGTTTTCCGAAAAATCGAAATTTTGAAAGTTATTACTTAAGGGCGGGGGGGGGAGAAACCCTTTAGACACCCGACAATGAGTCATTTTTCATGAATTTTTTTAAAGGTGATAAAATAATCGCATCATTTTTATATTTTGCCATTATCTTATTACAACTTTGAAGTTGATATAAGACTTATTACACTTTCTCACTCTCTCACTACACATCCATCCATCCACCCAGAGAAACTTAAACTCAAAGAAACTTAAACCCAAAGAAACTTAGACCCAAAGAAACTTAAACCCAAAGAAACTTAAGCCCAATGAAACTTAAACCCAAAGAAACTTAAACCCAAAGAAACTTAGACCCAATGAAACTTAAACCCAAAGAAACTTAGACCCAAAGAAACTTAAACCCAATGAAACTTAAACCCAAAGAAACTTAAACCCAAAGAAACTCAGACCCAAAGAAACTTAGACCCAAAGAAACTTAAACCCAAAAAAACTTAAACCCAAAGAAACTTAGGCCCAAAGAAACTTAAACTCTAAGAAACTTAGACCCAATAAAACTTAAACCCAAAGAAACTTAGACCCAAAGAAACTTAAACCCAAAGAAAATTAAACCCAAAGAAACTTAAACCCAAAGAAACTTAGACCCAAAGAAACTTAGACCCAAAGAAACTTAAACCCGAAGAAACTTAAACCCAAAGAAACTTAAACCCAAAGAAACTCAGACCCCAAGAAACTCAAACCCAAAGAAGCTTAAACCCAAAGAAACTTAAACCCAAAGAAACTTAAACCCAAAGAAACTTAAACCCAAAGAAACTTAGACCCAAAGAAACTTAAACTCCAAGAAACTTGGATCCAATGAAACTTAAACCCAAAGAAACTTAAACCCAAAGAAACTTAGACCCAAAGAAGCTTAAACCCAAAGAAACTTAAACCCAAAGAAACTCAAACCCAAAGAAACTTAAACCCAAAGAAACTTAAACCCAAAGAAACTTAAACCCAAAGAAACCTAAAGTTTCATAACTGAAAATCGTTCTTTCAAAGAAAAAAAATCAACATTGTCTACTTTTTCATCGTTTACAAGTATTTCCCCCCCTTAAAAATAGTCCGGACACATTTCGTTTCAAGTATCGCTGATAATTCCATACCTCATTATCTCGTTTTCACGTTGTTCCTCCTGTTTCTGTCGCATCATAACACCCTCGATGATACGTCTCTCCTCGGGAGTGAGATGCGACAAGTCCGGTAGGTCCGCCATCACGGTAAAACGATTATACGCGCGAGCTTCGTGAGCTTTTCGACGTGATAACGCCTCGAGCTCGTGAGCTCGTGGATGATCGTCGGAGCGTTAAAATCCGTTATAATCTCACGAAAACGTGACGAGGTACGAGGTATCGCGTGGAGACGATTTGAAACGATTGAACAACGATAGCGCCTTAAGGCTCGCTTGTCCTTCGTGTCGCGCGCGGCTGATTGCCACGAAACGTTTGGTCGCGACGATAACAACAGTGATAACGATAAAAACAATAATAACGATGATAACGATGAAATGAACAATGATGAGATTAACGAATACAATAATAATGAAGTTATGAGTAAGAAGTATGTGAAGCTTTCGTTAGACGGATTAGGACGACGATATTTGACGGTGATAAGAGGCGCGGATACGTCTAATGGAACGTCTACGACTACGGGACGTCCTGGTCCTGAGCGAGTCATCCGCCAACGAGTGGCCACGCTTTCACGGACGGCCAATCGTAATAGCGCGTCGAACGTTCGAACGATCGTGTCTCGCTGGTATTCCCTATCGAGTCACCAAACTCCAAGCTTCTATTCCCTAAAAACGTTGTACACGAATTGTCCTTGACGCGATTATCACGAGCTTTCGAAAGGTCTTTGGCGATGAAAGGCAATGAAAGGCAATGATTCGAGTGATGGAAGAGTTTGAATGATTCAACTTGGATTGGATCGCAAATCACGACGATGCTTGACTTCTTCCTTTCAAGCGAAGATTCAAAGTTCAACGGGTCAACGAATGTCCTTGCTTCGCTCTTTGGTTCCTCCTTGTTCGCCTTCGCTCGTCTTTTCTTCACTGCTTTCTCCCTTTCTTGGTCTTCTTCCTTCGGCACTTTCTCTTGATCCTTCCTAACTCTGCAGCACTTGCCGCTCCTATTGTCCCTCGATGATGCGGATATGTCGGTGTTGTTGTTGTTGGTTTTGTTGTCGGTGAAGCTGAAGTCAAGGACTCGTGACCAATTGAGTTTAAGATCGTTGCTCACGGGCTTTCGTTTCTCCGGTTCACCTTCAACCTCACCGTTGTTTTTTCTCGGCTTACGGGTGTCGCTGCTCGTCTCATCCGTACGGAGAATCATGATCACGGGTCGTGGGGAGGGGGCTCTCGCATTCTTCAACGCTTCGGGATATCTCGTTCGATTCCTTCGTACAATGTGTCACGATACTTTCTCTCTTTATCCTGCGGCTCTTTCTCCTATCTCCCGTTTTCACGATGACACCCTGATACGACAAGTACCGGTTGTACCAAGCTTTTTCAGACTTTTCGGAATTTTTGCCACTCTCGTGCGAAGGGCTCGGTACGTTCTCGAGGAAAATTCACGAGTTTGGTAACGAAAGTGAAGACTAGCTCTACCGCCTACGTGTATTCATTCACGTACTCACAGAAACGCCATCACGAACTTCCGTAAGCTTCTTTATTCCTCCCTTCGAATTATTTATCCTTCTAGCGCCTCGTAGCGCCTCCAACACTTATTTTTGCCGCGACTTCTATTCCCCCGGTCGTGCGACCCATGGGATTGCCTCGCTCCTGGACGTTCTCTCGATCGCTCCTCGGGTGATTCACTGGGTGGAGTGAAGGGGCCGATGGAAGCCCGGGAGGGAAACTCGCTCTTTGTTGTTGGGTCAATTCTGTGTGGGGAACAAAGTTACCACAGGTGGCCGAGACGTGACCCTCGTACGAGGAGCGCGATTTTTTCCAATTTTTTAACGAATTGCCACGTAATTTTGAAGAGGCTTGACCGAGAAAAGGTGTCGCGTTAGAGAAAAATTTGCCAGCTTGGATCAGCAAACTTGGAGACTTGACCAAGCAAACTTAGTCACTTGGCTGAGGATACTTGAGAGACTTGACCGAACAATCTTGGACGCTCTGCTCTCAACGAAGACCGTGCTGGATCGATGCGTTCGCGCTAAACGGGTCACTGCTTCGGGACCGACTGCTTTGGACCTACTTCTCGCCTTCACGATTCTGCCGTGATCCGAAACGGAAGCCTGCCTTGTGAGATTCTGCCCGTGAGATTCCGCCGCACAAGTATGCAAAAACTCCTGGGATAGTTTCGAAGAAACGTCGTACGAAAGTCTCCGACGAAGCTTCACGATTGCTCAACGGTTGCTCAACCAGAGGTTGCTCTCCGGTTCATCAAGCTCCAAAGGCAGTCTTCATCTAATTTACACACGGTATCTTTCAGAAAATAATCCTAAAATGCCTCAAACTTGAATTTACATGTAGGAAAAGGCTGCACGAGAGACCTCGATGAAGCTTCACGATTGCTCGATGGGGAGTCGTCCTTTTCGTCTCCAGCCCAAGTAGACTTTCTTATCCGTTTGATGAGACTCCAAGGCAGTCTTCATTCCATCAGCGCACGGTATCCTTCAGAAAATAATCCTAAAATGCTTCAAACTTGAATTCCCATTTAGGTAGAAGCTTCACGAGAGTCCTCGATGTAGCTTCACGATTGCTCGATGAGGAGCCGTCCTTTTCGTTCCCAATCCAACTAGACTTTTCTATCCGTTTGACGAATCTCCAAAGCAGTCCATTTCATTTGCGCGCCGTATTTTTTTCAGCCAGTAATCCTAAATTGCCTCAAACTTCACGTGACCAGCTGCAAAAAGTCCGTTGACCCTTACTCTCTGGCTCTTCTTCTTGGTCTATTTGTTTTCCAATCGGACTTTGCGATGTTGCCACAATGCGTCACTTAACCTTTTCTCCTTGCGGTTTCACTCGAAGCACTGCACAATCGCGCGAACAGCTCGGATATCTTTGACGATAGTAGGTAGGAGCGGGTCCACGCGACTCGTGAAGGAAAAGGCAGTACAACCCTCGATAGCCCTTCTGCCCCTTCTGCCACCCCACCCGTCACAGTTGTTCCGTCGAGGTAGGGGCGACGCGCCAACACATGCGAGCCCTGCATACGCACACACACACACACACACACTTTACTTGTAACCAATTACGTCGTAACAACACGAAGAACACGTAGCCGGGCTCTCGGCACTAAAGCTCTCGTGTCGTGCGTGCAACGCGCGGCAATGGCCGAACTCGCGTGTCAAAGCCACGGCCCCTAGTGAGTGAACGTGGCAAACGAACAAGAGGCGCTAGTAGACGACCCGCACACCGCCCGGACGAGTTCAACGACGGCCCAGCGCCTCTGCCAGATAGACAAATTATCCGATCACCAATGAATTTACATCTCGTCACGTTCACTGTACTCTGCCATTCAACGCCAGACAAAATGGAGATAATGAAAACAAAGACCTAGAACACTTACTGACTGCTTTCACCGCACTTATCCAAAAGTCTTCTCTCGTATATACGGACTACTTTTTCACACTAAGATTTCTCTGCAATGTCGTCCACAGAGTCACGGTTGCTTGCATGTGTTTTCTTTTTACTCTTTTTCCAGCCTTTGGACAGGTGCTTTCTCTTTTTTTTTGTTCAACGCTTATCTCGTGTACACTGCAAATGGGAAGATTGGCTCACTCCACACCCATGAGTGCTTCGCGATTGTATGTCCGACGTCTCGACGGTTGGCACTGCTCCGCGAACTCTCTCTCTCTCTCTCTCCCTCTCTCTCTCTCTCTCTCTCTCTCTCTCTCCCTCTCTCTCTCTCTTGTCCTTGTGCACCCTCGAGAATCGTCTACAGTATTCAGCGCTTTCTTCTCTCCCTTCTGCCTCTTCCAACAATCTTCTTTTCGTCGTCTATATATCCCTCTATAAAATGCCACACTGAGCCCCGCGGCACTCGTGGCGTTTCACCATATCTGGTATTACTGGCTGCCTCCGTTTAGTTTTCCTTTCACTCTCTGGTGCGCGATAACGCACCCACTCGCGCCTTCTCGCTCCCACTTTCCACCGTCAACAGCGCACGCGCCTGCTCGTTCTCCCTCTCTCTCTCTTTCTCTCTCTCTCCGTCGCGCAGCCCCAACGCTAGTTCCCCATTTCACCGCAGCAGCAGCAGCGTTATCCACCACACATACGATACACCTATCTCACTAATAATTTATCCGCGGTAATAACCGCTACCATACGATCCTCCGATTCCGCGTCTCGTTCCAAACTCTTCTTCTCTCGTTTCCTCGCCACTCTCAAATTCACTATATCCTCCACTACATCGACGACAAAATGTCGCGCGTAGACACGAACGGAAGAAAAAAAAACAACAACAACAAATACAACAGAGGTTACCGAAGTGTACCGAAGAGAAGCCCTCGCGGGTTTGGCCCACCTGCGCCCTCTCGCGAGTGCCCACTCACGCGACCAGGTTCGCGAAACACTGGAGAGCAGCGTTGCTGCTGCTGCTGCTGCTGCCTCCGGCTACTTCATTCCCTGCTTTCTGCTCGCGCCACGAACTTTTCTCTTCCCCTTACGCGCCCCCGCCCGCCCTTCTGCTTCTATCACGTCAACGTGTTGTTCGCATAGATGCAAACATTTTTCTGTGATAGCTGCTCTGTATGTCGATGTACGTGGGTGGCACCCTCTGTACGCGGTTTGCTCGACTGTCTCGTGGTGGTATTATTGGATGTACGAGCGAGTCCGCTTCGTGTTAGAGATTTTCCGTCGCGGCAATGGCGGGGGGGGGGGTCATGGCGGAATGGCGCAGGAGGGGAGGGGGCTGGGAATATCGGCTCGAGACTATTCGGAGAAACGCAACTTTGAGTCAACGTGTACGCAAGAAAAACCGAGATATACGTACGACCATACGTATAAACGCCTTTCTGAGACCTCCATCAAAAGGCTAGCAAAAAACAATTGAGTTTGGGTTTGGTAAATCTCTATCGAATGGCTATCTTTACGAGAAGCAAGATGGCCGCTCTGTGAAAGAAAAGATTGCGCCGATCTTACGACAGGCTTGGGATCTTTGAAGAAGAAAAGCAAAGGGCGATAGAGCGAGAGAGAGAGAGAGAGAGAGAGAGAGAGAGAGAGAGAGAGAGAGAGAGAGAGAGAGAGAGAGAGAGCGTGTGTCCGGTGGAATCGCAGCGTCGTGCGGGCTCACGATAAATAAGGGAATGCGGCGTTAATCGGAACCAATGGGGTTGGCGGTACGCATTTACGTCACGGGAAATCCCGTATTGATCGGTCGCGCGAACGAAGACACGCCAATGGGGGTTCACGCGACTACCCAGCGGCGCTGCTGCCCAGCGCGGGTTTCTTGCCGTACTACGCCCGGCGTAAACCATGCCCGTGATCCCCCACGACGTCGGCTGCTGCTAGCCCATCGGGGTGGGGAGAGCGGAACTTTCGAGAGATACCACGCGCGCCACCTTCGAATTTTACTTTCCTCGAGAATGTCGCATTGCTTGGATTCGCTTGGGCTTGTTTCGGCTTGGTTGTTTTGTTTGGGTTTCGTTCGGCTTCTTTGTATCGTTCAGTTTTGTTTGGGTTTGTTTAGGCTTGTTCGTTTTTTTGTTTTGGTTTGTTTAGACTTTTTCTTTTTTTTCGGTTTGTTTCGGCTTTTTTGTTTGAATTTGTTTTTTTTTTTCAGGCCTGTTTGGGTTTGCTTGTTTATTTTGTTTGAGCTTTCGAGAGGCTACCACGAGCGCCACCTTCGAATTTTACTTTCCTCGAGGATGTCGCATTGTTTGGATTCGCTTGGGCTTGTTTCGGCTTGTTTGTTTTGTTTGGGTTTCGTTCGGCTTCTTTGTTTTGTTCAGGTTTGTTTGGATTTGTTTAGGCTTGTTCGTTTTTTTGTTTGTTTAGACTAATTCGTTTTTTTTTGTTTGTTTAGGCTTTTTCGTTTTTTTTTTTTTTGGTTTGTGTAGGCTTGTTCGTTTTTTTTTCTTGTTTGTTTATGCTTTTTCGTTTTTTTTTTTTGTTTGAATTTGTTTGTTTCGTTCAGGTCTGTTTGAGTTTGCTTGTTTACTTTGTTTGAGTTTGCTTTCTTCTTTTGTTTGGGTTTCTTCATTTCTTTTCTTTGGGTTTGTTTGTTTATTTTCTTTCCGTTTGTTTGCTTTATTTATTTGGCTTTATTTGCTTATTCTGTTATGTCTTGTTTGTCTCGTTAGGGCTTGTTTGTTTCGTTTAAGTTTGTTTTGGTTTCCTTGTTTATTCCTTGTTTGGCTTTGTTTGCTCATGTCTTTTTTTTTCAAACTTGCTTGTTTCGGTTTGTTCGGATTTATTTTTCATTTTGTTTGGATTTCTTCAAACAACTCGAGTGCCACACATGCGTATCATGGACTTTTCCGAGCATAAACCTAGACTCATATGTTTTCGAAATTTCTTATTGCAATGGGGGGGGGGGGGGGGGGGGGGAAAGATGACGACATTTGACGAAAAGAAGAAGCCTTCTCCTAGTCTTCTCACCATCAATTATTCTCGGATTTAAAGTTTGGTACGTATGCTGACTGATGCTGACTCGCTACCTTGCCCACCACCCTTCGGAACCCAGTGATCAACCACGCCGGCCGGTTTCCTCGTCCTTCCCAAAGTTTTCGGTCCTTGCGTGAGGCACTCGATGCCTT
Organism: Ophion ventricosus; assembly: GCA_963932345.1. Taxonomy (NCBI): domain Eukaryota; kingdom Metazoa; phylum Arthropoda; class Insecta; order Hymenoptera; family Ichneumonidae; genus Ophion; species Ophion ventricosus. The sequence continues at coordinate 787,446 of OZ010714.1, read as the reverse complement.
GTCACTGTCTCGTGCTCGATGCATCTCGCATCCTCTCGTGGCGGCCTGGCGAATTCCGCTGGATACTAACATACCAGAGCGATGCCAGTGCTACGGTCGGCAAAAGCGTCAAATGGCCGCACCATGGTCAGGTGCCACGTGATAACGTGGATGTTCCGGAAGACACAGATGGCGCCAGGGCTCGCGCTCATGTGGAAAGATTCCAGTGGCAGTAGGGTAAGGTCGTATAGTTATTGGGTGAAGTAAAAAAGTTCTGAGCGTTTTTTGCTAGATGTCTTTAGTGAGCCATATCTCACGATGTATACATCGCATCGGGTCATACTAGACGGCGATTTAAAGGTGACGTTACGCTTCAAAAAAAAGTTCTTCGACAGTTTTGTGTTTGGTGAAGCCAGTTGTCCGTTACAGCGTTCCAAAATGGAGGTAAAACAAAAGAGAAAATTCGATACATCCTTCAGTAGCACTACGACCAAGGTGAAAAGGCGGAGCAGGCGGCCAAAAAAAATTTGTGCTGTTTATGGAGCCAATACAGTATCGAATGCAACAGCAAAGCGGTAGTTCCAACGATTCCGTTCTGGTAATATGGACGTCGAAGATGAGGCACGCTCTGGTAGGCCGATCGTCGAAAATGTCGATAAAATCATGGAAATCGTCGAGTCGGACCGGCATGTGAGCACTTATTCCATTGCCCAGGAACTGAAGATTAGCCAGAAAACCGTTTGGAAGCATTTGCATAAGGCTGGTCTCCAGAAGAAGCTCGATGTATGGGTGTCACACGAATCGACGCAAAAGAACCTTTTGGACCGAATTGATGCTTGCGATTCTTTACTGAAACATAACGAAATCGATCCATTTTTTAAGCGGATGGTGACTAGCGATGAAAAATGGGTCACATACGAGAACAACAGCCGAAAAAGATCGTGGTCCAATCGCGGTGAGCCGGCCCAAACGATCGCCAAGCCCGGATTAACGGCCAAGAAGGTTTTGCTGTGTGTTTGGTGGGATTGGAAGGGAATCATCCACTATGAGCTGCTGCCATCGGGCCAAACACTCAATTCGGACCTCTACTGTCAACAACTGACCAGATTGAAGCAGGCAATCGACCAGAAGCGGCCAGAATTGGCCAATAGGAAGGGTGCTGTGTTAGAAGCCAAAACTCTTTTCGAATACATCGAACAATACAAATCCCATAGTATACTACCCAGAAAGTACCTAGAAATAACGCCTATCTATCAGCAGATCACACTTGCATAGTTCAGATGCTGATAATTTTTTTTTACAATTATTTGACAACAGTTAGGAGCCAGAACTCTTTTCGAATACATCGAACAATACAAATCCCATAGTATACTACCCAGAAAGTACCTAGAACTAACGCCTATCCATCAGCAGATCACACTTGCATAGTTAAGATGCTGATAAAATTTGTTTACAATTATTTGACAACAGTAAGAAGCCAGAACTCTTTTCGAATATATCATGCGAAACAAATACCATAGTATCCTACCCAGAAAGTCCCTAGAACTAACGCCTATCCATCAGCAGATCACACTTGCATAGTTCAGATGCTGATAATTTTATTTTAAAATTATTTGACAACAGTTAGGAGCCAGAACTCTTTTCGAATACATCGAACAATACAAATTCCATAGTATCCTACCCAGAAAGTACCTAAAAAATAACGCCTATCTATCAGCAGATCACACTTGCATAGTTCAGATGCTGATAATTTTTTTTTACAATTATTTGCTAACAGTTAGGAGCCAGAACTCTTTTCGAATACATCGAACAATACAAATTCTATAGTATCCTACCCAGAAAGTACCTAGAACTAACGCCTATCTATCAGCAGATCACACTTGCATAGTTCAGATGCTGATAATTTTTTTTTACAATTATTTGACAACAGTTAGGAGCCAGAACTCTTTTCGAATACATCGTACAATACAAATTCCATAGTATCCTACCCAGAAAGTACCTAGAACTAACGCCTATCCATCAGCAGATCACACTTGCATAGTTAAGATGCTGATAAATTTTTTTTACAATTATTTGACAACAGTTAGACGCCAGAACTCTTTTCGAATACATCGAACAATACAAATCCCATAGTATACTACCCAGAAAGTACCTAGAAATAACGCCTATCTATCAGCAGATCACACTTGCATAGTTCAGATGCTGATAATTTTTTTTTACAATTATTTGACAACAGTTAGAAGCCAGAACTCTTTTCGAATACACCGAACAATACAAATCCCATAGTATACTACCCAGAAAGTACCTAGAAATAACGCCTATCTATCAGCAGATCACACTTGCATAGTTCAGATGCTGATAATTTTTTTTTACAATTATTTGACAACAGTTAGGAGCCAGAACTCTTTTCGAATACATCGAACAATACAAATTCCATAGTATCCTACCCAGAAAGTACCTAGAACTAACGCCTATCCACCAGCAGATCACACTTGCATAGTTAAGATGCTGATAAATTTTTTTTACAATTATTTGACAACAGTTAGAAGCCAGAACTCTTTTCGAATACATCGAACAATACAAATCCCATAGTATACTACCCAGAAAGTACCTAGAAATAACGCCTATCCATCAGCAGATCACACTTGCATAGTTAAGATGCTGATAAAATTTGTTTACAATTATTTGACAACAGTAAGAAGCCAGAACTCTTTTCGAATATATCATGCGAAGCAAATACCATAGTATCCTACCCAGAAAGTCCCTAGAACTAACGCCTATCCATCAGCAGATCACACTTGCATAGTTCAGATGCTGATAATTTTATTTTAAAATTATTTGACAACAGTTAGGAGCCAGAACTCTTTTCGAATACATCGAACAATACAAATTCCATAGTATCCTACCCAGAAAGTACCTAAAAAATAACGCCTATCTATCAGCAGATCACACTTGCATAGTTCAGATGCTGATAATTTTTTTTTACAATTATTTGCTAACAGTTAGGAGCCAGAACTCTTTTCGAATACATCGAACAATACAAATTCTATAGTATCCTACCCAGAAAGTACCTAGAACTAACGCCTATCCATCAGCAGATCACACTTGCATAGTTAAGATGCTGATAAATTTTTTTTACAATTATTTGACAACAGTTAGACGCCAGAACTCTTTTCGAATACATCGAACAATACAAATCCCATAGTATACTACCCAGAAAGTACCTAGAAATAACGCCTATCCATCAGCAGATCACACTTGCATAGTTAAGATGCTGATAAAATTTGTTTACAATTATTTGACAACAGTAAGAAGCCAGAACTCTTTTCGAATATATCATGCGAAACAAATACCATAGTATCCTACCCAGAAAGTCCCTAGAACTAACGCCTATCCATCAGCAGATCACACTTGCATAGTTCAGATGCTGATGATTTTTTTTTACAATTATTTGACAACAGTTAGGAGCCAGAACTCTTTTCGAATACATCGTACAATACAAATTCCATAGTATCCTACCCAGAAAGTACCTAGAACTAACGCCTATCCACCAGCAGATCACACTTGCATAGTTCAGATGCTGATAATTTTTTTTTACAATTATTTGCTAACAGTTAGGAGCCAGAACTCTTTTCGAATACATCGAACAATACAAATTCTATAGTATCCTACCCAGAAAGTACCTAGAACTAACGCCTATCTATCAGCAGATCACACTTGCATAGTTCAGATGCTGATAATTTTTTTTACAATTATTTGACAACAGTTAGACGCCAGAACTCTTTTCGAATACATCGAACAATACAAATCCCATAGTATACTACCCAGAAAGTACCTAGAAATAACGCCTATCTATCAGCAGATCACACTTGCATAGTTCAGATGCTGATGATTTTTTTTTACAATTATTTGACAACAGTTAGGAGCCAGAACTCTTTTCGAATACATCGTACAATACAAATTCCATAGTATCCTACCCAGAAAGTACCTAGAACTAACGCCTATCCATCAGCAGATCACACTTGCATAGTTAAGATGCTGATAAATTTTTTTTACAATTATTTGACAACAGTTAGACGCCAGAACTCTTTTCGAATACATCGAACAATACAAATCCCATAGTATACTACCCAGAAAGTACCTAGAAATAACGCCTATCTATCAGCAGATCCCACTTGCATAGTTCAGATGCTGATAATTTTTTTTTTACAATTATTTGACAACAGTTAGGAGCCAGAACTCTTTTCGAATACATCGTACAATACAAATTCCATAGTATCCTACCCAGAAAGTACCTAGAACTAACGCCTATCCACCAGCAGATCAAACTTGCATAGTTAAGATGCTGATAATTTTTTTTTACAATTATTTGACAACAGTTAGGAGCCAGAACTCTTTTCGAATACATCGAACAATACAAATCCCATAGTATCCTACCCAGAAAGTCCCTAGAACTAACGCCTATCTATCAGCAGATCACACTTGCATAGTTCAGATGCTGATAATTTTTTTTTACAATTATTTGACAACAGTTAGGAGCCAGAACTCTTTTCGAATACATCGAACAATACAAATTCGATAGTATCCTACCCAGAAAGTACCTAGAACTAACGCCTATCCACCAGCAGATCACACTTGCATAGTTAAGATGCTGATAAATTTTTTTTACAATTATTTGACAACAGTTAGGAGCCAGAACTCTTTTCGAATACATCAAACAATACAAATACTATAGTATCCTACCCAGAAAGTACCTAGAAATAACGCCTATCTATCAGCAGATCACACTTGCATAGTTCAGATGCTGATAATTTTTTTTTACAATTATTTGACAACAGTTAGGAGCCAGAACTCTTTTCGAATACATCGAACAATACAAATTCGATAGTATCCTACCCAGAAAGTACCTAGAACTAACGCCTATCCACCAGCAGATCACACTTGCATAGTTAAGATGCTGATAAATTTTTTTTACAATTATTTGACAACAGTTAGACGCCAGAACTCTTTTCGAATACATCGAACAATACAAATCCCATAGTATACTACCCAGAAAGTACCTAGAAATAACGCCTATCTATCAGCAGATCACACTTGCATAGTTCAGATGCTGATAATTTTTTTTTACAATCATTTGACAACAGTTAGGAGCCAGAACTCTTTTCGAATACATCGAACAATACAAATTCCATAGTATCCTACCCAGAAAGTACCTAGAACTAACGCCTATCCACCAGCAGATCACACTTGCATAGTTAAGATGCTAATAATTTTTTTTTACAATTATTTGACAACAGTTAGGAGCCAGAACTCTTTTCGAATACATCGAACAATACAAATTCCATAGTATCCTACCCAGAAAGTACCTAGAACTAACGCCTATCCATCAGCAGATCACACTTGCATAGTTAAGATGCTGATAATTTTTTTTTACAATTATTTGACAACAGTTAGACGCCAGAACTCTTTTCGAATACATCGAACAATACAAATCCCATAGTATACTACCCAGAAAGTACCTAGGAATAACGCCTATTTATCAGCAGATCACACTTGCATAGTTCAGATGCTGATAATTTGTTTTTACAATTATTTGACAACAGTTAGGAGCCAGAACTCTTTTCGAATACATCGTACAATACAAATTCCATAGTATCCTACCCAGAAAGTACCTAGAACTAACGCCTATCCATCAGCAGATCACACTTGCATAGTTAAGATGCTGATAAATTTTTTTTACAATTATTTGACAACAGTTAGACGCCAGAACTCTTTTCGAATACATCGAACAATACAAATCCCATAGTATACTACCCAGAAAGTACCTAGGAATAACGCCTATCTATCAGCAGATCACACTTGCATAGTTCAGATGCTGATAATTTGTTTTTACAATTATTTGACAACAGTCAGGAGCCAGAACTCTTTTCGAATACATCGAACAATACAAATTCCATAGTATCCTACCCAGAAAGTACCTAGAACTAACGCCTATCCATCAGCAGATCACACTTGCATAGTTAAGATGCTGATAAATTTTTTTTACAATTATTTGACAACAGTTAGACGCCAGAACTCTTTTCGAATACATCGAACAATACAAATCCCATAGTATACTACCCAGAAAGTACCTAGGAATAACGCCTATCTATCAGCAGATCACACTTGCATAGTTCAGATGCTGATAATTTGTTTTTACAATTATTTGACAACAGTCAGGAGCCAGAACTCTTTTCGAATACATCGAACAATACAAATTCCATAGTATCCTACCCAGAAAGTACCTAGAACTAACGCCTATCCATCAGCAGATCACACTTGCATAGTTAAGATGCTGATAAATTTTTTTTACAATTATTTGACAACAGTTAGACGCCAGAACTCTTTTCGAATACATCGAACAATACAAATCCCATAGTATACTACCCAGAAAGTACCTAGGAATAACGCCTATCTATCAGCAGATCACACTTGCATAGTTCAGATGCTGATAATTTGTTTTTACAATTATTTGACAACAGTCAGGAGCCAGAACTCTTTTCGAATACATCGAACAATACAAATTCCATAGTATCCTACCCAGAAAGTACCTAGAACTAACGCCTATCCATCAGCAGATCACACTTGCATAGTTAAGATGCTGATAAATTTTTTTTACAATTATTTGACAACAGTTAGACGCCAGAACTCTTTTCGAATACATCGAACAATACAAATCCCATAGTATACTACCCAGAAAGTACCTAGGAATAACGCCTATCTATCAGCAGATCACACTTGCATAGTTCAGATGCTGATAATTTGTTTTTACAATTATTTGACAACAGTCAGGAGCCAGAACTCTTTTCGAATACATCGAACAATACAAATTCCATAGTATCCTACCCAGAAAGTACCTAGAACTAACGCCTATCCATCAGCAGATCACACTTGCATAGTTAAGATGCTGATAAATTTTTTTTACAATTATTTGACAACAGTTAGACGCCAGAACTCTTTTCGAATACATCGAACAATACAAATCCCATAGTATACTACCCAGAAAGTACCTAGGAATAACGCCTATCTATCAGCAGATCACACTTGCATAGTTCAGATGCTGATAATTTGTTTTTACAATTATTTGACAACAGTCAGGAGCCAGAACTCTTTTCGAATACATCGAACAATACAAATTCCATAGTATCCTACCCAGAAAGTACCTAGAACTAACGCCTATCCATCAGCAGATCACACTTGCATAGTTAAGATGCTGATAAATTTTTTTTACAATTATTTGACAACAGTTAGACGCCAGAACTCTTTTCGAATACATCGAACAATACAAATCCCATAGTATACTACCCAGAAAGTACCTAGGAATAACGCCTATCTATCAGCAGATCACACTTGCATAGTTCAGATGCTGATAATTTGTTTTTACAATTATTTGACAACAGTCAGGAGCCAGAACTCTTTTCGAATACATCGAACAATACAAATTCCATAGTATCCTACCCAGAAAGTACCTAGAACTAACGCCTATCCATCAGCAGATCACACTTGCATAGTTAAGATGCTGATAAATTTTTTTTACAATTATTTGACAACAGTTAGACGCCAGAACTCTTTTCGAATACATCGAACAATACAAATCCCATAGTATACTACCCAGAAAGTACCTAGGAATAACGCCTATCTATCAGCAGATCACACTTGCATAGTTCAGATGCTGATAATTTGTTTTTACAATTATTTGACAACAGTCAGGAGCCAGAACTCTTTTCGAATACATCGAACAATACAAATTCCATAGTATCCTACCCAGAAAGTACCTAGAACTAACGCCTATCCATCAGCAGATCACACTTGCATAGTTAAGATGCTGATAAATTTTTTTTACAATTATTTGACAACAGTTAGACGCCAGAACTCTTTTCGAATACATCGAACAATACAAATCCCATAGTATACTACCCAGAAAGTACCTAGGAATAACGCCTATCTATCAGCAGATCACACTTGCATAGTTCAGATGCTGATAATTTGTTTTTACAATTATTTGACAACAGTCAGGAGCCAGAACTCTTTTCGAATACATCGAACAATACAAATTCCATAGTATCCTACCCAGAAAGTACCTAGAACTAACGCCTATCCATCAGCAGATCACACTTGCATAGTTAAGATGCTGATAAATTTTTTTTACAATTATTTGACAACAGTTAGACGCCAGAACTCTTTTCGAATACATCGAACAATACAAATCCCATAGTATACTACCCAGAAAGTACCTAGGAATAACGCCTATCTATCAGCAGATCACACTTGCATAGTTCAGATGCTGATAATTTGTTTTTACAATTATTTGACAACAGTCAGGAGCCAGAACTCTTTTCGAATACATCGAACAATACAAATTCCATAGTATCCTACCCAGAAAGTACCTAGAACTAACGCCTATCCATCAGCAGATCACACTTGCATAGTTAAGATGCTGATAAATTTTTTTTACAATTATTTGACAACAGTTAGACGCCAGAACTCTTTTCGAATACATCGAACAATACAAATCCCATAGTATACTACCCAGAAAGTACCTAGGAATAACGCCTATCTATCAGCAGATCACACTTGCATAGTTCAGATGCTGATAATTTGTTTTTACAATTATTTGACAACAGTTAGGAGCCAGAACTCTTTTCGAATACATCGAACAATACAAATTCCATAGTATCCTACCCAGAAAGTACCTAGAACTAACGCCTATCCATCAGCAGATCACACTTGCATAGTTAAGATGCTGATAAATTTTTTTTACAATTATTTGACAACAGTTAGAAGCCAGAACTCTTTTCGAATACATCGAACAATACAAATCCCATAGTATACTACCCAGAAAGTACCTAGAAATAACGCCTATCTATCAGCAGATCACACTTGCATAGTTCAGATGCTGATAATGTCGTTGAGAGTGGATCGACGGAAAAGCGAAAGAATGCGCAGACGTAAGGGAAGATGAGACAAACGACAAGTATAATCGAGGAGAAATAAGAAACGCAAGAATGCCAATGAGTGACAGATAATAACGAAGGACGAAAGAGCGACGAATAACAGGCGACGACACCCGAAAAGACAATTCACGCTCATTCGCTTGTGTTCCGCGCGGCTTGACGCTCTGAACTTGCGCACCCAAGATGACGGAAAGCGTTAGCAGACGATACACGAAACGTCACATCACCAGAAAAAGCGAGACAGATGCCGATCTGCCTTGCTTGTCGTCTGCTACGTGCCCCGCGCTCGGCTCCGAGGACTGAGTGGCGGCGTCGATCATGGCGGACTGTAGTCCTATGACAATGCATCGAACGCCCAAATTCTAATGCTTCCCATTCAAAATCTATTCGACGGAAACAAAAAAGCCTTGACAATTACACTCCGGGCACCCCCCTGAACCCGCCAATTCAGAGTGCGTCACCTATTATGAATCACCCTGTATATATATATATATATGTCTGCTAATAAACTCTATTTGTGAATTGAAAGAAAGACTCACGAGAGTAAATTATTCGATCAAGGTATCGGTCGAACCTCAATCTCAAACCAAAACACGCACCTTAAATCGTCTAAATCCAATTGTTATTAAATTGTGTTCGGAACTCCCGCGGAAACCAATTAAGACTCACAACGCAATCCACCTCTCTTCAAAATTCGCGCACAAACTCGGCAACCTCGCGAGTCCATCCTAAATCTCCTTCCGGGACGTAACAGTACTTCCCATCCCAAGTTCGAGAGGGTCTTCTGAGTCGCGCGAGCAACGTGAGGTCGAGCGTTGTCATGCAGCAGTATGACTTACCTGCTTCCTTGCCCAGTAAATAGCTCTTTTCTGATCAAGTTCTTCGCTCAGTTTGTTCAATTGTCGGCTGTAGCGTTCCGCAGTCACCGTCTGACCAGTTTCCAGGAGTTCGTTATAAAGCACACCCTTCATATCCTGTCCAGGGCGCGGCTGGTCACTAAGATCGAAATCACCACTTCTAAAACGTTTGTACCAATAATTACACGTTTCATAAGACACAACGTCGCCACCAAGAACACTACAAATTCATTTCCGTGCTTTAGAAGCATTTTTTTACTTGTTGGAATTCGTATAAAATGCAGTGCCGAGTGTGCTGTTTATCAGTTGCCATCGTAAACTCTGCTATTCTGAGAGGTTATGTAATTCACGTAGACTTGTCGTTCGGTGTTCCGAAACCTTGCGTCCGATCCTTTCAAAACCACAAAAGACCGCGAAAATATTTCTATTTTAAATATAATTTTATGCTCGAAGAAAAAATCTGTACAAATTAAGTCATACACCTAAAATAAGAAAATTTGTCAATATACCTCAATATTTGTACTTTCGAATAAAACAAATTTGAATGAAATCGGACGAATAGTTGCGATAACAATTGCCAAAATTCACCAATTTTTTTTTTTTTTTTTACCGCCGTCTATTCGGATGTGACCCCTTGATACAAGATTCAGGGTCGAAGTTTGCCAATTATCCAGGGAACGTAGTCTATCAGTTTGGTGTAAACACCGGGCCAGTTGTCCACACCGCAGGATACCGAACCAAAGGTAACGATCCCAACGACCTTCCATTTTCGCTTGCCATTGAGATCTCTGTCGAAGGACATGAGAGGACCACCGGAGTCACCGTGACAGAATTCTTCGCCTGGTTTCCCATCGGCGCAGAACTGGCTGAGGCCCAAGTTGACCTTGACGTTTCTGTACCACTCGGAACAGTCAACCGCATTGACCAGCGAAATATTCAGCTTCATTTTCACGCCGGTTTGAAGGCTCTCGGTTTTATGCCAACCGGCGACCCACAGTTCGTGCATCGGTTCCGTCGTGACCGGCAGACAAATCGGTTTGATGTTAATGGTGAACCATACAGGACGCGAGAGCCTCAGCAGAGCGATGTCGTACCAACGATCACGGTCGTCAGGCCTATACGACTCGTGGATTATATACTCCTCGATGGGAATGGTGAGCGGCTCGTCGGCGCAGAAACTCGTTGGGTTGTCTTCTGTGCAATCGCGTACCGTCGAGGTGTCGTGCTCTCCGAGGCGCACCGTATTCGACGACCAAGTACTCGGTAAGTTTTCCTTGCTTACGCAATGTGCCGCGGTCAAGACGTAGCGCTCGCTCAACAGAACACCACCGCATGCTGTCACCATTCCGTCCGCTGTATAGAGAGACCGATCAAGAATCATCGGGAGGAACCTAATGCTGACCATAGCTTTGCTATTGGACACGATACGTGTTGGTGCAAGACATTAAGGGGCTATTCTACTGTGAAGGCTCAAAAAACAAGATATCTTTTAATTCATTTTTTTTTTTTTTTGAAAACTTCCAGGTGTACTAGTATGAAACGCGGATTTCAGACAACAGATGGTGCACCAATGCAGTGTGTGCTATAAAGATTTGACACTGCGCCATTTCGTTGTGTCATCAACAAGTGTCAGACGCGCACGAGTGATAAATTGGAAAAGTGTGTGCATAGTGTTGTTTTGTTGTGTTCAATATGACGAAATTTATACCGAACAAAGAGCATTCGCGGAAAGCATTAATTTTTTCTTTTCATTTGAAGAAAACTGCTGCTGAATCATACCGATTACTTCGAGAAGCTTATGGTGAACATGCTCCATCGCAAGATACGTGTGAACGATGCTTTAGGCCTTTCAAAAGTAGTGACTTCGATGTTGCAGACAAGGAACATGGAAAACCGAAAAAAAAAAAATACGAAGATGTGGAATTGCAAGCATTGTTGGACGAAGATCATTCGCAAACACAAAAACAACTCGCCGAGCAATTGGGCGTTAGTCAACAAGCTGTTTTCCAATCGGCTACGAGAGATGGAAAAGATTCAGAAGAAAAGATTTGAAGAAAACTGCTGCTGAATCATACGGATTACTTCGAGAAGCTTATGGTGAACATGCTCTATCGCAAGATACGTGTGAACGATGCTTTAGGCCTTTCAAAAGTAGTGACTTCGATGTTGCAGACAAGGAACATGGAAAACCGCCAAAAAAAATACGAAGATGTGGAATTGCAAGCATTGTTGGACGAAGATGATTCGCAAACACAAAAACCACTCGCCGAGCAATTGGGCGTTAGTCAACAAGCTGTTTTCCAATCGGCTACGAGAGATGGAAAAGATTCAGAAGAAAAGATTTGAAGAAAACTGCTGCTGAATCATACGGATTACTTCGAGAAGCTTATGGTGAACATGCTCCATCGCAAGATACGTGTGAACGATGCTTTAGGCCTTTCAAAAGTAGTGACTTCGATGTTGCAGACAAGGAACATGGAAAACCGCCAAAAAAAATACGAAGATGTGGAATTGCAAGCATTGTTGGACGAAGATGATTCGCAAACACAAAAACAACTCGCCGAGCAATTGGGCGTTAGTCAACAAGCTGTTTTCCAATCGGCTACGAGAGATGGAAAAGATTCAGAAGACCGGTAGATGGGTACCACACGAGTTGAACGACAGGCAAATGGAAAAGCGCAAAAACACATTTGACATTTTGCTAGCTCGGTACAAAGGGAAGTCGTTTTTGCATCGTACAGTTACAGGGGATGAAAAGTGGATTTATTTTGAGAATCCCAAGCGCAAAAAATCATGGTTAGACCCAGGCGCACCATCCACATCGACCGCAAGACCGAATCGCTTTGGCAGAAAGACGATGCTCTGTGTGTTGGTGGGACCAGAGGGGCGTGGTCTATTATGAGCTGTTAAAGCCTGGGGAAACGGTTAATACTAAACATTACCAACAACAATTGACCGATTTGAACCGTTCGCTGCTTGAAAAAAGGCCAGAATACCGAAAGAGCCAACACAAAGTCATTTTTCTTCATGACAATGCTCCATCACATACGGCAAAACAGCGGTTCGCGTCACGTTGGAAGCACTCTGCTGGGAAGTTCTACCCCATGCGGCTTACTCACCAGACTTGGCCCCTTCCGATTGCCACTTGTTTGCATCGATGGGCCACGCACTTGATGAGCAGCGCTTTGGTTCGTACGAAGATGTGAAAAAATGGCTCGATTAATGGTTCGCAGCAATAGGGGAAGATTTTTACTGGCGTGGTATTCACATATTGCCCGAAAGATGGGAAAAATGTAAGCGATGGAGCATACTTTGAATAAAAGCACTTTTTATCATTCTTCCGAATTTAAGGTGTTTTTTTTTTTAGAAAAAAAATCCGCATTTCATACTTGTACACCTGGTATTGCATGTATCGGTACAAACTTTTTTTTCGCTTAAAGGTACACTCTTATAGAATGGATAACAATTTTTTGTTGCTGCATATCCATGTATATTTATTTAACAATTTATCATTGTTTAAAGTCATGAAAAAAGTAGGTTTCTGGCGTTGATGATTTGCGCACTGCAGGTAATCTTTGAGTAAAAATTCAAAAAGATTCTTAATCTGTATGACTGTCGCTATCGCCCGAACTAGAATTATTTTTAAAAATGTTAATTTTTACTTATAATTTCGCCCGAATTATGACGAAAAAAAAAACGTGTTTTTCAAACATTTTTGCAAAAAACGACGCCATATTGTTATTTTTTCAATATAAAATAATAATTCTCGTTCGGGCGATAGCGACACTCATACAGATTAAGAATCTTTTTGAATTCTCTTGTCTCGGATTAACTGGAGAACGCAAATCATCAACGCCAGCGACATACTTCTTTTTTCATGCCTTGACACATCGTACCCCACCCGTGGGGCACAATGAGCCAATCCGCAAATTTTTTTCGACTCCATTACTTTAGGATTTTTTTTATCTTTTTGCAAAAAATATGGTAGCTTTATAGCACACCCGAAGTTCTATAAAATCGGTTATGAGCTTGGTTTTTTTTTTTTTTTCTAATCAAACTACTTTGGTAAGAGTAAAAATTCGTTAGAAAAAAAAGTGACACAATGTGCTCGACCTTCCCCTAGACCGTGAGGACTCCTTTTTTCTCAAAGACATTTTCAATCGTTAAGGCCATCTTCTAGTCTAGAATTTTGAAAAAATCGATTTTTTTTTTTTTTTGCATATTTTCAATGTTTAGTATTTCAAGAATATACCCTCCGAATGGAAATTTGGAAATTCCAAATATTAACGGACGTCCAGGGGATTACGATCGGTCCTGAAAGTCACGCGTTCGCTCTCAGACGTGATGAACAGCGGATTCACCGCTCTGAACTCCGAACTTCTCATCATCAAAAAATATCAGAAGACTTCGATTTTGAAGAAGAAGGAATATTTTATGGACCAGGAATCGCCGATTAACGAAATGTAAGTATATGTACCATTATATGACTTAGACTGCCTGAAACTTTACTCGAATCTTTAAACGCGTTTTTCTCGAAACTACTTTTTTCGAGACGGTTGACATGATATCTCAAGTTGTAATGAACCGATTTACTTGAAATTTTTTGTGGACCTTCTCTATACACCCCTCTATCGCCCCTACCAGATTTATCGCGAAATTTTGTTACTAATTATTTAAAAAAAAATCAACAATTGTGAAAAAAAACGGCAAAAAATTACCTTTTTGTTTAAACAGCCGCCATTTTGCGCATTTTTTTTTTTGCCTGAGGTAGGGGCTATAATGACATCCTTACTAATTAAGAATCTATTTTTTTTTTTTCAGATGACCAGGAGGATTGGAATCATGTCAACCAGGAGAGGCCGTTTTTTTTCCACCCCCACTTTACCAGCCTGCATCTACCAGAATTGTGGATTTTTTTTTTCGCCAATTTTTTTATACAATGTCAAAGGATGAATAAATATGTGGTAAAAAGATAGATACGGAAATATTTTTTGTTTTTTTTTTTTTAATCGCATGTTGAAAAATCCCCAAATTTTGGCCCCCTAGCCTCGAAGACGGCCTTAAAAAAAATGTTAAAAAAATAAAAATAAACGTTTGAAATTTTATTTTTTGTTCTTCATGTGTGCTTTGATATGACATAAAAAAAATCAGACTGATTGGCATATTTTCACCAACAAAAAAAAACAAAAAAAAAAAAAACCGTGAAAATCAGTTATTTTTCGATTCGTGATCCCTTGATCGAAATGAAAAGACATACGCGTGGTGTATTCGAGGAGAACCATCCAAGGGAATTCGAGCAAATCGGCGATTCTCGAATCATCGTTGGTTTCCAACGAAAAATCGCTGCCACAATCGATTGGCAAGTTGAGATGTGAACTCGGGCCTGACGGCTCATTCGCGGAGCGACAATCAATCCTATTATTATTGTCGTTGCTGGTGATGTCTTTTGGACAACAAACATGAGGCCAACCGTAGTTGTTTCCGTTACTGCACTGCGACGATTTCAAGAAATGTCTCGTTTCCGGAGTCAGAGGGGGGCTCATTAATTTTTTCAAAAGTACTCCGCATCGTCGAATCGGTATGCATTCTCCTATCTGCTCGAGAGGAGTTACACAATCTACGGAGATCGGACAATTGACCACATCGTATTCTGTAAATGAAAAAAGAATTCCAGTAATCTTGGACTTCAATGAGGCAAAGTTCAGAAAATTTTCGGCCACAAGCCCAAACGAACTGCAAGGACCCAAACACATCCAAGCCAATTCTGAGACATTGGCTTAGACGTAAGAAAGCCTGGTGAACCCCCCTCCCTCCCCCCTAGAAAAAAATAAATCCAAAATGATTGATATCAAATAATCAATTCATTTTATACAAGTTCCATCCAAGCAAGCATAAAGAAATAATTCAATAAAACTTGATCTAGCCGCTCCATAGTTCAATAGTTGGAGCCTCTCCACTCATCAAAGTTCCAACCAAAAATTGTAAACAAAAATGTCGAAAAAAAATTTTGAAAAAATTCTAGCCACTCCAGTGTAAACTCGTGCAACTTTTTACCCTCTTGACATTTCCTCTTAAATCCTATAGTTCTTCGATGACGCCTTTTTCTTTCTAAAACATCTCTTTTTTAGTTGAAAATGCAATAGTAGGGCGAAAAAAAATCGTACGAGACTTTCTAAAAAACAAAAATGTAGGTTTTTATATCCTTTTTAAATTTACCCGAGAAAGAAGCGAGGAAAATTTTTTCCAGAAACTTTGCAGTTCATTTTCGACGGCCAAAAAATTGCCGAAAACATCGCCACGTTCGAAAGTGCGTATCGTAGGGAAAAAAAAACGTAAAAAATTTTCTAAAAAAGCAAACTGAAGGTAAATTTATCCTCTTCAATAACGCCATTCGGGAAATTCAATTATCTTTATTTTTGAGTCCGCTTTTTAACTTTTAGTGCGGTAAGAAATTTCGATTATTTTATTATTATTTTCTTTTATGTTTTTTTTTTCGTTCATCACAGGAAATTAATATCGCAAGGAACCTCCTTGAGCAATACTCACGTGCTCTCATCGTCGCGAACAGTAGGATAAAATGAAAGCCGATAAACCCACGTGACATCGCGAACTATGACGCGAACTATGACGCCGTCTATGATTTTTTATTGGTGATGAAAAATGGTGATTTTCAATTTTTTTTTTTTCTTTTTTTTTCTTCTTTTTTCCTCGCTAAAGCTGATTTTTATTCGTCACGAAAAATGTCGCGAATGTGACAATTCGATTGGTACGTTGAATTCGACCGTCGGAGGAGAAGCAAACGGTGAGAGAACCGATGAGCTACTGAAGAGTTAAATACTGTCGAGAGTGTGATAACGGAGTCATAATTTAAGCTAGGGTCAATGGATGTAAGCCCCCCCCCCCCCCGGCGCCCCCGCCCCCGCCGCTCCTCCTCCTCTTATTCGAGAATTCTTCACGAAGCTAATTCTTATACAGGGTGGTCCAATAACTATTAACAGATCCACCCTGTATATATACAGGATGGTCCAATAACTATTAGCACGTTGGATATCTTCGCAACTATAAGGTTGACAGAAATATTTGCTGAAATGCAATTGCACAGTACCAAAGGGGCCATCCGATAGCGATAATAATTTTTTTTGCAGGTGGATGTACTTCGGACATTTGAAGGTCAACTCCATTTTTTTAAATGGATCGGTATGTTTTTTTTTTTCTGTATCATGATAGAGGAGCTTAAAACGAGTTCAACGACCTATAACATAAGGTCATTGAAGGTCATAGAAAGTACAGAATACTTACAGTTTCGGTAGTAAATAAAATTACTACGTTTTTGTACTCCATATTGTATGTAAGAACGAAGTTACGATACGCACATTGCACACACACACTAAAACACATGTTTACACACACGGCAGGACAAACACACTTTTGACATTGATCGGAAGCGGCTGAGGACAGCGTTGCCACGGATATTGCCAGAATTATGAAATATCGGAGGGTGAGACAACTCAAGTCAAATCTGATTGCTATTTTAATACTTCACTATTCAAAATATAATACACACAGTTATCGCATACACTTCTCAAATCATTATTTTCCGTATCGTGTTCATTATTATACCTAAATGTATTATATTGTGCATTTTTCAGATTCGAAAATTGATAGATATTCTGTTGACTGGTCAATCCGCTAGTACTACCTTGAAGCAAAAAAAAAAACTAACCAAAACAATTGGGGTTTTTTTTTTTCAAACGGCTGCCATTTTGTTATCCAGAGGTTTTTTTTCAGAAAACAAACAACGATAAAGTCTCGCAAATTTAGTCCAGTTCAATAATTTCTAAGCCGTTTTTGTTTAAGATGAACTGGCAAGGCTGTGGAACTTCTCGCGCCGACCGAAACACGCCAGGCATGGCTTTATTTGACGGGAGCTGGCGCGGCCATTTTAGGTTTTTTTTTTTTTTAATACAATTGGAATTTACTTTAGAATGATAGAAGAATAAAATACGTTAAAGGCCATTTCGAAAAGTATTTATTTTATAGAAGAAAAAATTCCCGAAGTTCATGCATTTTTCGTGGCACTTGACGGTAGCCATCCCATCAATTAGAGATTGAACTTAGGGTCGAATTTTCCTGCGTATCCAGGAAACGTAATTGATGACCTTCGTATAAACACCTGGCCAATTTGGCATAGAGCAGGGTATAGAACCGAACGAGCCAATCCCAACGACTGTCCATTTTCGCGTGCCATCGGGAACCCTCTCGGAGTACAGAAGTGGACTGGCGTAATCGGCGAGACAAGAGTCCTTGCCCGGTTGCCCACCGAGGCAAAGATGGCTGATGCCCAGGCTGACCCCAATGTCTCTGTACATTCGCGAACAGACGGTCAAATCGGCCAGCGAAATGTCCAACTTCAGTTTCACGTTGGACGTGGTCCCTATCTCATCGTGACCCCAACCGGTGGCTATCAGATTCGACGGCAATCTTTCCACCGTCGGTAGCCAAACCGGCTTGATGTAAGTGGTGAACTGTACAGGCCAGGCGAGCCTTACCAGAGCGATGTCGTGCTGATGATCCCATACGGTTGGCTGATACAACTCGTGGATGATGTGTTCCTCGATTGGTATGTCGATCGGATCATTGCTGCAGTCTTCGCCGTCTATCCCGTCGAAAATGCAATCCCTCATCCTCGACAGGTCGTACTCACCGAGACGCACCGAGTGTGGGATACTCCTGTCTTTTAGGCAGTGAGCCGCGGTCAGCACGTAACGTTCGCTCAACAGAGCACCACCACAGCCGTACAATGTACCGTTCGCTGTGGAAAGAGACAGCTCGTGAATCGTCATCGAGAGAAACTTTTGGATTCCATAATTCTGTCAACATGCCGATATGAGAAGACTTACGCTCGTTGTATTCGAAAATAACTGTCCAGGGTGATTGGCTGAGACCGGTGATGTCGAGTGATTTGTAGATTTCCGGAGACACATCGAATTGACACAAGCTCGGCAATTTGGGAGTGTGGGTGGGAACAGGGATTGGCGGCCTGTTCGTGCCAGAGGTAATGATTCCGTCACAACAAACGATCGTGTCATTGAGGTTAGCTCTGATATCGCATTGCGAGGATTTCAGGTAAAATATAATTGCCGGAGTCTGAGGGCCCTCCAACATGTCCAAAAGTTCTTTACACCGGTGGATCGACACGCATATACCTGACTTCCCGCCCGGAGTCGTGCATCCCACGGTCTTTGGACCTTTGGATACATTACTTTCTGCGAAATAAAAAAGAATTTCAAAAATGTTGATTTTCAGTGTAGCAAAGTTCGTGTATTTTTCAAGCGAGAAGTCAAACAAACTCGAACAAGCCCTGAGATTGCCCGATCGTTTCTCTTGCCTCTTCAAGGCCTTAGGCCACTCTAGAGGCCAAAAAAGGGCATACTTTGTGATTTTTTTTTTCAGCGAAATCATAAGATAAATCGGAATTACAAAATAGGGGTTTTATTGTACATGTAATTGACTATACAAAATTATTTTTTCACAGCGATACATGTCAAAATGGCGACTGTGCAGCATTTTTCCGATGGCGCCTTTATTTCTGGAAGGTCTACGGCCGGACCAACAGCTCCTATAATTTTTGAGTGATGACGAGACACTAAAGGTTTTTCGATTATATTACATGATGTAAAAAGTTTTGAGCGTTTTTTCGCTTTATTTCGACGATGAAATTAACATAGGATTATCCGATTTAGAACAAATATGCGCCGTTTTTTTCGATAGCTTTTGTCCATTTTGAAGGCAATTTCGTAATTCCATGATTGAAGAAGTCCTCGTCCCTATTGGTAAAAAAAACTTGACCAGCTCATTTTCACAAGCCTCTCTTGAGGCCAATTTTGTACCATCAAGAAAATTTTACCAATGCTTGAAAAGGTGATAATCGCTTGGTGACAGGTCTGGACTATACGGCGGGTGCGATATAACCTCCCATCCACTCTCTCGGAGCTTCTGGCGCGTCGTTGAATATGTGTGCGGCCTGGCGTTGTCTTGATGGAACACAACATCCTACCTATTGGCCAATTCTGGCCGCTTCTGGTCGATCGCCTGCTTCAATCTGGTCAGTTGTTGACATTAGAGGTTCGAATTGAGTGTTTGGCCCGACGGGAGCAGCTCATAGTGGATGATTCCCTTCCAATCCCACCAAACACCCAGCAAAACCTTCTTGGCCGTTAATCCGGGCTTGGCGATCGTTTGGGCCGGCTCACCGCGATTGGACCACGATCTTTTTCGGGTGTTGTTCTCGTATGTGACCCATTTTTCATCGCCAGTCACCATCCGCTTCAAAAATGGCTCGATTTCGTTACGTTTCAGCAAAGAATCACAAGCATCAATTCGGTCCAAAAGGTTCTTTTGCGTCAATTCGTGTGGCACCCATACATGGAGCTTCTTCTTGAGACCAGCCTTATGCAAATGGTTCCAAACGGTTTTCTGGCTAATCTTCAGTTCCTGGGCAATGGAATAAGTGCTCACATGCCGGTCCGACTCGACGATTTCCATGATTTTATCGGCATTTTCGACGATTGGCCTACCAGTGCGTGCCTCATCTTCGACGTTCCATATTACCAAAACGGAATCGTTGGAGCCACCGCTTTGCTGTTGCATTCGATACTGTATTGGGTCCATAAACAGCACAAATTTTTTTGACCGCCTGCTCCGCCTTTTCACCTTGGTCGTAGTGGTACTGAAGTATGTATCGAATTTTCTCTTTTTTTTTTTACCTCCATTTTGGAACGTTGTAACACGCAACTGGCTTCACCAAACACAAAACTGTCAAAGAACTTTTTTTACAGCGTAATGTCACCTTTAAATCGCCCTATAGTATGACCCGATGCAATGTACACATCGTGAGATATGGCTCACTAAAGACATCTAGCGGAAAACGCTCAGAACTGTTTACTTCGCCCAATACAATTCGGGACCTTCAAGGGATTATTTGTGGATTTCCTAGTACGGATTTTTCGTGAAAGAGCCAGCCCAGCCTTCCCTATTAGTGAATAGCAAGGCAGCTAGGTTGGCTAAGGCCCGTTTCCACAACTCGTCGTTAACCGACTTAACCCGAGTTTAGTGCGCTAAGCATGGTTCTGACTGGTCCATTCGCCCTTAAACCTTGATTAACTCGGTTAACCAAGAGATGTGGAACCGGGCCTTAAACTATGGTCTAAGTATCGTGACCAAGCAAGGGCCTTTCGTGGGTATAGTTGTAGATCACCTACTATCCATTTCCCCAATACTACCACACTTGCCATTGATGTGATTCCAAACGATTTTTACGATATACGTTTTTTTATGCTATATATACTTTTTTAAGAGAAGATTTATACTTTTTTTAGATCCACTTATTTTGCATATGTAGATATTTTGTTAAAAAAAAAAAACATTAACGTACTAAATGCAATGTGATCCATGAAGGATCGTATCGAACTCTCCGAGAATGTAGGAATTGTTCAGAATTCCGATTGGATTCGTACATTGGATTCCAATGGGGAATTCCGATTCGAATTCAATGTGACGTGACGTCTTGCTACAAGAGATCCAATGGGTCATCCCATGGGTCATCCAATGGGTCATCCCATGGGTCATCCAATGGGTCATCCCATGGGTCATCCAATGGGTCATGCCATGGGTCATCCAATGGGTCATCCCATGGGTCATCCAATGGGTCATCCCTTTGGATCCCTGTCAGGAAGTAGGTACAAATATGGGAATCCAGTTGGATCCATACGAAAATTTCTGCACGGGAATGACCGTAGAAAGGGGAAGGCTTCGCGAAGAATTCAGAGCGGGAACGTCTGTTGAAGATCACTTTAAGGCCCCACACCACGGTAAAAAAAAATTTTTTTGTCATTTTTTTTTCTTCATTTTCTGAAAGATACATTTGTTGAGAATGCTCTCACCAATTTTTTAAAAGAAATTCGTAAAATTGACGGAGATACAGCATTTTATGTGAAACCGTTCGAAGCGCACGACCGCGCCGAGTGGCAGATGTGCGGCAATAAAACCGATATACGTGGACCTTAGTAAAGACGAGCTTCTTCAACGATGTTTAGGCGCTTTTCACCAGAATAACAACGAGTGTTTGAACTCTGTTATATGGAAATTTTGCGCCAAAGACATCGTGGATCGGCAGACCCAACGTTGAAACTGCCGCTAATATTGCTTCAATACTTTTTAACAATGATCATATCGGCCTCATTAATATATTGGAGATATTAAACATAAAAATTGGTGAAACAGTCTACAAATATTGTCAAAACATCGACGAGAAGCGAATATGCGAAGCCGTGCACGAAGCCGAAAAAAGCACGCACGAGGGTCGTCTGCGTGCAAAACATGAAAAAAATGATGAGTCACTGGATGCTGAGGAGCTGTCGTATGGTCCAGGAATAGCTGACTAACGGTGAGAAACAAAAAAAAAAAGAGACAAATAAAAAATTTAGTTTGTATGTTGAATTATCCTTTAGCAAAACTTTGAACGCGTTTTTCTCGAAACTACGTTTTTCAACCTGGTTGACAAAATATTAAAAAAAACTATTCATCCGATTTGCATGCGCCAAGTCTTGAACTGTTCGAAAATCCAGTCTCTATGGCACCACCTAGAGATTTTTTTATAAAGGGCCCCCTTCTATTTTTTTTTTGAACGATGCAAATTTTCCATGAAAATCGGAAATAAAATTCGCTGGTCCGCCATTTTTTTTTTTAGATATCGAAATTCCCCTACGTGATGCTGTAAACCTATATGTCTAGTTTCTAAATATATTTTTATTTTATTTTTCAGATGAACCGTATGGCTCAATCGCTGTCAACCGCCGAGCAGCAATTTCGTCGGAGTGTCCTCATGGAAGCGGCGTACACCGCAAACTATAGATTCGAGTACAAAAATTTGTATGCAGTCTTCTATATGTATACATTGACTATGAGTATTAATTTTAAAAAATTCCATTCATCGTTTGCTTGAAAATAATTACGAAAAATACACCCTCGTATCGCGCACGAAACGTGGTGTGGGGCCGTCAAGGGGCCAGTCCACTTTGAACATTTCAAAAAATCGATTTTTTTTTACTGTTTTCGAAAGTACATACATTCGGAAGTATTGTGTCAAAATTTTATGAAAATCCGAGCTCTCTAAGTATTTTTTTTTTTACCTGAACGTCAGGACCTCACTTCGTCTACCTGAGCGTATAGCGCGCTCGGCCGACCTCAAAGCTAAGGCACTTCAGCAACATTACAAACATCCTCCTGGCTCTTTCTGCGGAAGTACAGGAAGTTTTAAAACCTATTTACGAGGATCTCACCCAAAACAGAACTGCTCGAAAGGTGTTTAGGTGGCGATACGCAAAACAATAATGAAAGTTTTAACAACTGCGTATGGAATATGGCACCTAAACACATGTTCAACGGCAAAAAAATCGTAGACATAGCCTGCAAAGTTTCCGCGTGTGTCTTTGACGAAGGATTTCGTCCAGTGCTTAAAATAATGGAAATAATGGGCGTTAAACTCGACCCGATCGCCATCGGATTCGCCGACAATCGCGACGACGAGCGTCTTTCGCTCTGCAAACCGCCGCAGTTCTGAGTGCTCAAAAGAGACCAGAACCAAACGAAAGCAAGCAAGACTTGAAGAAATCGACGATGATGAGCAATCAGAAGGGATTTTGTACGGTGCAGGAATTGCCGATTGAGTTTAGGTTAGAATTTTTCATAGTATAAACTTCAAACGCGTTTTTCTCGAAACAACGTTTTCAAAATCTAGCTCCGTCGTAGCTCTAAAACTAATAAACCGATTCTCTTGAAATTTCAACCACATATTGTAAACATAATTCGCAACAAGATGACCCTCGATGGTTTTAAAATTTTGACTTTTACTCTTTTTCTTTTGCGAAAAAGTGCGAAAAAACGCGTTTTTTTTTTACTTTTTTCGTTTTTCATCTGCCATTTTTTTATTTTTCGATAAAACTTTGTATCCGAGGGTCATTTTGTAGCTGGTGTCATACTGAATCTAATGGACTTTGATTTTTTTGTTTCAGACAAGCCGTTGCCGAGTTGTGATGGAGCTACCTAGCCCACCTACTTTTGAGGCGTTACGTTGAACTATAGTTTTTGTACTTAAAAAATGAATAAAAATAAATTGAATTTTTTTTAAATGTATTTCAAGAGTCTATTTATCAAGCCCAACAACTTTTATATGCATATCTTTTATAAAATCCTCAAAAAAAAAATCGCGAAAGCAGCCTTTTTTTCGTGGCTCCAAAGTGGACTGGCCCCTTAATTGCTGTTCTTTTTTTTTGTTAATCACATGAAATTAATATTGTAAGGAACTTCATTGAGCATTACTCACGGGCTCTAATCGTCACGATCAGTAGGATAAAATGAAAAACGAGAAACCCATATGAAATCGCAAACTTCGCCATGGCACGATCTATTGGCAATTTTGTTTTTTTTTTACTTCTTTTTTCTTCTTCTTCTTTCCTTGCGAAAGGCAATTTTTATTCACCAGCGAAAATGTTCGCGTACACGAGGACGCAATTAATGTATCGGCAAATTTGACAGATTTTTGAAATTATCGGAAGAGCCGCGAACAGTGAAAGAACCGAATAGCTACTGAACAGTCAGATGATGTCAAGGATGTTATAAACAAAGTGATAATTCAGTGCTAATCGGTACCTCCCCTCCTCGTCGTCGTGCTACTCGGAAATTCCCAAGGAGTCATTATCAAGCGGTCGGAGATATTTTGAGAATATTTATTACATTCTACTATCGCGCGGGTCTCGTGGGTCAACGTACGAATTATAAAGGGACTGCGAAGAAGAAAAGCGATACCGTTTGGGTCAAAACACGAGTTCGACTACCAGTTGATGATGAATTACAAATTGTATGCTTTCAAATAGTGTGCGAATTAAACCGTCGCTTATTGAAAAACGCGGATCAACTTCCGAAGAGAAAAAAACCGAATTTCGAGCTGAAATTTGGCATACACCTTCATTCGAATTTCATAAGACTGATGCCGATAAAATTTTTTTACAATTATTTGACAACAGTTAGGAGCCAGAACTCTTTTCGAATACATCAAACAATACTAATACTATAGTATCCTAACCAGAAAGTACCTAGAACTAACGCCTATCCATCAGCAGATCACACTTGCATAGTTAAGATGCCGATAAAATTTTTTAAAAATTATTTGACAACAGTTAGGAGCCAGAACTCTTTTCGAATACATCAAACAATACAAATACTATAGTATCCTACCCAGAAAGTACCTAGAACTAACGCCTATCCATCAGCAGATCACACTTGCATAGTTAAGATGCAGATAAAATTTTTTTACAATTATTCGGCAACAGTTAGGAGCCAGAACTCTTTTCGAATACATCAAACAATACAAATACTATAGTATCCGACCCCGAAAGTACCTAGAACTAACGCCTATCCATCAGCAGATCACACTTGCATAGTTCAGATGCTGATAATTTTTTTTTACAATTATTTGACAACAGTTAGGAGCCAGAACTCTTTTCGAATACATCAAACAATACAAATACTATAGTATCCTACCCAGAAAGTACCTAGAACTAACGCCTATCCATCAGCAGATCACACTTGCATAGTTAAGATGCCGATAAAATTTTTTTACAATTATCTGACAACAGTTAGGAGCCAGAACTCTTTTCGAATACATCAAACAATACAAATACTATAGTATCCTACCCCGAAAGTACGTAGAACTAACGCCTATCCATCAGCAGATCACACTTGCATAGTTAAGATGCCGATAAAATTTTTTTACAATTATTTGACAACAGTTAGGAGCCAGAACTCTTTTCGAATACATCAAACAATACTAATACTATAGTATCCTACCCCGAAAGTACCTACAACTAACGCCTATCCATCAGCAGATCACACTTGCATAGTTAAGATGCCGATAAAATTTTTTTACAATTATTTGACAACAGTTAGGAGCCAGAACTCTTTTCGAATACATCAAACAATACAAATACTATAGTATCCTACCCAGAAAGTACCTAGAACTAACGCCTATCCATCAGCAGATCACACTTGCATAGTTAAGATGCCGATAAAATTTTTTTACAATTATCTGACAACAGTTAGGAGCCAGAACTCTTTTCGAATACATCAAACAATACAAATACTATAGTATCCTACCCCGAAAGTACGTAGAACTAACGCCTATCCATCAGCAGATCACACTTGCATAGTTAAGATGCCGATAAAATTTTTTTACAATTATTTGACAACAGTTAGGAGCCAGAACTCTTTTCGAATACATCAAACAATACTAATACTATAGTATCCTACCCCGAAAGTACCTACAACTAACGCCTATCCATCAGCAGATCACACTTGCATAGTTAAGATGCCGATAAAATTTTTTTACAATTATTTGACAACAGTTAGGAGCCAGAACTCTTTTCGAATACATCAAACAATACAAATACTATAGTATCCTACCCAGAAAGTACCTAGAACTAACGCCTATCCATCAGCAGATCACACTTGCATAGTTAAGATGCCGATAAAATTTTTTTACAATTATTTGGCAACAGTTAGGAGCCAGAACTCTTTTCGAATACATCAAACAATACAAATACTATGGTATCCCACCCAGAAAGGACCTAGAACTAACGCCTATCCATCAGCAGATCACACTTGCATAGTTAAGATGCCGATAAAATTTTTTTAAAATTATTTGACAACAGTTAGGAGCCAGAACTCTTTTCGAATACATCAAACAATACAAATACTATAGTATCCTACCCAGAAAGTACCTAGAACTAACGCCTATCCATCAGCAGATCACACTTGCATAGTTAAGATGCCGATAAAATTTTTTTACAATTATTTGACAACAGTTAGGAGCCAGAACTCTTTTCGAATACATCAAACAATACTAATACTATAGTATCCTAACCAGAAAGTACCTAGAACTAACGCCTATCCATCAGCAGATCACACTTCCATAGTTAAGATGCCGATAAAATTTTTTAAAAATTATTTGACAACAGTTAGGAGCCAGAACTCTTTTCGAATACATCAAACAATACAAATACTATAGTATCCTACCCAGAAAGTACCTAGAACTAACGCCTATCCATCAGCAGATCACACTTGCATAGTTAAGATGCCGATAAAATTTTTTTACAATTATTTGACAACAGTTAGGAGCCGGAACTCTTTTCGAATACATCAAACAATACAAATACTATAGTATCCTACCCCGAAAGTACCAAGAACTAACGCCTATCCATCAGCAGATCACACTTGCATAGTTAAGATGCCGATAAAATTTTTTTACAATTATTTGGCAACAGTTAGGAGCCAGAACTCTTTTCGAATACATCAAACAATACAAATACTATAGTATCCTACCCAGAAAGTACCTAGAACTAACGCCTATCCATCAGCAGATCACACTTGCGTAGTTAAGATGCTGATAAATTTTTTTTACAATTATTTGACAACAGTTAGAAGCCAGAACTCTTTTCGAATACATCGAACAATACAAATCCCATAGTATACTACCCAGAAAGTACCTAGAAATAACGCCTATCTATCAGCAGATCACACTTGCATAGTTCAGATGCTGATAATTTTTTTTCACAATTATTTGACAACAGTTAGGAGCCAGAACTCTTTTCGAATACATCAAACAATACAAATACTATAGTATCCTACCCAGAAAGTACCTAGAACTAACGCCTATCCATCAGCAGATCACACTTGCATAGATAAGATGCCGATAAATTTTTTTTACAATTATTTGACAACAGTTAGGAGCCAGAACTCTTTTCGAATACATCAAACAATACAAATACTATAGTATCCTACCCAGAAAGTACCTAGAACTAACGCCTATCCATCAGCAGATCACACTTGCATAGTTAAGATGGCGATAAAATTTTTTTACAATTATTTGACAACAGTTAGGAGCCAGAACTCTTTTCGAATACATCAAACAATACAAATACTATAGTATCCTACCCAGAAAGTACCTAGAACTAACGCCTATCCATCAGCAGATCACACTTGCATAGTTAAGATGCCGATAAAATTTTTTTACAATTATTTGACAACAGTTAGGAGCCAGAACTCTTTTCGAATACATCAAACAATACTAATACTATAGTATCCTAACCAGAAAGTACCTATAACTAACGCCTATCCATCAGCAGATCACACTTGCATAGTTAAGATGCGAATAAAATTTTTTAAAAATTATTTGACAACAGTTAGGAGCCAGAACTCTTTTCGAATACATCAAACAATACAAATACTATAGTATCCTACGCCGAAAGTACCTAGAACTAACGCCTATCCATCAGCAGATCACACTTGCATAGTTAAGATGCCGATAAAATTTTTTTACAATTATTTGGCAACAGTTAGGAGCCAGAACTCTTTTCGAATACATCAAACAATACAAATACTATAGTATCCTACCCCGAAAGTACCTAGAACTAACGCCTATCCATCAGCAGATCACACTTGCATAGTTAAGTTGCCGATAAAATTTGTTTACAATTATTTGACAACAGTTAGGAGCCAGAACTCTTTTTGAATACATAAAAAAATACAAATACTATAGTATCCTACCCCGAAAGTACCTAGAACTAACGCCTATCCATCAGCAGATCACACTTGCATAGTTAAGATGCCGATAAAATTTTTTTACAATTATTTGACAACAGTCAGGAGCCAGAACTCTTTTCGAATACATCAAACAATACAAATACTATAGTATCCTACCCAGAAAGTACCTAGAACTAACGCCTATCCATCAGCAGATCACACTTGCATAGTTAAGATGCCGATAAAATTTTTTTACAATTATTTGACAACAGTTAGGAGCCAGAACTCTTTTCGAATACATCAAACAATACAAATACTATAGTATCCTACCCCGAAAGTACCTAGAACTAACGCCTATCCATCAGCAGATCACACTTGCATAGTTAAGATGCCGATAAAATTTTTTTACAATTATTTGACAACAGTTAGGAGCCAGAACTCTTTTCGAATACATCAAACAATACAAATACTACAGTATCCTACCCCGAAAGTACCTAGAACTAACGCCTATCCATCAGCAGATCACACTTGCATAGTTAAGATGCCGACAAAATTTTTTTACAATTATTTGACAACAGTTAGGAGCCAGAACTCTTTTCGAATACATCAAACAATACAAATACTATAGTATCCTACCCAGAAAGTACCTAGAACTAACGCCTATCCATCAGCAGATCACACTTGCGTAGTTAAGATGCTGATAAATTTTTTTTACAATTATTTGACAACAGTTAGAAGCCAGAACTCTTTTCGAATACATCGAACAATACAAATCCCATAGTATACTACCCAGAAAGTACCTAGAAATAACGCCTATCTATCAGCAGATCACACTTGCATAGTTCAGATGCTGATAATTTTTTTTCACAATTATTTGACAACAGTTAGGAGCCAGAACTCTTTTCGAATACATCAAACAATACAAATACTATAGTATCCTACCCAGAAAGTACCTAGAACTAACGCCTATCCATCAGCAGATCACACTTGCATAGATAAGATGCCGATAACATTTTTTTACAATTATTTGACAACAGTTAGGAGCCAGAACTCTTTTCGAATACATCAAGCAATACAAATATTATAGTATCCTACCCAGAAAGTACCTAGAACTAACGCCTATCCATCAGCAGATCACACTTGCATAGTTAAGATGGCGATAAAATTTTTTTACAATTATTTGACAACAGTTAGGAGCCAGAACTCTTTTCGAATACATCAAACAATACAAATACTATAGTATCCTACCCAGAAAGTACCTAGAACTAACGCCTATCCATCAGCAGATCACACTTGCATAGTTAAGATGCCGATAAAATTTTTTTACAATTATTTGGCAACAGTTAGGAGCCAGAACTCTTTTCGAATACATCAAAAAATACAAATACTATAGTATCCCACCCAGAAAGGACCTAGAACTAACGCCTATCCATCAGCAGATCACACTTGCATAGTTAAGATGCCGATAAAATTTTTTTTTAATTATTTGACAACAGTTAGGAGCCAGAACTCTTTTCGAATACATCAAACAATACAAATACTATAGTATCCTACCCAGAAAGTACCTAGAACTAACGCCTATCCATCAGCAGATCACACTTGCATAGTTAAGATGCCGATAAAATTTTTTTACAATTATTTGACAACAGTTAGGAGCCAGAACTCTTTTCGAATACATCAAACAATACTAATACTATAGTATCCTAACCAGAAAGTACCTAGAACTAACGCCTATCCATCAGCAGATCACACTTCCATAGTTAAGATGCCGATAAAATTTTTTAACAATTATTTGACAACAGTTAGGAGCCAGAACTCTTTTCGAATACATCAAACAATACAAATACTATAGTATCCTACCCAGAAAGTACCAGAACTAACGCCTATCCATCAGCAGATCACACTTGCATAGTTAAGATGCCGATAAAATTTTTTTACAATTATTTGGCAACAGTTAGGAGCCAGAACTCTTTTCGAATACATCAAACAATACAAATACTATAGTATCCTACCCAGAAAGTACCTAGAACTAACGCCTATCCATCATCAGATCACACTTGCATAGTTAAGATGCCGATAAAATTTATTTACAATTATTTGACAACAGTTGGGAGCCAGAACTCTTTTCGAATACATCAAACAATACTAATACTATAGTATCCTACCCAGAAAGTACCTAGAACTAACGCCTTTCCATCAGCAGATCACACTTGCATAGTTAAGATGCCGATAAAATTTGTTTACAATTATTTGACAACAGTTAGGAGCCAGAACTCTTTTCGAATACATAAAAAAATACAAATACTATAGTATCCTACCCCGAAAGTACCTAGAACTAACGCCTATCCATCAGCAGATCACACTTGCATAGTTAAGATGACGATAAAATTTTTTTACAATTATTTGACAACAGTTAGGGGCCAGAACTCTTTTCGAATACATCAAACAATACAAATACTATAGTATCCTACCCAGAAAGTACCTAGAACTAACGCCTATCCATCAGCAGATCACACTTGCATAGTTAAGATGCCGATAAAATTTTTTTACAATTATTTGGCAACAGTTAGGAGCCAGAACTCTTTTCGAATACATCAAACAATACAAATACTATAGTATCCTACCCAGAAAGTACCTAGAACTAACGCCTATCCATCAGCAGATCACACTAGCATAGTTAAGATGCCGATAAAATTTTTTTACAATTATTTGACAATAGTTAGGAGCCAGAACTCTTTTCGAATACATCAAACAATACTAATACTATAGTATCCTAACCAGAAAGTACCTAGAACTAACGCCTATCCATCAGCAGATCACACTTGCATAGTTAAGATGCCGATAAAATTTTTTAAAAATTATTTGACAACAGTTAGGAGCCAGAACTCTTTTCGAATACATCAAACAATACAAATACTATAGTATCCTACCCAGAAAGTACCTAGAACTAACGCCTATCCATCAGCAGATCACACTTGCGTAGTTAAGATGCTGATAAATTTTTTTTACAATTATTTGACAACAGTTAGAAGCCAGAACTCTTTTCGAATACATCGAACAATACAAATCCCATAGTATACTACCCAGAAAGTACCTAGAACTAACGCCTATCCATCAGCAGATCACACTTGCATAGTTAAGATGCCGATAAAATTTTTTTACAATTATTTGACAACAGTTAGGAGCCAGAACTCTTTTCGAATACATCAAACAATACAAATACTATAGTACCCTACCCAGAAAGTACCTAGAACTAACGCCTATCCATCAGCAGATCACACTTGCATAGTTAAGATGGCGATAAAATTTTTTTACAATTATTTGACAACAGTCAGGAGCCAGAACTCTTTTCGAATACATCAAACAATACAAATACTATAGTATCCTACCCAGAAAGTACCTAGAACTAACGCCTTTCCATCAGCAGATCACACTTGCATAGTTAAGATGCCGATAAAATTTGTTTACAATTATTTGACAACAGTTAGGAGCCAGAACTCTTTTCGAATACATAAAAAAATACAAATACTATAGTATCCTACCCCGAAAGTACCTAGAACTAACGCCTATCCATCAGCAGATCACACTTGCATAGTTAAGATGCCGATAAAATTTATTTACAATTATTTGACACCAGTTGGGAGCCAGAACTCTTTTCGAATACATCAAACAATACAAATACTATAGTATCCTACCCCGAAAGTACCTAGAACTAACGCCTATCCTTCAGCAGATCACACTTGCATAGTTAAGATGCCGATAAAATTTTTTTACAATTATTTGACAACAGTTAGGAGCCAGAACTCTTTTCGAATACATCAAACAATACAAATACTATAGTATCCTACCCCGAAAGTACCTAGAACTAACGCCTATCCATCAGCACATCACACTTGCATAGTTAAGATGCCGATAAAATTTTTTTACAATTATTTGACAACAGTTAGGAGCCAGAACTCTTTTCGAATACATCAAACAATACAAATACTATAGTATCCTACCCAGAAAGTACCTAGAACTAACGTCTTTCCATCAGCAGATCACACTTGCATAGTTAAGTTGCCGATAAAATTTGTTTACAATTATTTGACAACAGTTAGGAGCCAGAACTCTTTTTGAATACATAAAAAAATACAAATACTATAGTATCCTACCCCGAAAGTACCTAGAACTAACGCCTATCCATCAGCAGATCACACTTGCATAGTTAAGATGCCGATAAAATTTTTTTACAATTATTTGACAACAGTTAGGAGCCAGAACTCTTTTCGAATACATCAAACAATACTAATACTATAGTATCCTAACCAGAAAGTACCTAGAACTAACGCCTATCCATCAGCAGATCACACTTGCATAGTTAAGATGCCGATAAAATTTTTTTACCATTATTTGACAACAGTTAGGAGCCAGAACTCTTTTCGAATACATCAAACAATACAAATACTACAGTATCCTACCCCGAAAGTACCTAGAACTAACGCCTATCCATCAGCAGATCACACTTGCATAGTTAAGATGCCGACAAAATTTTTTTACAATTATTTGACAACAGTTAGGAGCCAGAACTCTTTTCGAATACATCAAACAATACAAATACTATAGTATCCTACCCAGAAAGTACCTAGAACTAACGCCTATCCATCAGCAGATCACACTTGCGTAGTTAAGATGCTGATAAATTTTTTTTACAATTATTTGACAACAGTTAGAAGCCAGAACTCTTTTCGAATACATCGAACAATACAAATCCCATAGTATACTACCCAGAAAGTACCTAGAAATAACGCCTATCTATCAGCAGATCACACTTGCATAGTTCAGATGCTGATAATTTTTTTTCACAATTATTTGACAACAGTTAGGAGCCAGAACTCTTTTCGAATACATCAAACAATACAAATACTATAGTATCCTACCCAGAAAGTACCTAGAACTAACGCCTATCCATCAGCAGATCACACTTGCATAGATAAGATGCCGATAAAATTTTTTTACAATTATTTGACAACAGTTAGGAGCCAGAACTCTTTTCGAATACATCAAACAATACAAATACTATAGTATCCTACCCAGAAAGTACCTAGAACTAACGCCTATCCATCAGCAGATCACACTTGCATAGTTAAGATGCCGATAAAATTTTTTTACAATTATTTGGCAACAGTTAGGAGCCAGAACTCTTTTCGAATACATCAAACAATACAAATACTATAGTATCCCACCCAGAAAGGACCTAGAACTAACGCCTATCCATCAGCAGATCACACTTGCATAGTTAAGATGCCGATAAAATTTTTTTTAAATTATTTGACAACAGTTAGGAGCCAGAACTCTTTTCGAATACATCAAACAATACAAATACTATAGTATCCTACCCAGAAAGTACCTAGAACTAACGCCTATCCATCAGCAGATCACACTTGCATAGTTAAGATGCCGATAAAATTTTTTTACAATTATTTGACAACAGTTAGGAGCCAGAACTCTTTTCGAATACATCAAACAATACTAATACTATAGTATCCTAACCAGAAAGTACCTAGAACTAACGCCTATCCATCAGCAGATCACACTTCCATAGTTAAGATGCCGATAAAATTTTTTAAAAATTATTTGACAACAGTTAGGAGCCAGAACTCTTTTCGAATACATCAAACAATACAAATACTATAGTATCCTACCCAGAAAGTACCAGAACTAACGCCTATCCATCAGCAGATCACACTTGCATAGTTAAGATGCCGATAAAATTTTTTTACAATTATTTGGCAACAGTTAGGAGCCAGAACTCTTTTCGAATACATCAAACAATACAAATACTATAGTATCCTACCCAGAAAGTACCTAGAACTAACGCCTATCCATCATCAGATCACACTTGCATAGTTAAGATGCCGATAAAATTTATTTACAATTATTTGACAACAGTTGGGAGCCAGAACTCTTTTCGAATACATCAAACAATACTAATACTATAGTATCCTACCCAGAAAGTACCTAGAACTAACGCCTATCCATCATCAGATCACACTTGCATAGTTAAGTTGCCGATAAAATTTGTTTACAATTATTTGACAACAGTTAGGAGCCAGAACTCTTTTTGAATACATAAAAAAATACAAATACTATAGTATCCTACCCCGAAAGTACCTAGAACTAACGCCTATCCATCAGCAGATCACACTTGCATAGTTAAGATGCCGATAAAATTTTTTTAAAATTATTTGACAACAGTCAGGAGCCAGAACTCTTTTCGAATACATCAAACAATACAAATACTATAGTATCCTACCCAGAAAGTACCTAGAACTAACGCCTTTCCATCAGCAGATCACACTTGCATAGTTAAGTTGCCGATAAAATTTGTTTACAATTATTTGACAACAGTTAGGAGCCAGAACTCTTTTTGAATACATAAAAAAATACAAATACTATAGTATCCTACCCCGAAAGTACCTAGAACTAACGCCTATCCATCAGCAGATCACACTTGCATAGTTAAGATGCCGATAAAATTTTTTTACAATTATTTGACAACAGTTAGGAGCCAGAACTCTTTTCGAATACACCAAACAATACAAATACTATAGTATCCTACCCAGAAAGTACCTAGAACTAACGCCTATCCTTCAGCAGATCACACTTGCATAGTTAAGATGCCGATAAAATTTTTTTACAATTATTTGACAACAGTTAGGAGCCAGAACTCTTTTCGAATACATCAAACAATACAAATACTATAGTATCCTACCCCGAAAGTACCTAGAACTAACGCCTATCCATCAGCAGATCACACTTCCATAGTTAAGATGCCGATAAAATTTATTTACAATTATTTGACAACAGTTGGGAGCCAGAACTCTTTTCGAATACATCAAACAATACTAATACTATAGTATCCTACCCAGAAAGTACCTAGAACTAACGCCTTTCCATCAGCAGATCACACTTGCATAGTTAAGATGCCGATAAAATGTTTTTACAATTATTTGACAACAGTTAGGAGCCAGAACTCTTTTCGAATACATCAAACAATACAAATACTATAGTATCCTACCCAGAAAGTACCTAGAACTAACGCCTATCCATCAGCAGATCACACTTGCATAGTTAAGATGCCGATAAAATTTTTTTACAATTATTTGACAACACTTAGGAGCCAGAACTCTTTTCGAATACATCAAACAATACAAATACTATAGTATCCTACCCCGAAAGTACCTAGAACTAACGCCTATCCATCAGCAGATCACACTTGCATAGTTAAGATGCCGATAAAATTTATTTACAATTATTTGACAACAGTTGGGAGCCAGAACTCTTTTCGAATACATCAAACAATACTAATACTATAGTATCCTACCCAGAAAGTACCCAGAACTAACGCCTATCCATCAGCAGATCACACTTGCATAGTTAAGATGCCGATAAAATTTTTTTACAATTATTTGACAACAGTTAGGAGCCAGAACTCTTTTCGAATACATCAAACAATACAAATACTATAGTATCCTACCCAGAAAGTACCTAGAACTAACGCCTATCCATCAGCAGATCACACTTGCATAGTTAAGATGCCGATAAAATTTTTTTACAATTATTTGGCAACAGTTAGGAGCCAGAACTCTTTTCGAATACATCAAACAATACAAATACTATAGTATCCTACCCAGAAAGTACCTAGAACTAACGCCTATCCATCAGCAGATCACACTAGCATAGTTAAGATGCCGATAAAATTTTTTTACAATTATTTGACAATAGTTAGGAGCCAGAACTCTTTTCGAATACATCAAACAATACTAATACTATAGTATCCTAACCAGAAAGTACCTAGAACTAACGCCTATCCATCAGCAGATCACACTTGCATAGTTAAGATGCCGATAAAATTTTTTAAAAATTATTTGACAACAGTTAGGAGCCAGAACTCTTTTCGAATACATCAAACAATACAAATACTATAGTATTCTACCCAGAAAGTACCTAGAACTAACGCCTATCCATCAGCAGATCACACTTGCGTAGTTAAGATGCTGATAAATTTTTTTTACAATTATTTGACAACAGTTAGAAGCCAGAACTCTTTTCGAATACATCGAACAATACAAATCCCATAGTATACTACCCAGAAAGTACCTAGAACTAACGCCTATCCATCAGCAGATCACACTTGCATAGTTAAGATGCCGATAAAATTTTTTTACAATTATTTGACAACAGTTAGGAGCCAGAACTCTTTTCGAATACATCAAACAATACAAATACTATAGTATCCTACCCAGAAAGTACCTAGAACTAACGCCTATCCATCAGCAGATCACACTTGCATAGTTAAGATGCCGATAAAATTTTTTTACAATTATTTGGCAACAGTTAGGAGCCAGAACTCTTTTCGAATACATCAAACAATACAAATACTATAGTATCCTACCCAGAAAGTACCTAGAACTAACGCCTATCCATCAGCAGATCACACTTGCATAGTTAAGATGCCGATAAAATTTTTTTACAATTATTTGACAACAGTTAGGAGCCAGAACTCTTTTCGAATACATCAAACAATACTAATACTATAGTATCCTAACCAGAAAGTACCTAGAACTAACGCCTATCCATCAGCAGATCACACTTGCATAGTTAAGATGCCGATAACATTTTTTTACAATTATTTGACAACAGTTAGGAGCCAGAACTCTTTTCGAATACATCAAACAATACAAATACTATAGTATCCTACCCCGAAAGTACCTAGAACTAACGCCTATCCATCAGCAGATCACACTTGCATAGTTAAGATGCCGATAAAATTTATTTACAATTATTTGACAACAGTTGGGAGCCAGATCTCTTTTCGAATACATCAAACAATACTAATACTATAGTATCCTACCCAGAAAGTACCCAGAACTAACGCCTATCCATCAGCAGATCACACTTGCATGGTTAAGATGCCGATAAAATTTTTTTACAATTATTTGACAACAGTTAGGAGCCAGAACTCTTTTCGAATACATCAAACAATACAAATACTATAGTATCCTACCCAGAAAGTACCTAGAACTAACGCCTATCCATCAGCAGATCACACTTGCATAGTTAAGATGCCGATAAAATTTTTTTACAATTATTTGGCAACAGTTAGGAGCCAGAACTCTTTTCGAATACATCAAACAATACAAATACTATAGTATCCTACCCAGAAAGTACCTAGAACTAACGCCTATCCATCAGCAGATCACACTTGCATAGTTAAGATGGCGATAAAATTTTTTTACAATTATTTGACAACAGTTAGGAGCCAGAACTCTTTTCGAATACATCAAACAATACTAATACTATAGTATCCTAACCAGAAAGTACCTAGAACTAACGCCTATCCATCAGCAGATCACACTTGCATAGTTAAGATGCCGATAACATTTTTTTACAATTATTTGACAACAGTTAGGAGCCAGAACTCTTTTCGAATACATCAAACAATACAAATACTATAGTATCCTACCCCGAAAGTACCTAGAACTAACGCCTATCCATCAGCAGATCACACTTGCATAGTTAAGATGCCGATAAAATTTATTTACAATTATTTGACAACAGTTGGGAGCCAGAACTCTTTTCGAATACATCAAACAATACTAATACTATAGTATCCTACCCAGAAAGTACCCAGAACTAACGCCTATCCATCAGCAGATCACACTTGCATGGTTAAGATGCCGATAAAATTTTTTTACAATTATTTGACAACAGTTAGGAGCCAGAACTCTTTTCGAATACATCAAACAATACAAATACTATAGTATCCTACCCAGAAAGTACCTAGAACTAACGCCTATCCATCAGCAGATCACACTTGCATAGTTAAGATGCCGATAAAATTTTTTTACAATTATTTGACAACAGTTAGGAGCCAGAACTCTTTTCGAATACATCAAACAATACAAATACTATAGTATCCTACCCAGAAAGTACCTAGAACTAACGCCTATCCATCAGCAGATCACACTTGCATAGTTAAGATGCCGATAAAATTTTTTTACAATTATTTGACAACAGTTAGGAGCCAGAACTCTTTTCGAATACATCAAACAATACAAATACTATAGTATCCTACCCAGAAAGTACCTAGAACTAACGCCTATCCATCAGCAGATCACACTTGCATAGTTAAGATGCCGATAAAATTTTTTTACAATTATTTGACAACAGTTAGGAGCCAGAACTCTTTTCGAATACATCAAACAATACAAATACTATAGTATCCTACCCCGAAAGTACCTAGAACTAACGCCTATCCATCAGCAGATCACACTTGCATAGTTAAGATGCCGATAAAATTTATTTACAATTATTTGACAACAGTTGGGAGCCAGAACTCTTTTCGAATACATCAAACAATACTAATACTATAGTATCCTACCCAGAAAGTACCTAGAACTAACGCCTATCCATCAGCAGATCACACTTGCATAGTTAAGATGCCGATAAAATTTTTTTACAATTATTTGACAACAGTTAGGAGCCAGAACTCTTTTCGAATACATCAAACAATACAAATACTATAGTATCCTACCCACAAAGTACCTAGAGTTAACGCCTATCCATCAGCAGATCACACTTGCATAGTTAAGATGCCGATAAAATTTATTTACAATTATTTGACAACAGTTAGGAGCCAGAACTCTTTTCGAATACATCAAATAATACTAATACTATAGTATCCTACCCAGAAAGTACCTAGAATTCCTGAACTTTTTTAGTACCTAGAACCTAGATTGCTGAACATTTTTATAAACTCTTGAATCTGGACGGAATTGCCAGATGTATTTTCATATATATTGTTTGACATAAACAATTAATTATTTATTAATTGTATCGCATTTTTGCGATAGCTATGATCGGGCAACCGTTATTGCCGGAATCGGAACGCTAGCAGATTCACGCCTCATGCGTAGAAGCGAAACACGGTCGCCTAAGACTAGGTGTGTATCCATCGATGTATACACACACATACATCATTCAAAGTATTTTCGTTACGACCGAACGCGTGCAAAAAGGTCACCTCTCTCTCTCTGCACGTGGCCGGGGTATCGAACACACACACACACAGCAATCGTCGCCTATAGGGTCTCGAGTCTTCGGCGTAACGCCAGGCATGGAGCCCCTATAGAATACGTGCGCGGCGTCCTCTGGCGGGAGCAGGCGGTGACTCGTAGCCAAAGCTGCGAGGTTCTGCCGTACCGCCATGATGGGAGGCCGCGTCGAAATTTTCTGGCGTGTGACACATGGCCTTAAAAGGATTTTTGGCGACTTGCAATATTTTCCGAGAAATCGAAATTTTGAAAGTTCTTATTGGGAACACAAATAAGTCTACGCCGTTTGACAAAAGATAGCCCCACGAGGAGGTTATGGTTGAAATTGTCAGATGTCAAACGTCATATCCCAAGGTTGGACATCTGGCAAGAACATAACCTAGAAATATTGGCGTTTTTGTATCAGCATGACATAATTTTTTTCGTGCGAAAATGTCGAGTTTTGAGACGAATAAGCGTCATTTGCGGGAACTTTTGATTGACTTCTTTAATTTGAAGAAATCTGCAGCTGAGGCGCATCGATTGCTTGTAGAAGCACACGGTGAGGCTGCTTTAGGTGAGAGAAGTTTTCGTGAGTGGTTTCAAAAGTTTAAGAACGGTGAGTTTGACGTCGAAGACAAAGAACGTAGCGGAAGGCCGAAAGTGTACGAAGACGCGGAATTGGAAGCATTATTGAAGGGAGATTCGTGCCAAACGCAAGAAGAACTTGCACTTACATTAGGAGTGACTCAACAAGCAATTTCACATCGTTTAAAATCGTTGGGAATGATTCAAAAGCAAGGCCATTGGGTTCCATATGAACTGAAGCTGAGAAACGTTGAACGCCGATTTTGCACATGTGAAATGCTGCTTGCCAGGCATAAGCGAGAGGGTTTTTTTTGCATCGTATAGTCACTGGTGATGAAAAATGGATTCACCACGATAACCCAAAGAAGAAGAAATCGTGTGGACCACCTGGCCATGCTTCAACATCAACAGCCAAGCCGAATATTCATGGAAAAAAAACTCATGTTGTGTATTTGGTGGGATCAGCTTGGTGTCGTGTATTATGAGTTGCTCAAACCGACCGAAACCATTACTGGGGCTCTCTGCCGAACACAATTGATGATATTGAGTCGAGCACTCGAGGAAAAACGAGCCCACTACTACTCCAGACACGACAAAATTCTTCTCCTGCATGATAATGCTCGTTCACATGTTGCGGCGCCGGTCAAAACCTACTTGGAAACACTCAATTGGGAAGTTTTACCCCACCCGCCGTATTCACCAGACATTGCTCCCTCTGACTATCATTTATTTCGATCGATGACGCACGGGCCTGTCTGAGCAGCACTTCACATCATATGAAGATACGAAAAATTGGGTCGATTTGTGGATAGCGTCAAAAGATGAAGCGTTCTTCCGACGCGGTATTTCAGATACGAATTGCGAGTTTCAGATGCGAATTGCGAATTGCAGATGAATGCATGAAATAACTTGAAAAAATGACTATAGATGTATGAAAATATGAATAAATTATTGTCAGAGTTGCGGAAATGTCCGTTTACTTTTTTCACGATTAAAAAAAAATCCAAAAAATCATCGAATTTTCGGTCTCCTAAAGTGGTTGCCTGCCTTAAGGGCATGTACAAGGTCGACATAACCTCACAAATTTTCCAACCCAGTTTTCTCATCAATGGTTAAGGTTTTTGAGGAAAAACAAAGCA
Organism: Ophion ventricosus; assembly: GCA_963932345.1. NCBI lineage: Eukaryota > Metazoa > Arthropoda > Insecta > Hymenoptera > Ichneumonidae > Ophion > Ophion ventricosus. The sequence continues at coordinate 746,176 of OZ010714.1, read as the reverse complement.
TCAGGCTCTGGAGAATATCCTGACACAGAGCTTGATGATTTTCTTTTGCCCAAAAAATTATTCATCTTTGAGAAATCTCGGTTCGAAAATTTTAGCTATCTCTCTCGCACTCATATGTCACGTGGTACACCTTCTACTTCGCTTTAAGCGAAAAAAAAAACAGTTTATACCGATACATGCAACAGTTTCGAAAAAAAAAAATTTCTTATTTTTTGCGCCACCACAGTAGATTAGCCCCTCAAGCATACTTTTCCACTCGCTCTTCCGGTCTCGAGGGAAAAGCTTGTATATCATATGAACATTCATTCAATTGTAGTTTGAACGATGAGATATGTGAGCAAGTTTATTAAATCGATTTCTCAATTTTTGGCCTCGATAAGGCCGTGGATAAAGAAAAATACGAAGACCTACGCGTCGAGTAGACCAGGAGAACCGTCCATGGGAATTCGGTGGGTTCCGAAAACCTAGTACTCGTGGAATGCGACAAGTGTTTGCCGCAATTGCTCGGCGAATTGGTATTGTCAACCGTCGTATTTGGCATTGAAACGAATCCCTCGCAACAAACATTTACGTCATTGATGTTTGCGTTAATATTGCACCTCGACGTTCTCAGGAACTGCACAGTTTCCGGCAACAGAGGTGTCTTTATCATCATGTCGGAAAGTACTCTGCATTGTCGAATCGACACGCATCTTCCTGACCGCCCGCTCGGAGTTACGCAATCCCAGTTGTTTTCACTATTGGCACCATCATTTTCTGCGAATAAATAAGAAATTTCGAAAAATCTCCGATTTTATAGAGTCACGGTGGATGGTATTTTTATATCAATTGATTTCATTTGTTTCGTCACAAAAAAATTTCATGCCGAATTTCGTATTTCCAAATCGTGTCCGATCGAGTCAAAGAGGAGACAAGAAAAAAGGTTTATTTTCATGAATATCCTCATCTTTTCCACGTTTCAAGAACATTCGTTTTTTCTAGATGTTTTTTTTTTTCATTTTTGAAAATTAATGCGGTTTTTTTTAATACAAAAAAAATTGTATTAGGTGTTGGAATTAATTCGTAGCGTTGTACAAGAGATGGCGTAGGTAGTAGAGTATTTCGTTGTTACCGACATTAATGTATTAATCGTGAAACAGCTATCATTGAATGTCATTTGCTGTACATAACCTCTTTTTGAATCGTAAATAACAACACTTTATAATTTATTGAATATGTCAACATTTGTGCCGAATAAAGTGTTTTTGCGGGGAGTTTTGCTTCATTACTTCAATATGAAGAAAAGTGCTGCTGAAGCTCGTCGTATTTTAGTGGAAGTGTATGGTGAACATGCTATAGCTGAGCAAACGTGTCGGAAGTGGTTTGCACGTTTTAAGGCAGTAGTCTGCTTTACAGGCTTCAAAAAATCGATTTTTCGTTTTTGTCTTAAATCTATTCCAAAACTATCCAAGAATATGTGTTCAAAATTTTAGAGGCCAATTCGACATATTTTCGAAGCTAGATCAGTTTTAGTGGCCGAGCGTCGAGCAGGTGCGAATGCTCGGGCAGAACTTTACAGCCCGTTTTCTCGAGTTTTCATTTTCACAAGTTTTGGAAAACGGTGCCGGCGATAGTAAAAACAATATATGTCCGATCGAAAAAAACCAAAGTGATCTAGCTTCAGTATTGAATTATCTTCTATTTGAACTAAAAAAGTTGGACAAAAGTACTATTTAAATTACTTGTTTTGCAACTTAAAGCGAATTTTTTTTTTCAAAAAAGTGAATTTTTTTTTCAAACTTCGAAAAAATTTGGAATTTCGTCATTTCTTCGGTATTTTTTTAGTTCATATAGAAAAGGAACTTATAAAAACTAAAAAAAAATTTGGTTCCACTGTTTCAGATGCATCGCACGACCTCCATCACCGGCACCGATTTACGAGTGCACACTCCAGGCGCCCCAGAAAAATCGTTACAACTTTGGCAAATTTCAATAATTTGTAATAATAAAAATTGTTTTTTAAAGCTTGAATATAATATACTATCGTCTCAAAATTTCGTTTACCGCAATCATTTCCTTCCCTTTCAAAAAAATTGTTGAAAAAACGCTTTTTTTCGGCTCCTAAAGCAGACTACTGCCTTAAAGCTGATGATTTCGACTTGGATGACAAGGAGCGACCTGGCCAGCCGAAAATATTTGAAGATAATGAGTTGGAGGCATTGCTCAATGAAGACTCGTCTCAAACACTTCAAGAATTGTCTACATCATTGGGAGTTGACTTATCAACGGTAGGAAAACACGTCTTAAAACTTTGGGCATAATCCAGAAGGAAGGACATTGGGTCCCAAATGAATTGAAAGCAAGGGACATTGGGCGGCGTCTTTTGACATGTGAACTGCTGCTTCAACGGGAGAAAAGAAAAGGTTTTTTGCATCGAATTGTCACTGGTGATGAAAAATGGATCCATTAGGACAATCCGAAGCGCAGAAAGTCATGGGTTAAGCCCGGCCAACCGTCAACATCAGTGGCAAAGCCAAATATCCATGGGTCTAAGCTCCTGCTCTGTATTTGGTGGGATCAGAGGGGTGTGATTTATTATGAACTGCTGAAACCGTATGAAACCATAACTGGGGATCGCTACCGACTGCAATTGATGCGCTTGAGCCGTGCATTGAAAGAAAAACGGCCGGAATATTCCGAATGACACGACAAAGTCATTTTACTGCACGACAATGCTCGTCCGCACGTCGCAAAACCGGTACAAACATATCTGGAAACACTTAAATGGGAAGTCCTACCCCATCCGCCGTATTCTCCAGATATCGCTCCTTCTGATCACCATTTGTTCCGTTCGATGGCTCATAGCCTGTCCGAGCAGAAGTTCACTTCTTACGAAGATTGTGAAAAATGGGTCGATTCGTGGATTGCATCTAAAGACGAGGCGTTCTTCCGACACGGTATTCGTACCCTGCCCGAAAGATGGTCAAAAGTAGCAGAAAGCGATGGGCAATACTTTCATTAATGTATTTTTTATTTTCATTTAAAATAATTTTTTTTTTCTTCAAAAAAACACTACGAATTAATTCTAAGTCCTAATAAAAAAAAAATGTCCACAAAAAAATCTGAAAAAATTCTAGCTACCCCAGTGTGAATCCATGCAACTTTTTATCCTTTTAACATTTCTTCTGAAAGCCTATAGTTCTTCGATGACGCCTTTTTTTTTCAAAAACATGTCTTTTTTAGCTAAAAATGCAGTACTGAGGCGAAAAAAAATCGTACGAGACTTTGCAAAAAAAACAAAATATAGTTTTTGATATCCTTTTTAAGTTTACCATGGAAAAAACCGGGGAAAAAATTCTCCACAAAATTTGCAGTTAATTTTCGATGGCCAAAAAATAGCCGAAAAATGGCCACGTTCAAAAGTGCGTACCGGGGCGAAAATAAAGTCGTAGAGAATTTTCGAAAAAAGAAAAATAAAGGTAAGGTCCTCTTTAAAACACTGCTTAGGAAATTCAATTATCTTTATTTTTGAGTTTGTTTGGGTGACCACGGGAAGACAAAACAAAACAAAAAACGTGCAAATAATGAATTTAGTTTAATTGAAATTTTTCCTTATGTCATAATAACAATATTTATAGATTTATCATTTTTATTTCATGATTTTTGAACTCGTATTGTTCGATTTAATTGCAATTTTTTTTCTTTATTTTGATCAATGTTTTTTTTGGGGGATTTATCTCAGGGTATTATTATTGTAAGGAACCCCCCTAAGCGATACTCACGGGCTCCGATCATTGCGAGCAACAGGAAAAAAGGAAAGACGAGGAATTCACGGGCAATCGCGAACTTCGCCATGACGCAATCTACTGAGGATTTTGTTTTTATTTTTGTTTTCTGTCAAATTTTTTGTTTTCTTTCAAATTTATTGGTATCAGGATGGTGTGTATATATATATATATATATATATATATATATATATATATTTTGTATTGTCGGAGAAGACGCGAAGGGTGACAGCACCGAAAAGCTACTAAAGAGTTGACGTCAAGGGGTGTTAGAACGAAGTCACTATTGCAGCCAGGGTCAATCGGTATCTCCCCTCCTTCTCGTAGAACTTGGAAATTCCGAAACGTCATTTATGATAAGTCCGAGACAGTTGTCGGTCGTCCGAGGTTTCGCGCGAGAGCGTACACCCATTATAAACTAACCGCAATTAAATACCTAACCGCAGATAAATACGAACAGCAGATAAATACGTAAATTGAGAACACATTTTTCTTGGTTATTTTTTTTTTTTTTTTCACAAGATCATTATTTTACCGCAAGCGCTATAATTTTACTCCGAAGTACTTCATTCTATTTGTCATAATTTTTGCAGATTTTCTCGATTAACCCTTTAACAGCTGATTTTTTTTTTTTTTAACGTTTGGCAAAGTTGGTCAACGGTGAATCTGAATTCATGAGTACGCAATGTGAGAAAAAAAAGTATTCGAGAATTTTTCTACCCTCAGAAACTACCCCCAAATGAAAGAAACCACCCCAATCGCTTGAAAACATCTTAATTTCATTTCCCATCGTTCGTTTCTGCCAGAAATTGAGGAAAAGTCATTCCAGAACAAGTAGTGGGATTCTGAAGAAATTACGGATCAATCAACCCTTATGAACTAACCCTCAATTGAGAGAAATTCACCCCCCCCCCCCCCCCCCAATGGATAAAATGTTATCATCTCATTTTCTGTTACTTTATCCTGATCTGAATCGAAATATGAATGTTCCAGAACACATGATCATATTCCGAAGGACTTACGGATAATTTGATGTTTTGTTAGTGTTGGGGGTAGTTTTCGAGTCAGATTTTCTTGTTACAAATTTTTCATGTGTTTTCAAAAATTTATATGAACTGAACATCAATAAAAGTGCATTTTCAGGCGCATCACCACTGGTAGGGGCGGTTTTTTATGTTTTGTTACTGTTAGGAGTAGTTTTTGAATCGAATTTTCTTGATACACATTTTCCATGCGTTTTCGAAAATATATATGAACTGAACATCAATGGAAGTGCATTTTTGGGCGTATCACCATTTCTAGGGGTGGTTTTCGATGTTTCGTTACTGTTAGGGGTAGTTTTCCATTCGAATATTCTTGCTACAAATTTTTCATGTGTTTTCAAAAATATTTATGAACTGAACATCAATGAAAGTGCATTATTGGGCGTATCACAATTGCTAGGGGTGGTTATCGATATTTTATTACTGTTGTGGGTGGTTTTTGGTCCGGACCTTTTTGCTACAAATTTTCGATGTTATTTCAAAAGCACACACTTGTGATCGCGACTCTAAAAAAAATTTCGCCTGAAAGTTATGATTATTTCCCATTTTTTCGCAATTTTCGCACTTTTTGACAGGGTGTGAAACTGAAGGGGTGCAACCCTTGCGTTTGCCGAATTTTTCATGATTAGATGCATCCTTCATCTTCAAAATGAGACCTTATAGATGTCGATATGTTCATTTTTCTCGAAGTTACGATTTTTCAAAGTAGGTGTGACGTATGTGTCCCACCAGCCGTTAAAGGGTTAACGTAATCGTACTTTTTCGACGTTCTTAAGGGGCCAGTCCACTTTGAAAATTTCAAAAAATCGAAAGCAAGCAAGGCTTGAAGAAATCGACGATGATGAGCAATCAGAAGGGATTTTGTACGGTGCAGGAATTACCGATTGAGTTTAGGTAAGAGTTTTTCATAGTATAAACTTCAAACGCGTTTTTCTCGAAACAACGTTTTCAAAATCTAGCTCCATCGTATCTCTAAAACTAATAAACCGATTCTCTTGAAATTTCAACCACATGTTGTAAACATGATTCGCAACAAGATGGCCCTCGATGGTTTTAAAATTTTGATTTTTACTCTTTTTTTTTGCAAAAAACTGCGAAAAAAACGCGTTTTTTTAAATACTTTTTTCGTTTTTCATCTGCCATTTTTTTATTTTTTGATAAAACTTTATATCCGAGGGTCATTTTGTAGCTGGTGTCATACTGGATCTAATGGACTTTGATTTTTTCATTTCAGACAAGCCGTTGCCGAGTTGTGATGGAGCTACCTAGCCCACCTATTTTTGAGGCGTTACGTTAAACTATAGTTTTTATACTTAAAAATGAATAATAATGAATTAAAATTTTTTTTTAAATGTATTTCAAGACTTTATTTATCAAGCCCAACAACTTTTATATTCATATCTTTTATAAAATCCTCAAAAAAAATCGCGAAAATAGCCTTTTTTTCGTGGCTCCAAAGTGGACTGGCCCCTTAAAGGCACACCTTTCTGTCTGATGTAAAATTGCTGCAGCAGGCTAAGGTGGTATACGAGTAAGCGGGCGATAAAAGTACACAGTTACGCTACGGACGAAACTATTTGCTAAGGGAAGCTAACTTTTGGTGTGTTTGGACCGCCTAACAGGGTAAGTGTTTGTGACGAAAAAAAAAACGTCCAAAGTGGAATAAAACGGAGAGGGCAGGTAAGTTTGAAGTTTTCGTTGCAATTTCTTATTTATTTTTGACATTTTCAAAGCATTACAAGTACGAAATACAATTTACTTTCTTCATAAACAACTATTAATTTCGTACGCCGGTTTACTAAGGTTATTGTTCAAAATGAACGTAATTTCGCATCTCATCAGTAAATGACAGTAACAGTCATGTTTGTTCAAAATGTGCAGGTCGTTTAAGAGTACGCAGTGCTTAGGTGTGTAGGTGTGTAGGAGTAGCTTTATTATACGACTGTTGTTAAAGATTATGTTTTTTTTTTTACTTTCAGCATGTCCCGAAGGAAACGGACTACCGACCGAAGTCTATGGTCAATTGCGGATCTTGAAAAATGAAAGAAAGCGAGTTAATGATGGTGAATCTATGAGGGCGGTAGCACGTTCATTGGAAGCGACTGAAGTAAAAAGTTCTGAGCGTTTTTTCGCTTTATTTCGACGATGAAATTAACATAGTTACGATTATCCGATTTTGATCAAATATGCGCCGTTTTGTTCGATAACTTTTGTCCATTTTGAAGGCAATTTCATAATTCCGCGATTGAAGTAGTCCTCGTCCCTATTGGTAAGAAGCTTGACCAGCTCATTGTCACAAGCCTCTCTTGAGGCCAGTTTTATACCATGAAGAAAATTGTGCAAATGCTTGAAAAGGTGATAATCGCTTGGTGCCAGGTCTGGACTATACGGCGGGTGCGATAGAACCTCCCATCCAAGCTCTCGGAGCTTCTGGCGCGTCGTTAAAGATGTGTGCGGCCTGGCGTTGTCTTGATGGAACACAACACCCATCCGATTGGCCAATTCTGGCCGCTTCTGGTTGATCACCTGCTTCAATCTGGACAGTTGTTGACAGTAGAGGTCCGAATTGACTGTTTGGCCCGATGGAAGCAGCTCATAGTGGATGATTCCCTTTCAATCCCACCAAACACACAGTAAAACCTTCTTGGCCGTTAATCCGGGCTTGGCGATCATTTGGGTCGGCTCACCGCGATTGGACCACGATCTTTTTCAGCTGTTGTTCTCGTATGTGACCCATTTTTCATCGCCAGTCACCATCCGCTTCAAAAATGGCTCGATTTCGTTACGTTTCAGCAAAGAATCGCAGGCATCAATTCGGTCCAAAAGGTTCTTTTGCGTCAATTCGTGTGGCACCCATACATCGAGCTTCATCTTGAGACCAGCCTTATGCAAATGCTTCCAAACGGTTTTCTGGCTAATCTTCAGTTCCTGGGCAATGGAATAAATGCTCACATGCCGGTCCGACTCGACGATTTCCATGATTTTATCGACATTTTCGACGATTGGCCTACCAGAGTGTGCTAAAAAAACATCTTAAGAATGTATAAAAATTTGTTGGACGATTTCAGATGCGAATTGCGAGCTGCACAATTGTCGCAAATCGACAACGACGATGAGGACACGCCAAGGGACACAGCGGATTACATCTTAATTAAAGATGTGTACGGCCTGGCGTTGTCTTGATGGAACACAACACCCATCCGATTGGCCAATTCTGGCCGCTTCTGGTCGATCACCTGCTTCAATCTGGACAGTTGTTGACAGTAGAGGTCCGAATTGACTGTTTGGCCCGATGGAAGCAGCTCATATTAGATGATTCCCTTTCAATCCCACCAAACACACAGTAAAACCTTCTTGGCCGTTAATCCGGGCTTGGCGATCATTTGGGTCGGCTCACCGCGATTGGACCACGATCTTTTTCAGCTGTTGTTCTCGTATGTGACCCATTTTTCATCGCCAGTCACCATCCCCTTCAAAAATAGGTCGATTTCGTTACGTTTCAGCAAAGAATCGCAGGCATCAATTCGGTCCAAAAGGTTCTTTTGCGTCAATTCGTGTGGCACCCATACATCGAGCTTCATCTTGAGACCAGCCTTATGCAAATGGTTCCAAACGGTTTTCTGACTAATCTCCAGTTCCTGGGCAATGGAATAAGTGCTCACATGCCGGTCCGACTCGACGATTTCCATGATTTTATCGACATTTTCGACGATTGGCCTACCAGAGCGTGCCTCATCTTCGACGTCCATATTACCAGAACGGAATCGTTGGAACCACCGCTTTGCTGTTGCATTTGATACTGTATTAGCTCCATAAACAGCACAAATTTTTTTGGCCGCCTGCTCCGCTTTTCCACCTTCGTCGTAGTGATACTGAAGAATGTATTGAATTTTCTCTTTTTTTACCTCCATTTTGGAACGCTGTAACACACAACTGGCTTCACCAAACACAAAACTGTCAGAGAACTTTTTTTGAAGCGTAATGTCACCTTCAAATCGCCGTATAGTATGACTCGATGCGATGTATACATCGTGAGATATGGCTCACTAAAGACATCTAGCGGAAAGCGCTCAGAACGTTTTACTTCACCCAATATTCGTATCTGTCATTATAAGATGATTTTCTTATTTTTTCCGCTTCCTCTGTTATGTTTATTAACACTTTATGTATAAAAAGCTAAAAATATGGAGATAAATTTGATTATGAAAAAAAGAATTCTTGAATATATTTGCGACAGATGGAGACTGATGCCTTAAACACTAATATTTCAGTCACATATACATCGTTTGAAAAATAAACATGAAAAATTAGGCTTTTTTGTCGATTCGTTTTATTGTCGTTCGTCTCTAATCAATCATTCACTATCACCTGTAATTTTCAAAATACCGTTTAATGTATAATTCGAAAGGTTAAAAGTTTCAAGAGTAAACTACGATAATGACAGACGGAAAATTCAACGATCGAAGTCGTACGGAGAAATAGTGAGGAGATGGAACCATTTTTTTTTCTTCAGGGTCGAAGCTTCCGGAGTATCCAGGGAACGAAATCGATGACCTTGGTATAGACACCTGGCCAATGTTCCTTTCCGCAGGATAACGTTCCAAAGGAGACGAGGCCAACGACCGTCCATTTTTGCTGGAGATCGGATCCCTGTTCTGTGCCCATGAGAGGACTGCCGGAGTCGCCTGAACATGTGTCCTGGTCCAGTACCCCACCGGCGCATATCTGTGTGGAGCCCAGAACGATATTGGCCGTTCTGTACTGCGGCAGACAGATGAGCGGATCGACACGTGGAACATTAAGCTTCCGTTTAACATCGGACGCCGTTCCATTCTCGGTTTGGCCCCAACCGGCGACCCACATGTTAGCCGGCACTTCCGCCAAGGTTGGCAGACAAATTGGCTTGATGTAACCGGTGAAACGTACAGGACGCGAGAGCCTCAGCAGAGCGATGTCGTTCTGACTATTCCGCAAAGTCGACTGATACGACTCGTGGATGATGCGTTCCTCGATTGGAACGCTGAGCGGATTCTCGGCGCAGATCTGACCGCCTACCATGTCCGGTAGGCAATCGAATGGCATCGTCGTGTCGTACTCACCGAGACGCACCGAACTCAGGGACCAACCACTCGGGATGTACCTCTCGCTTAGGCAATGAGCTACGGTCAGCACGTAACGATCGCTGATCAGGGCACCACCGCAATCGGTCGCTATTCCGTTCGCTGAACCAAGAGAGACAGATCCAAAAATCGTCATCCAGAAAAACTCAATGTTTGTGTTATATGTTTTGAGGGGTCTGCATGAGCGTGAAATTCGAAAACCTTTTTTTTTTCGTTCATCTTTTATCGGATCACCGAATGGCTTTTTTCATATGTTCATCCATTTGTCAATATAACAGATGATTAAAGTTGTTGCTTTTAGCATTGAAAATGCTTTTAAAAATGTATATAGGGGGTAAAGATGTAACCCAAAGAAACCCAAACAAACCAACGTTACCCCTACTCCACTGTGGTTACAAATTGTGGTTACAAATTGTAAGTTTCAATTTTGATGTGTGCATTACAATGTTATCATGATGATGGTAATATTCAGTTCAGGAGAAAAGAGGAGAGGGAGAGAATTGGAGAATTGGAAAGTTGTTGGAGATTTGAAGAGTTGGCGAGTTGGAGAGTTGGAGAGATGGCGAGATGGAGAATTGGAGATTTGTTGGAGAGTTGTTGGAAAGTTGGAAAGCTGGAGAGTTGTTGGAGAGTTGGAGAGTTGGAGAATTGGGGAGTTGTTGGAGAGTTGGAGAGTTGGATAGTTGTTGGAGAATTGGAGAATTGTTGGAGAGTTGAAGAGTTTGAGAGTTGTTGGGGAATTGGAGAGCTGGAGAGTTGTTGGAGAGTTGGAGAGTTGGAGAGTTGTTGGAGAATTGAAGAATTGTTGGGGACTTGGAGAGTTGGAGAGTTGGAGATTTGGAGAGTTGGAGAATTGGAGAACTGGAGATTTGTTGGAGAGTTGAAGAGTTGGCGAGTTGGAGAGTTGGAGAGATGGCGAGTTGGAGAATTGGAGATTTGTTGGAGAGTTGTTGGAAAGTTGGAAAGCTGGAGAGTTGTTGGAGAGTTGGAGAGTTGTTGGAGAATTGGAGAATTGTTGGAGAGTTGAAGAGTTGGAGAGTTGTTGGGGACTTGGAGAGCTGGAGAGTTGTTGGAGAGTTGGAGAATTGGAGAGTTGTTGGAGAATTGAAGAATTGTTGGGGAGTTGGAGAGTTGGAGAGTTGGAGATTTGGAGAGTTGGAGAATTGGAGAATTGGAGATTTGAAGAGTTCAAGAGTTGGAGAATTGTTGGAGAGTTGTTGGAAAGTTGGAGAGCTGGAGAGTTATTGGAGAGTTGGAGAGTTGGAGAATTGGAGAGTTGTTGGAAAGCTGGAGAGTTGGAGAGTTGTTGGCGAATTGGAGAATTGTTGGAGAGTTAGAAAGTTGGAGAGTTGGGCAGTTATTGGGGAGTTGGAGAGCTGGAGAGTTGTTGGAGAGTTGGATAGTTGGAGAGTTGGATAGTTGGATAGTTGGAGAGTTGGAGAGTTGTTGGAGAATTGGAGAGTTGGAGACTTGGAGAGTTGTAGACTTGGAGAGTTGGAGACTTGGAGAGTTGGAGACTTCGAGAGTTGGAGAATTGGAGAGTAGGAAAGTTGTTAGAGAGTTGGAGAGTAGTTGGAGAGTTGAAGAGTTGGAGAGTTGGAGAATTGGAGATTTGGAGATTTGGAGAGTTGAAGATTTGGAGAATTGGAGATTTGGAGAGTTGGAGAGTTGGAGAGTTGGAGAGTTGGAGAGTTGGAGAGTTGTTGGAGAGTTGTTGGAGTGTTGGAAAATTGTTGGAGAGTTATTGGAAAATTGGACAGCTGGAGAGTTATTGGAGAGTTGGAGAGTTGGAGAATTGAAGAGTTAGAGAATTGGAGAGTTGGAAAGATGGAGATTTAGAGAATTGGAAAGTTGGAGAGTTGGAGAGTTAGAACGTTCGAGAGAGAGAGAGAGAGAGAGAGAGAGAGAGAGAGAGAGAGAGAGAGAGAGCAGCTCATACTATTCGCATGTACTTTTTTCTTATCATCCGAAAAGTCTGATTACATTTTCAATGCCATGAAATAGTTACACTTTGCGTAATACTTGTAGATTTTTTTCCTGAAAATCGATTTTTTTCCACACCTTACCATTTTTGTAATTTTCATTATTTCCAAAAAGTGTCCGGTCATCCGAAAGTTTTTTTTTTTCTTATCCTCAAAGAAGATTTTTCTTTTACTTTTTGTTGCAGGCCTAGTCGCCAGAAGCATCGACATCGATTGGCAATCGAGCAACGAAGATGCTTCCTTTAAATAATAATAACTCCATTATTTACCAATAGTTTTCAATTTTGAAAGAAAAAAAAAGCCCTCGATCTTGGCAAGACTGAATATTAATTGTATGTAAAATCCCGACCTCGGCCTCCCGAAACGTTCAGCGGGAAAAAAAAAAATTGATAATCGACTTGCTTTTTCTGCTCCAAGCTAATGCAGACGGTAAATCGATAATGAAACTTTGTAAATCGATTACTCAATTTTTCGATTCCACAAGGCCGTTGATAAATCGAAATGAGAAGACCTACATGTCGTGTACTCCAGGAGAGCCATCCATGGGAATTCGGAGAGTTCGCATTTTCGAGCACCGACGATCTTCAGCGAAAGATCGCTGCCACATTTGCTCGGCAAATTAGGATTTTTGGGAACCATCGTATTTTGAATAGAAGCGACTACCGGACAACAAACATTCGCGTCATTCGGGTTGACGTTAATACCGCACATCGCCGATCTCAGGAAAAGTATGGTTGACGGCAACAGAGGTCTCGTCATCATCAGGTTGAAAAGTATTCTGCATTGTCGAATCGACACGCATTCTCCTGACTCCCCTCTCGGAGTTACGCAAAATCGGTCGTTCGGACTATTAAAATTATCATTTTCTGCGAAACAAAAAAGAAAAGAATTCCAAAAATCTCGAATTTTCGTTAAAAACAATTCAGCGTTTTCTTTTTATCACAATCGACTTGTAATTTGTTTCGTCTAAAAAGAAAAATTTCAAATTGGCAAATTCAAAAATTTGCAAAAAATAAAACGAAAATTAAGGGGCCAGTCCACTTTGAAAATTTCAAAAAATCGTTTTTTTTTTTTTTTCACTGTTTTCGAAAGTACATACATTCAGAAATATTGTGTCAATATTGTTTCAATATTGCCGATTGAGTTTAGGTAAGAGTTTTTCATAGTATAAACTTCAAACGCGTTTTTCTCGAAACACCTTTTCAAAATCTAGCTCCGTCGTATCTCTAAAACTGATAAACCGATTCTCTTGAAATTTCAACCACATATTGTAAACATGATTCGCAACAGGATGATCCTCGATGATTTGAAAATTTTTGATTTTTACTCTTTTTTTTGTTGCGAAAAACTGCGAAAAAAACGCGTTTGTTTTTTTACTTTTTTCGCTTTTCATCTGCCATTTTTTTATTTTTTGATAAAACTTTATATCCGAGGGTCATTTTGTAGCTGGTGTCATACTGAATCTAATGGACTTTGATTTTTTTGTTTCAGACAAGCCGTTGCCGAGTTGTGATGGAGCTACCTAGCCCACCTATTTTTGAGGCGTTGCGTTAAACTATAGTTTTTGTACTTAAAAATGAATAAAAATGAATTAAATTTTTTTTTTTAAATGTATTTCAAGACTTTATTTATCAAGCCCAACAACTTTTATATTCATATCTTTTATAAAATCGTCAAAAAAAAATTGCGAAAATAGCCTTTTTTTCGTGGCTCCAAAGTGGACTGGCCCCTTAAGCGAGGAGGTTGCCGAAGGTAGAAATTTTTTAAAAAAAATTGGTTAACCCAAAGAATTTAGTTTGCTTGGGTGGTAAATCAAAAAATTTAATTTGACATTTTTTTTCTCATTTCACAAAATCAATATTATAGATTTGTGGTCTTTATTTAATCACTCGACTCGTATTGTTCGATTACATTGTATTTTTTTTTTTTTTTTCTTTATTTTATTATCGTTGTTTTTTGTTGTTGTTGCTTATCTCAGGAAATGAATATTGTGAGGAAAACCCCTTGAGCATTACTCACGGGCTTCGATCGTCGCGAGCAGTAGAAAAAAATAAAAGACGAGACATCCACGTGAAATTGCGAACTTCCCCATGACGCGATGTATTGGCGATTTTGTTTTTATTTTTTTTATTGTTTTTTTTTTTTTTTTATATATTCGTGATATTTTCGGAGAAGACGCAAACGGCGAAAGAACCGAGGAGTTACTGAAGAATTACATGATGTCGAGAGCTTTATACCGGAGTCATAATTTCAGCCAGGGTCAATAGGTAATCTTTCCTCCTCCTCCTCCTCGTGTTACTCGGAAATTCCGAAGGGTCATAAATTATTACTGGGAGATTGTTTTTTTTAATCGTCGGTCGCGCGGATGTACGAGGGCGTCAATCAATTATAAATGAAGCGCGAAGAAATGAAAAACAAAACAAGTCGATATGGTTCGTAACGATTTGTTTTCTTTTAAATCGAGTAAATAATGATGAAAACTTGACTTCTTGGAAAAAAAAAGTTTTCAGTGTCGAAAATATAGCAGATGACTATATAATTTAAATAGTACATTACCGGGTGTACAAGTATGAAATGCGGATATCAGACAACAGATGGTGCACCAATGCACAGTTTGTGCTATAAAGATTTGACACTGCGCCATTTTGTTGTGTCATCAACAAGTGTCAGATGCGCACGAGTGATAAATTGGATAAGTGTGTGCATAGTGTTGCGCTGTTGTGTTAGATGTGTCGAAATTTATACCGAACAAAGAGCATTCGCGGACAGCATTAATTTTTTCTTTTCATTTGAAGAAAACTGCTGCCGAATAATACCGATTACTTCGAGAAGCTTATGGTGAACACGCTCCATCGCAAGATACGTGTGAACGATGCTTTCGGCCTTTCAAAAGTGGTCACTTCGATGTTGCAGACGAGGAACATGAAAAAACGCAAAAAAAAAATACGAAGATGTGGAATTGCAAGCATTGTTGGACGAGGATGATACGCAAACACAAAAACAACTCGGCGTGCCATTGGACGTTAGTCGACAAGCTGTTTCCAATCGGCTACGAGAGACGGGAAAGATTCAGAAGACCGGTAGATGGGTACCACACGAGTCGAACGACAGGCAAATGGAAAAGCGCAAAAACACATGTGACATTTTGCTCGCTCGGTACAAAAGGAAGTCGTTTTTACATCGTACAGTTACAGGGGATGAAAAGTGGATTTATTTTAAGGGGCCAGTCCACTTTGAAAATTTCAAAAAATCGATTTTTGTTTTTTATGTTTTCGAAAGTACATACATTCAGAAATATTGTGTCAAAATTTTATGAAAATCCGAGCTCTGTAAGTATTTTTTTTTTTTTACCTCAACGTCAGGACCTCATTTCGTCTAGCTGAGCGTATAGCGCGCTCGGCCGACCCATCGGCCTTTCAATCCTCTTTCCCCGCCTGATTACGAGGATCTCACCAAAACAGAACTGCTCGAAAGGTGTTTAGGTGGCCATACGCAAAACAATAATGAAAGTTTTAACAACTGCGTATGGAATATGGCACCTAAACACATGTTCAACGGCAAAAAAATCGTAGACATTGCCTGCAAAGTTTCCGCGTGTGTATTTAATGAAGGATTTCGTCCAGTGCTTAAAATAATGGAAATAATGGGCGTCAAACTCGGCCCGATCGCCATCGGATTCGCCGACAATCGCGATGACGAGCGTGTTCGCTCTGCAAACCGCCGCAGTTCTGAGTGCTCAAAAGAGACCAGAACCAAACGAAAGCGAGCAAGACTTGAAGAAATCGACGATGATGAGCAATCAGAAGGGATTTTTTACGGTGCAGGAATTGCCGATTGAGTTTAGGTAAGAGTTTTTCATAGTATAAACTTCAATCGCGTTTTTCTCGAAACAACGTTTTCAAAATCTAGCTCCATCGTATCTCTAAAACTAATAAACCGATTCTCTTGAAATTTGAACCACATATTGTAAACATGATTCGCAACAGGATGACCCTTGATAGTTTTAAAATTTTGACTTTTACTATTTTTTTTTTGCGAAAAACTGCGAAAAAAACGCGTTTTTTTTACTTTTTTCGTTTTTCATCTGCCATTTTTTTATTTTTTGATAAAACTTTATATCCGAGGGTCATTTTGTAGCTGGTGTCATACTGAATCTAATGGACCTTGATTTTTTTTGTTTCAGACAAGCCATTGCCGAGTTGTGATGGAGCTACCTAGCCCACCTATTTTTGAGGCGTTACGTTAAACTATAGTTTTTGTACTTAAAAAAGAATGAAAATGAATTAAATTTTTTTTTAAATATATTTCAAGACTCTATTCATCAAGCCCAACAATTTTTATATTCATATCTTTTATAAAATCCTCAAAAGAAAATCGCGAAAATTGCCTTTTTTTCGTGGCTCCAAAGTGGACTGGCCCCTTAAGATGGTAACGCATCTATAAAGAAGTACTATAAGCAAGCTTTAAATTCAGTGTATGTAATTTCGCCGAAATGTAAACAACTTTTTATTTCATAGTTTTAAACATGTCAAATTTCATGCCAAAAAAGACTATTTAGAGAGGAATTTTACTTTACTACTCTATTAAAAAACAATCTGCAGCTAAAGCAGACAAAATTCTTGTTGAGACTTACGGCGACCATGCTCTGTAGGAAACAACACGCAGAGATTGGTTTAGACGCTTAAAAAATAATGATTTTGATGTTGAAGATTAAGAACGCTCTGGCGCACCGAAAAAGTTTGAAGACGAAGAATTGGAGGCATTGCTTCACGAAGATGCAGGTCAGACGCTAGCTGAACTTGCAGAATCATGAGGAGTCGATCAAACAACAGTTTCGAAACGCTTGAAAGCATTAGGAATGATTGAAAAGCAAGGACATTGGGTGCCGTACGAGTTGAAGCCGAAAGATGTCGAACGGCGTCGTTTTCACGTGTAAACAGCTGCTTCAACGGCAGAAAAGGAAAGGTTTTTTTTTGCATCGTATCATGACTGGCGATGAAAAATGGAGCGTAGAAAATCGTGAGGTAAGCCCGGTCAAGCATCAGCATCGTCGGCAAAGACGAATATCCATTATTCCTAGCTTCCGCTCTGCATTTGGTGGAATCGGCTGGGTGTAGTTTATTACGGGCTGCTCATACCGAACGAAACCATCACGGGAGATCGCTATCGACTACAATTGATGCTTGTTTGAGCCGAGCATTGAAGGAAAAACGGCCGCTGTACGAGCAGAGACACGGCAAAGTGATTTTGCAGCATGACAACGCTTGGCCACGTGCGTTGCAAAACCGCTGAAAAACCAACTTGGAAACGCTTTAATGAGAAGTTCTACCCCATCCGTCGTATTCACCAGACATTGCCTCTGCCAATTATCACTTGTACCGATCGATGGCACATCGCCTGGCTGAGCAGCACTTCCATTCTTATGAGGATGCCAAACGAATGGCTCGACTCTTGAATAGCCTCAAAAGACGTGCCGTTTTTTCAACGTGGAATTGAAACGCTGCCAGGAAGATGGGAAAAAGTAGTGGCTAGTAATGGACAATACTTGCAGTGACATGTTTTTTTTACTAGTTTTAAAAAATGAAGCATTAATTTTCACGACAAAGCTGTGAGAACTTATTCGACATACCAATAGATTTTTTTTTTTTTTCTTTCTATTGTCATAACAAAATAGTTTTGAAAAATATCGTGAGTATAATTTGAGAATGGTACATTAGAAAATTCGAAGATCCAAGTTGTACGAAGCGATGATCAAGAGACGGTTCAATTGAAGATTGGACTCAGGGTCGAAGATTCTCGAGTATCCAGGGAACGTAATTGATGACTTTGGTGTAGACACCTGGCGTGCCTGGTAATCCGCAGGGAGTCCCTCCGTAAGAGACGATACCAGCGACCGTCCATCTTTGATGGCCATTGCTACTCTGTTCCGCTGCCATTAGAGGACTGCCGGAGTCGCCGCTACAGCTGTCCTTGCCCCATTCGCCACCGGCGCAGAGTTGCTTCTCTCCCAGATTAGTTTTGTACCTCTCGCCACATATTCTCGAATCGATCGGTGAAATCTGCAGCTTTAGTTTCACATCGGACGGTCTATGGTTCTCGGTTTGGCCCCAACCGGCAACCCACATTTTCGCCGGCAATTGCGCCGTCTCCGGCAGACAAATTGGCTTGATGTAACCGGTGAAACGTACACGTTGCGAGAGTCTGATCAGACCGATGTCGTGCGGACCATGATGAATATCCGGCTGATACGACCTGTACACGTTGCTCTCCTCGATGGGAACGCTTATCGGAGCATTGGCGCAAATCTCGCCGCCCACCCCGTCCGATATGCAATCGCGCAACTTCGACGTGTCGTACTCACCGAGACGCACTGAACTTAGGAACCAACCGTCCGGGGTATAGCTGCGGCTTAGGCAATGTGCCGCGGTCAGCACGTAACGATCGCTCACCAAGGAACCACCGCACCTGGTCTCTATTCCATGCGCTGAGCAAAAAGACAGATCAAGAAACTTCATTGACAGAAACTCAATGTTTGTGGTATGTTTCAAGTGGCCTTCATAAGCTTGAACATCAACAAACACTTTTTTTGGTAATTTCGCAGCACAGGGTCTTAAGTATAATCGTGCGTTACCGACGGGACTACCTATCTTTTATACTCTACTGTTTCCAAATGCGTCCATAGTTCTTTTTGAGCATACTCAAAATACTCAAAATTCCAATGAACGTTTGAACACAACGAGCTCTTGGCTCCGAAGCACCTGAATTCTGGACTGAAAATCGTCGGCTGGACTATCCAACGAAGGATATATTAGGTGTGTGAATTAATTTTTACAGTTTTTTTTTTTTCCATACTTGCGGTTTATTAAAAAATAGACAAAACCGTGTTTAAGGGGTTAACCCCGCTTGCGATTTTGAAAAAATCGATTTTTTTTTAATTGCATTTTTTTGAAGTCTAAGTATCTGAGAATATGTCTTGAAAATTTCAAGTCGATCCGAACAAAATTGACTGAGATATGAGCGTTGAAAGAGAAGAATCCGTTGTGTAAACGACCGGCTAGTCTGCCGTCTGGCGCGCTCGACCCTCCCTCCGACCTTCAATGCATTGTTCGATGAAAAGGGTCGTATACATGGCATTCACAAAGTTCATATAATAGATTGGAATTTATAAAAACGTTTTTTCGTTGTCTGTTATGGTCTAAACTCGTCAGTGTAGCTCGAAAGTTCGACTATATAAGACGTATATTCCGCCGTTCATAATATTATAAGCGCAGTTTTTGTTCATTTTACATTCAAAAATGGATCGAAAAAAGGGTTCGCGACAAACAAGAAGCAGTGATAATTTACGGAAATCTCGACCAAAAAAAAAGGAAGGGTGTTTTTAACCCCAACCTGGCCGAAACGGAAACTGAAAGTTTCAGCACGTCTGCGAAGAAACTGAAAAATAATATTGATACGACTGTGAATCAAAGTCCTAATATTGAATATCGGATTTTGAACTTTTGGGTTGTGTTTGCTGCTGTTTCAAATTTAGTGAAGTGCAAAACGTGTAATGGAAATATTACATTTGAAACGGCAAGTGCAAGAGGACTAGGCTTTAAAATCGTTGTGAAATGTGACTCGTGTGCAGATAATTTGATACCATCTTCTCATTTTTCGGAACATTCGTATGAAATAAATCGTCGATTTATATTCACCATGCGAGTTCTCGGCATAGGATTGGCTGGAGCACAAAAATTTTGCGGAATTATGGACATGCCAAGGTTTCTTACCGAGACTACATATTCAATAATTTTGAAAAGTATTTATGAGTCTGTGAAAACATGTGCAGATGTAATATTTAAAAAAGCCGTACGAGAAGAAATTGAAGATACACCTAATGCAGAAGGCGATGCAACTCCTCAATTAACAGTTTCCGGAGATGGATCCTGGATGAAGCGAGGATATACGTCGTTGTTCGGAGTCACATCAGTCATAGGCTACTACAGTGGAAAAGTACTTGATCTTGTGGTAAAAAGTGCGTATTGTAAAATGTGTGAATCGTGGAAAAATAAGCTAAATTATGCGGAATACGAAGAATGGTACGTAACACACGAAGATAACTGCAGTGCAAATCACGAAGGCTCCTCGGGAAAAATGAAGGTGGACTCCATTATCGAAATCTTCAAGCGTTCAATAGAAAAATATAATGTCCTGTACCGTTACTATATTGGAGTACTGGGCTAGTAAATTCTCGTTCTTATGACGACGTAGAAGTTATAAAAAAAGAATGCATCGGTCACGTCCAAAAGGGATCCCGCCTTCGTAATTTAGTAAAAAAAAAAAAAAAAAAGCTTGGTGGTAAAGGACAGCTGACAGGAAAATTTATTGACAAGCTCACTGTGTACTATGGACTTGCTATTCGACGCCATTCTGCTTCTGTTCACGATATGCATGAGGCAATATGGGCGACCTTCGATCGTTACAGTTCAACCGATGCAAATCCACACCATGAGAGATGTTCAACCGGTGAAGAATCGTGGTGTTCGTATCAACGAGCTCAGGCGAGAAACGAGGCTTTCCAACACGATTACAAAACCACTTCCATCAAATGTATTGGATGCCATCAGACCTATATACAACGATCTGAGTAAGGAAACTTTACTCGAAAGATGCGTCGGTGGCTTCAATCAAAATAACAACGAAAGCTTCAACCAACTTATTTGGAAAATCAGCCCAACAATCGTCTCGAGTGGAGCAATCGTTGTAAATTTAGCAGCTTATATTGCCGTTGGACTATTCAACGAAGGTTCAAAATCATTATTATTTTACTTGAACTCAATCGGAGTGAGCTGTGGACACAACCCGCACGAATACGCTGATAAAATGGACGAAGCACGGATTGCACTGGCAGAGAGACGTGCGGCCGAGAGCACTCGTGAAGGAAGAATGTTACGAAGGCAACACCAAATTTCCGTTTTGCAAGCGGCATCGTCGGCGGAAGAACTTCTGTATGGGCCCGGAATAGATGACTCTATGTAAGTTTACAATAAAAAAAAAATTTCTTCGTGTAAACTGAAATTGAAACTTTAAACGCGTTTTTCTCAAAATGGCATTTCTGAAGTCGGTGACCAAGATTACTCGAACACTAATGAACCGATCTTCTTGAAATTTTGCAGGCTTATTTAATACATAAAAATGTAGTCTTTAATCGTTCGATTTTTCTTTTCGAAAAAAAATGGCCGTTTTATAGCCAAAAAACGGCCGTTTTTTTTTTCGTTAAAATCGAACCATTAATTTTGACTGTCCGCCATTTTGTTAAAAATGAATATTTTTTAAAATTCTTCGATTAAAGACTAGTTTATACTTATATTTGACTAAATCCATCCGCATTTTTTTTTTCAGATAATCCACTTCGCCGCAATGTTGGTCACCGCAAACCCTGTATATAAAAACATTATTTCATTGACTGCCATTTGCCACTAAACAATGTAATATTTTTCAATAAAAAAATTACTGAAAGTTCTTCAAGATGTGTTCTTTAAGATGGTATATTGATCGATTAAAAAAGTTTTGTAGTTTTCTTTAAAAAAATTCATGAAAAAGGCCTTTTTTGCGCTACAAGTGGGGGTAACGCCTTAATCCGGGTAATATCCCCCGTTGCTTTCTACAACCTTCTGCCACCGATCTGGTAGCATATAGATACCATCACGACAGAAGCTGGCTGGTTTCGAGGCGATAAAGTCATCGACGAATTTCCTAATATCTTCGACTTCTCGGAAGTGGCTCCCTCTTAAGCTGTGCGCCATTGACCGAAATAGGTGATAGTCGGATGGGGCCAAGTCCGGTGAATATGCCGGATGAGGAAGAACTTCTCAGCCCAGGTTTAAAATATTTGTTTGGGTCGTACGAGGAACGTGAGGTCGAGCGTTATCATGCAGGAGAATGACTTTTCGCCTTCCGTGTCCTGTGAATGGCCTTTTTTCCTCAATTGCTTCGCTCAAACGATTTAATTGGTCACTATATCGTTCTGCAGTGATCTCGTCTGACCCGGTTCTAGAAGTTCATAATAAAGAACACCCTTTATGTCCCACCAGATACACAAAAGCATTTTTTTGACGTTCATTTGCGGTTTGGGAGTTGATGTTGTTGGTTCTCCAGGGTCCATCCATGATTTTTTCCGCTTGGGATTCTCATAAAGGATCCATTTTTCATCCCCCGTCACGATTTTCCAGACAATGTTCTTCCTTCGTTGTTGGCTAAGCAACCAAAGACACGTGTTCATCCTTTGTCCGAGGTTATATTCGGTAAGTTCGTGTGGGACCCATTTCCCGAGCTTCTGAATTTTTCCCATCGCGTGTAACCTCTTGGCAACGGTTGATCTATCAACTCCTAGTTGGGCGCTGCAAGTTCTTCTTGTGTCTGTGAAGAATTTTGGACCAGTAAAGTTTCCAAATCGTCGTCCGAAAATTTTTCCGGCTGTCCAGTAAGCGCACGGTCACTGAGTTCGAAATCATTGTTTCTAAAACGTTTAAACCAATAATTGCATGTTTCGTATGACACAATACTCTTCCCGAGCACAGAACAAATTGACTCCCACGCTGTGGTGGCACTTTTTCCTTGTTGGAATTCGTAAAGTATGCAGTGGCGAATGTGCAGCTTATCGGTTGGCCATTGTTCTTGCTATTTTATTTTAAGGTTATGATGCTCGCCCAATAAATTCCTACAGCGTCTTGAACAGGGCTATGTCAATACTTTAAAATCCTAAAAGGACGTTGAAATATTTCAACGTGAAAGAGGATTCCCAGCTTGCTAGAAAAATCTGTAAAAATTAATTCACACACCAAATACATCGATTTTGAAAACCATGCTCGCATTGGATATCACGATTGGAACTCAATGGAATAATTACGCCAACAGCGCCGACGCTCGACAGGTGCATCGACGGACTCGGCGCAGCTCCTTATCGACCAAAGAGGCTCGAAAAGCACGGAAAAAACAAATGGCTGTAGAAAATCAATTCTTCGAAGAAGCTGAAGGCTTATTATGCGGCTGTGGAATCGCTGATTAGCCGGTAAGTAATTGTTATCATTTTCTTTTTCGGTGACCAAACTTAAAACGCGTTTAACTCAAAACTACATTTTTCAAATTGGCATACATACTCACGTAAAAACTATTCAAACAATCTTAACCAAATTTGGTACATGACTGAACAACATCACTGCCTAGTCTGTAAGCCTAAATGTTTAAAAAAATCGGCCAAAAAAAGTACCTTTCCATATCAAAATAGAAGAAAAATTTGATCAAAAATCGCAATGTCTATTTAAAAATCGTATAATTCTTCCAATTTTTTATTTTTTACTTGTTTTTGAGGTTTACAGACGAACTGCTAATGTTTTCAACGAAATTATTCAACCATATTGGTTTCAGATGAAAACAACGAGCACCAGAGTGTACGCCATTTTCGAAGTCCCAAATCAACCTGCTCCAAAGCCAGCGGGATATCTCAGCCATTTTTAATTTTTTTCCAGCTTAAAAAATACGCCTTGATTGATCAGAGTACACCCTAATAAATGCTAAAGTATAAAAAACCAGAAATAATTATTTCCCTTCCAAAAAATTTCCACAAACTCATCGATTTTTTAGGCTTTTAAACGTATCTCCCCCCCGCCCTAACTTTAATTTGCAGCGACGATTGTAAAAATTCCAAAAATTCGCCGATTTGTGACGACTTTTGTGAAGTGTCAAATCGCCCAGAGCGCTACGGCGATCGATCCGTTTTCTTTTGTCTTTTTCGCGTAATTATGTTCTATGAATTTATCAACTACGAATCTATGAAGGCATTTTCATGTGTTCGTCCAATTGTTAAGGGGCCAGTCCACTTTGAAAATTTCAAAAAATCGATTTTTTTTTTTTACTGTTTTCGAAAGTACATACATTCAGAAATATTGTGTCAATATTGTGTCAATATTGCCGATTGAGTTTAGGTAAGAGTTTTTCATAGTATAAACTTCAAACGCGTTTTTCTCGAAACAACGTTTTCAAAATCTAGCTCCATCGTATCTCTAAAACGAATGAACCGATTCTCTTGAAATTTGAACCACATATTTTAAACATGATTCGCAACAAGATGACCCTCGATGGTTTTAAAATTTTGATTTTTACTCTTTTTTTGAGAAAAACTGCGAAAAAAACGCCTTTTTTAAACTTTTTTCGTTTTTCATCTGCCATTTTTTTATTTTTTGCTAAAACTTTATATCCGAGGGTCATTTTGTAGCTGGTGTCATACTGAATCTAATGGACTTTGATTTTTTTATTTCAGACAAGCCGTTGCCGAGTTGTGATGGAGCTACCTAGCCCACCTATTTTTGAGGCGTTACGTTAAACTATAGTTTTTGTACTTAAAAATGAATAAAAATGAATTAAATTTTTTTTTTTAAATGTATTTCAACACTTTATTTATCAAGCCCAACAACTTTTATATTCATATCTTTTATAAAATCCTCAAAAAAAAAAAAAAAAATCGCGAAAATAGCCTTTTTTTCGTGGCTCCAAAGTGGACTGGCCCCTTAACGCTAGAACTCATGTACGGGGTAGAAACCAACCCCAATCGACTGGGGTGAATACGAAAAATTCTTGCAGCCATTTCTTTTGTAGTGTTTCCATTCACTATTTCCGTATTTACAAATTTCGCATTTTCCTCATTCTCATATTTCAAAATAAATATACTCTTTTAACGGAAATATAATACAACTAGTTCTTCTTCTTCATAAGCTCAATGTTTCCTCTTTAAAACAGTTTTGATAAAAGCGAATGTGCGTTACACCATTATCTCCTTAATCGAACTACAAATCGTAGTTGGCAGGCTGAGCTACGGATATGCCGAGCAAATGGATCAGATGAGCGTGGCTCGGCAAAACAGAAAAACTCTATTACAGACAAAAGAAGCTCGAAAAGCTCGTAAAGAGGAAATGCAAGCTTCAAATGAGTTGCATGAGGAAGAGGAAGCTGATTAATCGGTAAGACACTTTATCATTTCATTAAACACATTTGACTTTGAGTTTTTCGTTTGTCAAACTATAAACGTGTTTTTCTCGAAACGACATTTTTTCAATTTGCGGCAATCACAACTCAAAAACTAATCGATGGATCATCTTCAAATTTGGAACACGTTTACATAATATAATTTATTAAAACATGAACCTAAAGTTGGAAAGATTAGATTGTTCAAAATATATTTATTATTGCGAAATGCCGGGGAAAAAAATGCTAAAAATCGATCATTGTTTTTCAAACACGTTCCAACATTCAATTATCGATTTTTTTTCTTCAAAATTGAGGTTCATGTTCTTAAAAAAACATCTCAAGAATGTATAAAAATTTGTTGGACTATTTCAGATGCGAAATGCGAGCTGCACAATTGCCGCAAATCGACAACGACGATGAGAACACGCCAAGGAACACAGCGGATTACACCTTAATCAATGCATGAAATAACTTGAAAAAATTACCAGAGATGTATGAAAATATGAATAAATTATTGTCAGAGTTGCGGAAATTTCCGTTTTTTTTCCACAATATAAAAAAAATCCAAAAAATCATCTAATTTTCGGTCTCCCAAAGTGGTTCGCCGCCTTAAGCATACTTTTAGTTTCTCGCTCCACGTACAGTCGATCAAGTGTGATTTATGAACGAAGAGTTCAAGCAAAATCGATTTCTCAATTTGCGGATTCCATAAAACCATTGACAAATCGAAATGAGATGACTTACGCGTTGCGTACTCCAGGAGAGCCAGCCAAGGAAATTGAGCGAGTCCGCATTTCCTACCACCGTAGATTTTCTGCATTAGATCAACGCCGCAATTGCTCGGCAAATTGGGATTGTTGGAAATCTTTAAATTTCGGCTTGACGGCTCGTTTTCGACACCACTTTTGGGATGGACACTGATCGTTTGGATGGCGTGACGAAAGCCCGGACAGCAAACATTCACGTCATCCCTCTTGTCGTTACGACCGCACATAGACGATCGCAGGAACCGCTTCGTTCGTGGCATCAGAGGACGCATCTCCATAATGTCGTAAAGTACTTTGCATTGTTTAATCGACACGCATTCTCCGAACTGACCGATCGGAGTTTGACAATATCGGTCGTATTGACCATCGATATAACTTTCTGCAAATAAAAAAAAAAACGTATTCCGAAAATTTTGCATTTTAGCGGATGACAATTCTGATATTTTCATCTGAATCGATTAATTTTGTGTCGTGACGAAATTTGATCACGTCTTATTTCGAGTTCAAGAGCAACCGACCAATAAAAAGAGAATACAATAAAGCACCAGGTGTACAAGTATGAAGTGCGGATTTCAGACAACAGATGATGCACCAATGCCGTTTTGTGCTGTAAAGATTTGACACTGCGCCATTTTGTTGTGTCATCGACAAGTGTCAGACGCGCACGAGTGATAAATTGGAAAAGTGTGTGCATGGTGTTGCGTCGTTGTGTTCAATATGTCGAAATATATACCGAACATAGAACATTCGCGGACAGCATTAATTTTTTTCTTTTCATTTGAAGAAAACTGCTGCCGAATCATACCGATTACTTCGAGAAGCTTATGGTGAACATGCTCCATCGCAATATACGTGTGAACGATGCTTTCGGCCTTTCAAAAGTGGTCACTTCGATGTTGCAGACAAGGAACATGAAAAACCGCCAAAAAAAAATACGAAGATGTGGAATTGCAAGCATTGTTGGACGAAGATCCAACAATGCTTGCATTGTTGGATCTTCGACAATTGGGCGTTAGTGAAACAAGCTGCTTCCAATCGGCTACGAGAGATGGAAAAGATTCGGAAGACCGGTAGATAGGTACCACATGAGTTGAACGACAGGCAAATGGAAAAGCGCAAAAACACATGTGACATTTTGCTCGCTCGGTACAAAAGGAAGTCGTTTTTGCATCGTATAGTTACAGGGGATGAAAAGTGGATTTATTTTGAGAATCCCAAGCGCAAAAAATCATTGGTAGACCCAGGCGCGCCATCCACATCGACCGCAAGACCGAATCGCATTGGCAGAAAGACGAACTCACGATGCGTGAGTCTATTATGAGCTGTTAAAACCCGGGGAAAGGGTTAATACTAAAAGTTACCACCAACAATTGACCGATTTGAATCGTTCGCTGCTTGAAAAAAAGGCCAGAATACCGAAAGAGCCAACACAAAGTCATTTTTCTTCATGACAATGCTCCATCACATACGGCAAAACCGGTTCGCGACACGTTGGAAGCACTCAGCTGGGAAGTTCTACCCCATGCGGCTTACTCACCAGACTTGGCTCCTTCCGATTGCCACTTGTTTGCATCGGTGGGTCATGCACTTGCTGAGCAGCGCTTTGGTTCGTACGAAGATGTGAAAAAATGGCTCGATGAATGGTTCGCAGCATTCAAGGAACATGGAAAACCGCCAAAAAAAAATACGAAGATGTGGAATCGCAAGTATTGTTGGACGAAGATGATTCGCAAACACAAAAACAACTCGCCGAGCAATTGGGCGTTAGTCAACAAGCTGTTTCCAATCGGCTACGAGAGATGGAAAAGATTCGGAAGACCGGTAGATGGGTACCACACGAGTTGAACGACAGGCAAATGGAAAAGCGCAAAAACACATGTGACATTTTGCTCGCTCGGTACAAAAGGAAGTCGTTTTTGCATCGTATAGTTACAGGGGATGAAAAGTGGATTTATTTTGAGAATACCAAGCGCAAAAAATCATGGGTAGACCCAGGCGCGCCATCCACATCGACCGCAAGACCGAATCGCATTGGCAGAAAGACGATGCTCTGTGTTTGGTAGGACCAGAGGGGCGTGGGTCTATTATGAGCTGTTAAAACCTGGGGAAACGGTTGATACTAAACGTTACCAATAATTGACCGATTTGAATCGTTCGCTGCTTGAAAAAAGGCCAGAATACCGAAAGAGCCAACACAAAGTCATTTTTCTTCATGACAATGCTCCATCACATACGGCAAAACCGGTTCGCGACACGTTGGAAGCACTCAGCTGGGAAGTTCTACCCCATGCGGCTTACTCACCAGACTTGGCTCCTTCCGATTGCCACTTGTTTGCATCGATGGGTCACGCACTTGCTGAGCAGCGCTTTGGTTCGTACGAAGATGTGAAAAAATGGCTCGATGAATGGTTCGCAGCAAAAGGAGAAGATTTTTACTGGCGTGGTATTCACAAATTGCCCGAAAGATGGGAAAAATGTATAACAAGCGATGGTGCATACTTTGAATAAAACACTTTTTATCATTCTTTCGAATTTAACGTGTTTTTTTTTTTAGAAAAAAATCCGCATTTCATACTTGTACACCTGGTAATTGTTTTCGTCACTATATTCTAATATTTTTTTCCCCCTTTTAAAGAACCAATTAAGGGGACACAACCGAGTGGACGGCGAAAAAAATTTCGTGAATTTTGGGAGTTATTATCTCAAAAATTATTTGTCCAATTCCATCCAAGTTCGTTTTATTCGAAAGTATGAATATTGAGGTAAATTGGCAAATAAAAAATAAAAGGTTGCGTGGAAAAGTTTTGGGACATTCTATTTTTCAGGCGTATTGCATTGAAATACGACGATGACAAAAAAAATTAACGAATTACGACAACACGTATTCGCTTATATTTGAAAACAATTATTTATATACATGGATTTTGTTCTTAAATATTTGATTTTCTGTGACTTTTTGTTTAACGAGTGTGCAAAAGTATCGGGGCCACGTAATATTGCGTGTGAATAACATAACAATTTTTTTTTTAATAACAAAACGAGATTCGACAATGTTGAGTGAACTCAGTACTATGTTTCTTATATCAAACATTTATTTATATTTTATTAAAACATTTTTATTTACTAATTGATATAAAAAAAACTCATTAATTAACGAAAATAAAATTATTCAATTTAAAAATTATATATCTCCCTTACTTTCGATCCAATAATTTCATCAAAATCAATAAATTTAATTTTTAATCAGCAAAAAACCCTAATTATTTAAATTAATAAGACAAATTGATGAACAAAATGATGAATCTTTTTTTTCTTATTTCACAAAATCAATATTATAAATTTACGATTTTCATTTCATAATTATTCAACTCGTATCCTTCGATTGCATTGCGATTTTTCAATTTTTTTCTTATTTAATATTACCATTGTTTTGTTTGTTGACTTTCTGTTATCTCCAAAAATGAATATTGTGAGGAAATCCCCTTAATTAGTACTCACGTGCTCCGATAGTCGCGAACAGTAGGAAAAAATTAAAGACAACAAATGCCCGTGAAATCACGAGCTTCGCCATGACTCAATCTATTGGCGATTTTGGTTTTTTACTTTTCTTTTTTATAATTTTTTTTTTCCCGAAATGTCACGTATGTGACAATTCGATTGTTATATCGGAACAGTCTTGATATTGTCGGGAGGCACGCGAACGGTTAATAAACCGAGGACCTACTGAAGAGTCGAATGATGTCGAGAGTTTTTTTATACCGGAGCCCAAAATGCAGCCAGAGTCAATTGGTATTTCCCGACATCCTCGCGTTAGAGGGGAATTCCTAAAATCATTGATGATTAGTCGGAAATGGTTTTTTTTTTTTTTTCGCCTATTCAACACGCTCGTCGACCGCTCGGGTTTTCCACAAACGAAATATGAACGGACCGGAAATAAATGTAAAAAAAAAAAAGAAGTGATACCGTTCTTGCTTGGCTATTACTTAGAATACGGGTTAATCGAGAAGTAGTGCTATACCAGTGCAGTCCCCCGGTCCCCCACTCCGGGCTCAGGTGATCGGAGTGGGGGACGGGGCGTGGCTGCAGGCGTGGTGGGGGTCCGGCGCGCGACAGTCGAGTGCCGAGCTACGGTGGAGGGGGTTCCGACGTTGGCAAGCCAGGGCGTGACGTCACAAGGGAAGGGGAATACGGCACGCGCCAGCTGTGGAGGCTCTGAGAAGAGGATTGAGGCCTTAGGCCACTCTAGGATTTTCCAAAAATGGTTTTTTTTGTTGTTGTTAAAAATGTACATACTTAAGATGTAGTCCGCTGTGTCCCTTGGCGTGTCCTCATCGTCGTTGTCGATTTGCGCCAATTGTGCAGCTCGCAATTCGCATCTGCAAAAGTCCAAAAATTTTTTTTATACATTCTTAAGATGTTTCTTTAGCACGCTCTGGTACGTGGAACAATATTATGAAAAAATAAAATTATTATAATAAAAATTCGAAACATAAAATTTTTTTACTCAATTTTCTGTCGGTATTTTATTTTTATTTTTTTGTGTCATTGAAATTTTTGTTTCCGTGGTTCACACGATAGGTGATGGTACTAAGAATATGTTGTAAAAATTTCAAAGCGATCTGAACCTTCGTTCGAGAATTCGAACTTTCACGAGGTTCAAAAAAGTGAATCGTGGAAAAATGGCTTTGAAGTTGACGGTCGGGCGCGCCGCGCGGTATCTACACTATATAATAATATTATAAAGAGGAAAGATTTGGATTTTTGTATTTTTGTATGTTTGTAACGAACAAACTCAAAAACTACTGGACCGATTAAAAAAATTCTTTCACCATTACAATGCTACGTTATCCCTGAGTAACATAGGCTATATTTATTACTAGAAAAAATTATGGATCCCTAATAAAACTTCAATAATGTAACCCAAGGTGTAAAAAAATCAGCCATAAAATGGCTAATTTTGGCTAAAAATGGCTAAAAATTAGGGAATAAAAATAGGTATCTATACGGATAAAAATGTAAAACGTTGTAAAAAAATATAAACAAAAAAATGTTATATTGCTATTTCGACTTGAATGAAAATTAGCTTAACCCTTTGAAGCATACATTTTTCCTTACGTGCAATCAGCTCAAAACTTCGTACTCGGGGGTTTTCGGGGTAGCTGATTACAAATCTGCACTCAAAATTTAAAAATTCAAGATGACGGATCCAATATGGCGGACCACAAATGCAAAAATTGTTTGATGAAAGCAAAAGTTGGCACTCGGGGGTTTTTTCGGGGTCGCTGATTACAAATCTGCACTCAAAATTTGGAAACTCAAGATGGCGGATCCAATATGACGGACCAATATGCTCAAAGTAGCTTGATGAAGATGAAACTCCATGTGCAGGGGTTTTTTGAGTCGTTGAATTCGAATCTCAGTTCAAAATTGAACAATAAAAATGGCAGTTCCAATATAGGATAATGAAACACAAATCTGGCTTGGTCACTGATACTAATCTGAGCTTATAATTTAAAAATAACTGGTGAACTGAAACATAAAATTCTCTTGATGGAGAGGAAACTCATTGCTTTAGGGTTATTGAAGTCGCTAATTTTGAAACCAGTCAAAATATATAAATTTAAAAAGTTCTTAATTAAAAATTAAAAAAGGAACTCGCTACGTCCTCGCCGTTAGCTCCGGGTAATGCTAAAAGCGTAATTCTATTAGAAATTCAGTATAAAAGAATCAACATATTGAGCAACTCCGATGTTTTAGTAATTCCAGTAAAAATCACCGGTTTTGGTCCGCCATATTGGATTCGCCATTTTAAATTTCGGGATTTTGAGCTCGAATTCGTAATCAGCGACCCAAAAAACGTCTCTGAATTCATTTTTTGTGTATGGTTTACCTGCTAGATTAGGCACAATTACATTTATTGTTTAAAAAACGTGTTTTTTTTACTGTAGTGATGATCAACATCCACTAAGTGCAACATAAGCCCTTAATAGTGATATTGTAGTAACAATTGATCTCCTAACATCCTAAATATACATTTACATTAGTCGTTATGCGCTAAAAAAATTTTGTATTCAAGAAAAAACAGAGTGCAAGTAGTTGACATACCAGTATGTCACTATGCTTCAAAGGATTAAAGATTGAAGTCTTTGTTTTTTATTTTCAATATTTGAACAAATTGAGTCATGGACGTTTTAATTAGCATATTTTTAAGTGATCGTAAGTATTTAATTTTATTCTGCGTTTATCCCAAAATGTTAAAAAAAATATATATATATGTGAAAAAGTAAATATCTACAAAATTAAATTACTTAAGCCATAAAATAAAAATGTACAAAAATGTAAATAAAGAAATGTAAAAAAATAAGATCAAGTGAAAAAAATTGAAACCCCTTAAAAATAAAATACTTAAGTACACAAAACTAAAAAACAATATAAATAAAATGTTAAAAATTCAAAAAAAAAGAAACTTTGAGAATAAAAATAGGTTTACGGATAAAAATATACAATTTTATGAGAAAAATATAAATAGTAATTTGAAAAAAAAAAAAAAAATAACTTATGTCCTGCATAAAGATATACATTTGCTCTACGTTTATCCCAAAATGTTTAAAAAATAAATGTCCACCCGTGCGAAGCCGGGACGGGCCGCTAGTCTATTATAAATGCAATCTTACCTTATTTAATAGCATCCTGCGCCATATGTGGAGCCTTCCTCGGCATCTAAAACGTCTCCAGTATGTTTCTTTTTTTGTCGTTTCTGGCGGCAATCCTTGCTTCCATTGTTGCCTTTTCAGATTGAATTCCAGTGGCGGTAAGGCGTAATTCGTCCAGATGTTCGCAAGTCTCCATCGCTTTCGGCCCAATCGTAATACCAAAGTTCTTCATAATTCGAAGAAAGGCGACTGTTCCGTCGTTAAAAGTGCTAGCCGAAATATATGCGGCGATTTCAACAATCTTTAAACCACTCCATGAAGTTTACCGAGCAATTTTCCAAATCTTAGAATTCAAACACTCGTTATTAATTTGTGTGAAGCCTCGTAAACATCACTCCAGTAACTCGTCGTTACTAAGTGCTTCATACACTGGTTTGATCGCTTCTGCCACAGTTTTATCGAGTGCAGGCTTACGGGTATATGAGTCGAGCGTGTTTGCGGCTTCGGCTTATCGCCACGTGCACCAACTTTCTTTGCCAGAAGAACAGTTGTCATGCTGAGGATTTTCATCGGTTGAGCACTTGTTGATAAGATGCTGCCCGGATTCCTTTCTTCGTGTCATCGAAAGACGTGCAATTATTTCTCACTTCCTATCTAAACTAGTATGGGTTTCTTCGCAATCACTCATGTTAAAATATAACTGTCTCAGCTCAAAATGTTGTCTTGCCTCGACAATGTCTCAGTTCGGAATAAATAATTTTACTTCCTCCTCCTGGTTTTATGCTTGTGCCGAAACGAAAAAAAAAAAATCGTTCCTTTTATCGTAGACCAAACCGACAAAATCCGTTGCCTTTGCCGTTACACGATTCTATGTGGGGATAATAAGTGAACAATGGAAAAGGGTAGTTGCCAATCTAGCGCACCTGTCTCCGTATAGCGCGGCCGGTTACCGCCGCTACCTGCCTGCTTCCAAGAAAATAAAAGTTTTTACGCTCTAAATGCTGTAACTTTAACAATTTTTGGAATTTTTCAATTCTGTAAAGCTTAAAATATTCCTAACCGTTCATTAAGATGTAATCCGCTGTGTCCCTTGGCGTGTCCTCATCGTCGTTGTCGAATTGCGGGAAATGTGCAGCTCGCAATTCGCAATCTGAAATCGTCCAACAAATTTTTATACATTCTTAAGATGTTTTTTTAGCACTCACTGATAGGCCAACCGTCGAAAATGTCGATAAAATCATGGAATTCGTCGAGTCGGACCGGCATGTGAGCACTTATTCCATTGCCCAGGAACTGAAGATTAGCCAGAAAACCGTTTGGAACCATTTGCATAAGGCTGGTCTCAAGAAGAAGCTCGATGTATGGATGCCACACGAATTGACGCAAAAGAACCTTTTGGACCGAATTGATGTCTGCGATTCTTTGCTGAAACGTAACGAAATCGACCCATTTTTGAAGCGGATGGTGACTGGCGATGAAAAATGGGTCACATACGAGAACAACAACCGAAAAAGATCGTGGTCCAATCGCGGTGAGCCGGTCCAAACGATCGCCAAGCCCGGATTAACGGCCAAGAAGGTTTTGCCGTGTGTTTTGTGGGATTGGAAGGGAATCATCCACTATGAGCTGCTCCCATCGGGCCAAACACTCAATTCGGACCTCTACTGTCAACAACTGACCAGATTGAAGCAGGCGATCGACCAGAAGCGGCCAGAATTAGCCAATAGGAAGGGTGTTGTGTTCCATCAAGACAGCGCCAGGCCGTACACATCTTTAATTAAGATGTAATCCGCTGTGTCCCTTGGCGTGTCCTCATCGCCGTTGTCGAATTGCGACAATTGTACAGCTCGCAATTTGCATCTGAAATAGTCCAACATATGTTTATACATTCTTAAGATGTTTTTTTAGCACTCACTGGTAGGCCAATCGTCGAAAATGTCGATAAAATCATGGAAATCGTCGAGTCGGACCGGCATGTAAGCACTTATTCCATTGCCCAGGAACTGAAGATTAGCCAGAAAACCGTTTGGAACCATTTGCATAAGGCTGGTCACAAGAAGAAGCTCGATGTATGGGTGCCACACGAATTGACGCAAAAGAACCTTTTGGACCGAATTGATGTCTGCGATTCTTTGCTGAAACGTAACGAAATCTACCCATTTTTGAAGCGGATGGTGACTGGCGATGAAAAATGGGTCACATACGAGAACAACAACCGAAAAAGATCGTGGTCCAATCGCGGTGAGCCGGTCCAAACGATCGCCAAGCCCGGATTAACGGCAAGAAGGTTTTGCCGTGTGTTTTGTGGGATTGGAAGGGAATCATCCACTATGAGCTGCTCCCATCGGGCCAAACACTCAATTCGGACCTCTACTGTTAACAACTGACCAGATTGAAGCAGGCGATCGACCAGAAGCGGCCAGAATTAGCCAATAGGAAGGGTGTTATGTTCCATCAAGACAGCGCCAGGTCGTACACATCTTTAACGACGCGCCAGAAGCTCCGAGAGCTTGGATGGGAGGTTCTATCGCACTCGCCGTATAGTCCAGACCTGGCACCAAGCGATTATCACCTTTTCAAGCATTTGCAAAATTTTCTTCATGGTACAAAACTGGCCTCAAGAGAGGCTTGTGAAAATGAACTCGTCAAGTTTTTTACCAATAGGTACGAGGACTTCTTCAATCGCGAAATTATGAAATTGCCTTCAAAATGGACAAAAGTTATCGAACAAAATGGCGCATATTTGATCTAAATCGGATAATCCTAACTACGTTAATTTCATCGTCGAAATAAAGCAAATAAAACGCTCAGAACTTTTTACTTCATATACTACAATGGTAGAAGAAAATATTTCAATCACGTTTTTTTTTTACTTTAGGGGCCAAAAATAATGAAACGTCCGGTGTTATCGTCGCGTGCGCCGCATGGCAACGGGTGATTGCGTGATATGTTCCCGTCCCCCGTACCTCTCTTCCTGCCATTTGACGCAGCCACGTGCGGTGCTTAGTTTTCCAGATATTTCGATTGCCCAACTTAACCGACTGCTCAACACGCCCCTCTCTGCCTTATCCATTGCTGTCACGGTGATCATTGTATATCTATATCTACAACATCCCTACGTGAAGGCGCCTCTAGCGGATGATTGAGGAACTAAGTTTTTGCCTCACTGAGGCCACGACACTTCTAACCACTCAAAAACGCCGTAGTTTCCAGACCTGTTGTGCAAGACCGTTGGTAAAAACCCAAAACTTAATAAAACACGAATATATCGACGTTATGGATTGGCCAAATAAAAAAAAAAAAGCAGATAAAACAAAACATTCCGTCACTTTTACACGAACTATGATTTTTTTCTTTCTCATTTTCATGTACACAACGTTTATGAATATCGCAATGTAGTATCCTTCGAGCCCAATTTCGTTATCGCACACTCAATTATCTCTATTTAAATTACACGCTCTGGTTTTTACGTAGAATACAATTTTGTCTTCGTCCGTCTCGTTCTTCTTCTTCTTTTTTTTTCTCTGTCCCGGGCACGGTCTTACATACAGGTCTGGAAACTCCGTCGGATGGGGCGGATCGCTTACTGACGAAATTTTTGTAATGCTCTGGCCGCTAGGAGCGCTGCTATCTTAAAAGAGTTGGCCGCGCAGTGTGGTACGGGGGCAGACGGAGGTATTGAAAAAAGACAGAGCTAATCGCCGCAATACTCTGCATCTGCCTGTCTCCGTAACACCTCATTTCAATTATTGGTTCTGCAGTATATATATATATATATATATATATATATATATATATCGATGGTCCCGAGCGGGTCTATCTTATCTCCGTCAGACCTTTACGCAGTAGCGTAATTGAAAGGGTCCCAGATGTACTAGCGTAACTCTCGCGTCCTCCGCGAAGTATCGTATCTCGGCAGACCCTGTTCATTCTAACGCATCTCCGGGCGCGCGTGAGATCCATCGTATCTCCCGCAGCCTTAGAACGGAGTATCGTAACTCGCCGACTGCGATATGCTCTATCGTATCTCAGATGCACCAAAACGTTTCATCGTAAGTCGAAATTTGGTGATTTTTGAAAAACATCACTACTAAGTTCGTTCGAGCTTGAAGAATGCCCAGACAAAATTTTTAAATCATTTTGATAATTTTTTGTGCTGTAATTAATTAAAGTAAAACAAGATATCGTATCTCCCCGCGCTCTGAAAGTTCCATTCTAGTTTCTACTCTATCGTAAGTCGTCGAAAATCTCGACGACTTACAATGAAAGAATAAGTTATGTAACGATAACAGTTATAAGTATGTTATTATTATGACGTGAATGGAAATAATATAATAATTCATTGATTTAAACAGATAATTAATTAATCATGAAATATAGAAAAATAATAATCGTAATGATATTATTAACACCTTTTGAGATTGGGCGACACAAGAATTGTATTACGGTTATCACTATATCTATTCGTTTGAAAATTGACTGAGATTTCGCGATTTTATTTGAAACAAAAATTGATTACCAGTTACAAGATATTTTATTTTTTAATTTTATTCCGAAAACTTTACATAGTATGAAGCAATTTCATTAGAAAAAAATATGCATTAGGTAGATCTCTACAAGCAGCTATTTTTCATACAGTTCCATACAAATTATTAGCACGCATACATGTGCTAATAATTTGAATGAAAGACCTTTCGTCGAAGCATGACGGCTGTCAGGGGGAAAGCCTACCAAAGACCTTTCGACCGAAATATATGATGAATATTATGATAATAGTATATTATGTTTCTATTTTCACAACCCTTTTCATGTCTAAAAAATATTCTGCATATAATGCGCAATATTTAGACATAAATGTTGTGATGATTCAGTGACATTTTATTTTTGAGAACGCGAAACTTTCAAACCGCGTTTACTGAGAACTTGCGATTCGTAGATACGATGAAACGTTTTGGTGCATCTGAGATAAGATAGAGCATATCGCAGTCGGCGAGTTACGATACTCCGTTCTAAGACTGCGGGAGATACGATGGATCTCACGCGCGGCCGGAGATGCGTTAGAATGATCAGGGTCTGCCGAGATACGATACTTCGCGGAGGACGTGAGAGTTACGCTAGTACATCTGGGACCCTTTCAATTACGCTACTGCGTAAAGGTCTGAGCGAGATAAGATAGACCCGCTCGGGACCATCGATATATATATATATATATTGGTGGTATATCTACCAATATAGCTAATTATAATGAATAAAATTAAGCGGTGAACCAACCCAACAAGCCGCCAAATCTAATTAAACCCCAAGCGTGGCTACAACTTAAATATTAGAAAACTGTCTTATTCATTTAAAGATAATCGTAGTCGCACGGATAGGGTGCTGAGTTACCGTTTTGAAGGAGCCGAGTTCGATCCCTGAAGAGTGGGCTTTTTTTTTGCATTTGCATAGGTTTCTGGTTATCTATTAATTATTTATACACATTGCATTCTTTTTGTATGTCATTATTTTCTTTCTCTCAAATAAAAATTCTAATTAATTTTTAAATAAATGTATTTATTTTTTTATCGGTTTTTTGGTCGTTGGTAAAGGTTTCGAACTATGGGTAAATAACATAATGATGAAATCATTTATACCACGTCGCATTTTATTATTACAACACGCGAAATAACGAGTGCTTCGATAATTCAATTCTGCTTCCAGTTTTGCACCCCGGCACAACACAGATTCTCGGCATTTTTTCACTTTCGACAAGTCAATAGCACAGGAAATCCACTACTGAGCCGCTTTTGTTTACAAAATTATATTTGGTGGTTATGTTCAACTGGGGGCAAGATTTCAGCGCCGCGTAGTGTCAATTCTCAACGAATATTTTCGTCCGTAAGCGGCCTACCCCCACCATGCGAATTC
This sequence comes from Ophion ventricosus, assembly GCA_963932345.1. Lineage (NCBI taxonomy): Eukaryota > Metazoa > Arthropoda > Insecta > Hymenoptera > Ichneumonidae > Ophion > Ophion ventricosus. Next base: position 707,941 of record OZ010714.1, on the reverse strand, counting down.
TGGCAGAGTTTCCAGACCTGTATGTAAGACCGTGGTCCCGGGTCAGATATTATCGCGAACTGTCGTAGGCCTAGCGCCAAAAAAAAAGATAACGACGATAAATGTTCACACGCCTTTAAAAATCGCTGATTATTTTATCATTCTCATTGCGTCACTGCGGGCGATGGGTTATCCCATTATTTGGGGAAATTTTGGAATTAAAAAAGTGTGATTCGTCGCGTGACGTTGCGTTGCAACAAAAAAAGAAAAGATTCTCGAAATTAGCTACATTGCCTATGTACATATATAAACGGGCTTGATAAAAAATATATATATATTTTTACTGTACATTTTTTAGTCATTTTATTAGTATTTTAATAATTGAAAAAACATTAATTGAAACAATTTATATGTAAAAAAAAATAATTTTTAAAAAACAATCTTTTATTTGATGTACTAAAAAGTAGAAAATATTCTTTTTTTACCAAGTCAGGTATATGTGGCCATAAATAAAAGCTCGGGACGCTCAACTTTGGAAATGTTTAATGAAATATTAGGTGTAGTAAAAAGAAATCCATTATTTTTGCAATAGATGGCTTTGGTAATCTGTATCTCGCGTTGTATAAGTGCGATCGGATTACGCTAGATGGCGTTAGAAAGATAAGATATTTCGTACTAAAATAAACATCTCCGACAGTTTTGTGATTGCTTGAATCAATATTGTTTGAGCCCGCGTCAAATATGGCCACAAGCAAAGTGAAAATACGCCATATTTTACAGTTTTTCTTCGATAAAGGCGAAAACGCAAGCCAGGCGGCTGAAAATGTCAATAGTGTTTATCGTCCTGATACTGTAATAGCCAATCACGCGCAATTTTGGTTTCGTCGATTCCGTTCCGGTAATTTTGATGTCAAAGATGCACCACGCTCTGGAAGGCCAATTGTCGATGATGTCGATAAAATAATGGAAATCGTCGAGTCCGACCGTCATGTAAGCACTGTTTCGATTGCCCAGGAGCTAAACATTGCACAAAAAACCGTTTGAAACCACTTGAATAAGGCTGGATACAAAAAGAAGCTCGATGTATGAGTGCCACACGAGTTGACGCAAAAAAAAACCTCATAAACCGAATTTCCATTTGCGAATAGCTGCTGAATCGCAACAAAATCGACCCATTTCTGAAGCGGATGGTGACTGCTGATGAAAAGTGGGTCACTTACGACAAGGTCAAGCGAAAATGGTCGTGGTCGAATCGCGGTGAGCCGGTGCAAACGGTGGTCAAGCCAGGATTGACGGTCAGGAAGATTTTACTGTGTGTTTGGTGGGATTGGCAGGGAATCATCTACTATGAGCTGCTCCCCTACGGCCAAACTCTTAATTCGGACCTGTACTGTCAACAATTGGACCGTCCGAAGGGAGCAATCGCCCAGAAGCGGCCAGCTTTGGCCAATAGGAGAGGAATTGTGTTCCATCGGGACAACGCCAGGCCACACACATCGATAGTGACTCGCGAGAAGCTCCGGGAGCTTGGTTGGGAGGTTCTTATGCATCCACCTTAAAGTCCGGATCTGGCACCAAGTGATTACCACCTGTGCCTGTCTATGGCGAATGATTTTGCTGGTGAAAATGATTCGCCTCAAGTGAAGCTTGTGAAAATCGACTGTCCCAGTTTTTTTGCCAATAGGGACGAGGGTTTCTATGAGCAAGGCATAATGAAATTACCTTCAAAGTGGCAACAAGTTATCGATCAAAACGGTGCATATTGACCTAAATCGGATCATTCTATCTATGCTAAATAAAGCCTTCAATATCATGCAAAAATAATGGATTTCTTTTTACTGCACCTTATATTATACGGGATTAACGGCCAAGAAAGTTTTGCTTTGTGTTTGGTGGGATTGGAAGGGAATCATCTACTATGAGCTGCTCCCATCGTGCCAAATACTCAATTCGTACCTCTACTGTCACCAACTGACCAGATTGAAGCAGGCGATCTACCAGAAGCGGCCAGAGTTGGCCAATAGGAAGGGTGTTGTGTTCCATTGAGACAACGCCAGGCCGCACACATCTTTAACGACGCGCCAGAAGCTCCGAGAGCTTGGATGGGAGGTTCTATCGCACCCGCCGTATAGTCCAGACCTGGCACCAAGCGATTATCACTTTTTCAAGCATTTGCAAAATTTTCTTCATGGTACAAAACTGGCCTCAAGAGAGGCTTGTGAAAATGAGCTGGTCAAGTTTTTTACCAACAGGGACGAGGACTTCTTCAATCGCGGAATTATGAAATTCCCTTCAAAATAGACAAAAGTTATCGAACAAAACGGCGCATATTTGATCGAAATCGGATAATCCTATGTTAATTTCATCGTCGAAGTAAAGCGAAAAAAAAAAACGCTCGGAACTTTTTACTTCATCTAATATTTCAGCAACATTTGCATGTTTACAAAAATAATCATAAAAAGGTATTTTTCCAAAAATTCTTTTTATTCGTGTTTGTCACATGATAATCGAATGAATCGTCTGAAAGTCCGAAAAACAGTGATAATAAAATTCGAAAACGGCACATTAAAAATTCCAAATAACGAAGTGATACAAAGTGATAACGAGGAGATGTATTTATTCGTGATTGAACTCAAGGTCGAATATTCTCCAGTATCCAGGGAACGTAATCGACGACATTGGTGTAGACAACGGGCCAGTCTGCTGTACCGCATGGCACCGGTCCAAAAGAGACGATACCAACGATCGTCCATTTCTGCTGGCCATCGGAAGTCGTTTCGTTGGACATGAGAGGACCTCCGCCGTTATCGTTACACAAGTCCTTGTTGCGTTCGCCACCGGCACAGAGCTGGTTAGCGCTCAGCTCGAGTCCGACGGTTCTGTATTTTCGGTTACAGTGGACCGGCTCGACCAGCGGAACGCCCAATTTAATTTTCATCGTTGACCTGCTTTCGTCCTTGACATTTCCCCAACCGGTGAGCCACAGTTGTTGAGACATTTCCACCGTGGTTGGCAGACAAATTGGCTTGATGTAACTGGTGAAGAGTACAGGTCGCGAGAGCCTCAGCAGCGCGATGTCGTGCTGATATTGCGCTTCGGCTGACCCATACGACGCATGAACGATACGTTCCTCAATGGGAACGCTTATCGGAACGTCGGCACAGATCTCACCGCCCATCCAGTCCGGTAAACAATCCCGAAGCTTCGACGTGTCGTACTCACCGAGACGGACACTCTTCAGGATCCAATGCTTCGGCAATTTACTCACCTTCACGCAATGAGCCGCGGTCAGCACGTAACGCTCGGACAACAAGGCACCAGTGCAGGGAGTCGTTAATCCACTCGCTGTGTAAAGAGACCAATCGATAATCATCGTCGAGAGGAACACAATGTTTTTGTCATATTAAAAAAAAAAAAAACAAAATTTATATACCACAACCATGTTTTCCTCGCTTTTTCGTGCGTATAAACGGTACGTAAAAGATGTATTTTACGTCCTAGGATCTAAAAATCGTGAAACCTTTCTGTACAACGGCTGTCGGTCGTTAGGTGCTGCCCTCAGTCGTTAGGTCGAGGAATTATTGTGCAAGCCGAGGCGTTATTTGCGGGAAGAAAAATAACCTCACTTTCACGTGTTACCGCGACAAAGCATCGTCATTCTCGCCGCGTCATAAATCATTAAGGGGCCAGTCCACTTTGAAAATTAAAAAAAATCGATTTTTTTTTTTTTACTGTTTTCGAAAGTACATACATTCAGAAATATTGTGTCAAAATTTTATGAAAATCCGAGCTCTCTAAGTATTTTTTTTTTTTACCTGAACGTCAGAACCTCATTTCGTCTACCTGAGCGTGTTCGCTCTGCAAACCGCCGCAGTTCTGAGTGCTCAAAACGAGACCAGAAGCAAGCGAAAGCAAGCAAGACTTGAAATCGACGATGACGAGCAATCAGAAGGGATTTTGTACGGTGCAGGAATTGCCGATTCAGTTTAGGTAAGAGTTTTTCATAGTATAAACTTCAAACGCGTTTTTCTCGAAACAACGTTTTCAAAATCTAGCTCCATCGTATCTCTAAAACTAATAAACCGATTCTCTTGAAATTTCAACCACATATTGTAAACATGATTCGCAACAAGATGACCCTCGATGGTTTTAAAATTTTTATGTTTACTCTTCTTTTTGCGAAAAACTGCGAAAAAAAACGCGTTTTTTTTTACTTTTTTCGTTTTTCATCTGCCGTTTTTTTATTTTTTGATAAAACTTTATATCCGAGGGTCATTTTGTAGCTGGTGTCATACTGAATCTAATGGACTTTGATTTTTTTGTTTCAGACAAGCCGTTGCCGAGTTGTGATGGAGCTACCTAGCCCACCTATTTTTCAGGCGTTACGTTAAACTATAGTTTTTGTACTTAAAAATGAATAAAAATGAATCAAATTTTTTTTTTAAATGTATTTCAAGACTTTATTTATCAAGCCCAAAAACTTTTATATTCATATCTTTTGTAAAATCCTCAAAAAAAAATCGCGAAAATAGCCTTTCTTTCGTGGCTCCAAAGTGGACTGGCCGCTTAATAAAAAAAAATTCAATAAACTATTAGTGATATTGAAAAAACATAGCAGCGATGAGTGGCTCCAATGCACGCCACCAGATCTAAAGGAAGCCCCGACAAGGACGACACACGAAATATTGCCATAAAAATCAAAAGACCTCTATGAATCGACGTACGACGTATTTGTGTATATGCTGATACATTTCAAAGCTACGTTTGGTGTCTACGAGGGGGGGGGTTCCAACCCCTCCACCCCCGCGCGTACGATACAGCTTCCACGTGCGATACAGCTACGGCACATGCTTGCAGCCATATGTATTTAACAATACAAACGCTCGGAAAACGTGGTTTTGGTATATAAATCGACGGCAGTATGGAAGAACGTGCTATCTCAAATTGTGATACAAGAACGTGCTATCTCAAATTGTGATAGAAGAACGTGCTATCTCAAACTGTGATAGAAGAACGTGCTATCTCAAATTATGAGAGAAGAACGTACTATCTCAAATTGTGATAGAAGAACGTGCTATCTCAAATTGTGATAGAAGAACGCGCTATCTCAAATTGTGATAGAAGAACGTGCTATCTCGTATTATGAGAGATGAACGTGCTATGTCAAATTGTGATAGAAGAACGTGCTATCTCAAATTGTGATAGCAGAACGTGCTATCTCGAATTGTGATAGAAGAACGTGCTATCTCGATCAGTCAACATATTTTCATTGATACAGCACTGGTTTTTGGGGCACCTCAGTATACAGAGCACTCTTTTTGTTAAGTTATTTAATTTTCTAATATGATTTAGCTCGATAAGAGAAAAAAATTAAGATATGTTTGAATAAACAACTTTTTTTTATCATCAATATATTTATTTATATGGAATTTACCAGGTACCTACAGTAACTGTAGGTTCTAAAAATTCCATATAAATAAGTATATTGATGATTAAAAAAAAGTTGTTTATTCAAACATATCTTAATTTTTTTCTGTTATCGAGCTAAATCATATTAGAAAATTAAATAACTTAACAAAAAAAGTGCTCTGTATACTGAGATTCCCCAAATACCAGTGTTGTATCAATGAAAATATGTTGACTGATCGAGATAGCACGTTCTTCTACCACAATTCGAGATAGCACGTTCTTCTATGACAATTTGAGGTAGCACGTTCTTCTATCACAATTTGAGATAGCACGTTCTTCTCTCATAATATGAGATAGCACGTTCTTCTATCACAATTTGAGATCGCACGTTCTTCTATCACAATTTGAGATAGCACGTTCTTCTCTCATAATTTGAGATAGCACGTTCTTCTATCACAATTTGAGATAGCACGTTCTTCTATCACAATTTGAGATAGCACGTTCTTCTATCACAATTTGAGATAGCACGTTCTTCTCTCATAATATGAGATAGCACGTTCTTCTATCACAATTTGAGATCGCACGTTCTTCTATCACAATTTGAGATAGCACGTTCTTCTCTCATAATATGAGATAGCACGTTCTTCTATCACAATTTGAGATAGCACGTTCTTCTATCACAATTTGAGATAGCACGTTCTTTTATCACAATTTGGGATAGCACGTTCTTCTATCACAATTTGATATAGCACGTTCTTCTATCACAATTTGAGATAGCACGTTCTGCTATCACAATTTGGGATAGCACGTTCTTCTATCACAATTTGAGATAGCACGTTCTTCCATACTGCCGTCGAAATAATCGTGTGCACCCGCGGAGATAGGGACTTCGTCACCTTGGTACAAAATGTATTATTTTTTATGGAAACCCGTGCGGAAATTGAGTTCGGGCTTTGATCGGGCCCATCTTAATTTTCTGCAACTTTAATGAGGCCCTAGTCTGGAAGCCTCACATGGACCACCAATGGCCGGACATATTTTGCTACCAAAGGCCATTGATATTACACCAGAAACTATTCGAAGGCCAAGAGAATCATTCATCCGACGTCTTCAAAAATGTGTCGAAGTTAATTGCCATCACTTCGAACATTTCTTACAATAAATTTGCTGCAGAAAAAAATTCAATTACATTATTCGGATATTCTTATTGTCAATGCCATCACGATTTTCCGCTTTTACATGTGTATTTTGATGAAAAATCATCTCAAGGTCACGATATCAAGGTCGTTGGATTCGTTTGAATATCAGCTACAACGTCTTCGTAAAAAAAATATATATATTCCCATTTCAAAAACCATTGATGACCTTGAGTACGCAAAAACTATGAGCTTGACAAAAATGAATTTTTCACCACTTTATCAGCCCTTCGGCATCAATCAAATTACCTCCTGATATTTTTTTTCGTCACTCTAAAGGCAACGGAGATATTTGGAGTGGTCACGTTGAATGGTCCACCCTGTATACAGGCTGTCCCTCTTATCTCCGCAACCCGAAATAACTCGGTAATTATCGACGTAACAAAAAAATGTTCCAGACAAAAGTTGTACGGTGTGAAGGGGACCATCAAATGCGACCATTTTTTTTTTTCATTTCGGTTGAGGCGCTGACGCACAGTGAAGCTCACCTCCACTTTTTTAAATGGAATGGTACATTTTTTTTCAACCATCTTGTGGAGCACCTCAAGCCGCACAAAAAACATCAGGAGGTCAAAGTCGTTCAAGGTCAGTGTCGATGATACAAATCTAAATATCTCGGATCACTACCAAATATTTGGTAGCGATCCGAGATATTTCGATTTGTATTTCATTATAATAGGTGTTCGAAATTAGCTTGAAATGAGAGATATCGGAGATCGTAGTCATCGACAACACTTCGAATAAATTCTGTTTATTTACCAACCCGCGTTAATCTGTATCGTGTGTAGCTCAATCGAGGTTTCCGTTCAGTTTGATTTCGAATTTGGATTAGAGCTATTCATAATTTGAAAATTTACCGGCAATTCGAAGGAGTGGACATGACACAGTGTCACGGTGAAGCGAGAAAAAATTCCACAAGAGCGCGTTTGTTGTATGCTGAGCAATACACGCATCATCAATGCGTGTAACAGCACAACTCCGAGAAAGCATTCTACCAGGTGTACAAGTATGAAATGCGGATTTCAGACAACAGATGGTGCACCAATGCAGTTTGTGCTATAAAGATTTGACACTGCGCCATTTTGTTGTGTCATCGACAAGTGTCAGACGCGCACGAGTGATAAATTGGATAAGTGTGTGCATAGTGTTGTGTTGTTGTGTTCAATATGTCGAAAGGGTCTAGCCGGATAAGAATGGTGAATCGGCCCCCAACGAATTTTGTGGCGCCGATTTTTTTCCAAGTCCCTAACCTAAAAAAACAATTTTGTGCAAAATTACAGCTTTCTACATCGATGCCGAGGGGTCTTCCTGCTGAAAAAAAAACGTGTTTTTTTTTCGATTTTTGCAGTTTTTAAATACCAAGAGGCGACCGAAAAATCTGAAAAAATTCGGAAAAATCAGAAACATGTCGATGTTAATGGGAAATTTTTTATCGTTTTTTTTTTAAATGCTAAACTCCCTTTTTAATCATCAAATCTTCCTTTAAAAACATTATTTCGTAGTGAAGAGATTTTTCTACTATTATGACAAAAATTGACATGATTTTACTCTTGATTCCCTGCATTTCAAACAACAACAAAAAGTCTCAAAATTCGACCTGCAACACATTGAAAAAAACAAAAAACGACAAAATTTCTCATTTTTCATTGGAAATCCATACATAAATCATTCTTTCAGTTTAATAAATGGGTGCTCATGGCTGGAGTTGTTATGAGAAATGAGACGTGACATCTAGATCGATTGCGTAATTCAATTTAGTTCGATGCATCCACACTAGTGGCGCCACTTGAACTGTGCTGTTTTACCGACAGCTATGCTGAGATGAGTATGTTTACGCGGACTTTTGGTCAAGCTAATAAGCTGAAATATTCAGATCCGCGTAAACTGTCAAACAACTGTGAGAGGGTACGTTTACGCAAGCCGCAATTCTGTAACGCTGCGCTGTTACCTTACTACTGTAGAAAAAACTCGCGTAAACGCCATCAGTTCGTTCTTCATGTCATTATGCATGCGTGTTTGACCGTTTACGTAACTAGAATATGTTAGCGTAACGTGAGCAAGTGTCTGCATAAACATACTCAATGATTTTCTCATCGACATGTTATTAAATGACGGCGAAAAATAAAAAATATCCAAAATCAGCGTAAAAATCCTATTGTTTACATCTGTTTGTTATGTCTGACAACTACTCCAGCTTTGAGCACCCATTTATTAAACCGAAAGAATGATTTATGTATGGATTTCCAATGAAAAATGAGAAATTTTGTCGTTTTTATTTTTTTTCAATGTGTTGCAGATCGAATTTTGAGACTTTTTTTTTTTTTGAAATGTAGGGAATGAAGAGTAAAATCATGTAAATTTTTGTCGTAATAGTAGAAAAGTCACTTCGCTACAAAATAATGTTTTTGAAGGAAGATTCGATGATTAAAAATAGAGTTCAGCATTAAAAAAAAAACAAAAATAATTTTTCCATTAACATTGACATGTTTCTGATTTTACAGAATTTTTTCAGATTTTTCGGTCGCCTCTTAGTATTTAATAACTGCAAAAATGGAAAAAACACATTTTTTCAGCAGGAAGACCCCTCGGAATCGATGTAGAAAGCTGTAATTTTGCACAACATTTTTTTTTTTAGGTTAGAAACTTAGGAAAAAATCAGCGCCACAAAATACGGTGGGGGCAAATTTATCATTCTTATCTGGCTAGACCCTTTATACCGAACAAAGAGCATTCGCGGACAGCATTAATTTTTTCTTTTCATTTGAAGAAAACTGCTGCTGAATCATACGGATTACTTCGAGAAGCTTATGGTGAACATGCTCCGTCGCAAGATACGTGTGAAACGATGCTTTCGGCCTTTCAAAAGTGGTCACTTCGATGTTGCAGACAAGGAACATGGAATTACCGCCAAAAAAAATACGAAGATGTGTAATTGCAAGCATTGTTGGACGAAGATGATTCGCAAAGACAAAAACAACTCGCCGAGCAATCGGGCGTTAGTCAACAAGCTGTTTCCAATCGGCTACGAGAGATGGGAAAGATTAAGAAGACCGGTAGATGGGTACCACACGAGTTTGCACGACGGGCAAATGGAAAAGCGCAAAAACACATGTGACATTTTGCTCGCTCGGTACAAAAGGAAGTCGTTTTTGCATCGTACAGTTACAGGGGATGAAAAGTGAATTTATTTTGAGAATCCCAAGCGCAATAAAATCATGGGTAGACCCAGGCGCACCATCCACATCGAGCGCAAGACCGAATCGCTTTGGCAGAAATACGATGCTCTGTATGTTGGTGGGACCAGAGGGACGTGGCCTGATGACCTGTTGAAACCTGGGCAAACGGTTAATACTAAACGTTGCCAACAACAATTGACCGTTTCGAACCGTTCGCTGCTTGAAAGAAGGCCAGAATACCGAAAGAGGCAACACAATAGTAATTTATGCTACAAGTGCGGAAAACAACGAATTCCATCGCGCGTGAAGTTGCCGCACGAGCCGAAGGCTTATGGTGCATTTCACACGAGTACGAGTGAGAAATGCACCATAAGTCGAGGCGAATTCGGCAACTTACGCGCGATGTAATTCGTTTTTTTTTCGCACATGTCCCATACATTATTTTTTGCAATGACTGTCTCGAAAGTGGGATTTGAGATTCAACAAAACCAATAACAATTATATTCAAATATATCACATCAGTTCAGATCATTTCCTTGTCAGAAAATACGACTTTGATAAGTTGACGTTTCATATCACATGAATTTCGCTACATTCAAGTTTGTTCAATCGGTCCAAAATCGTAGAACAAAAAACTATCAACTGTGAAAAAAAACCGTTTTTTCGCGAATCAATGTGGTAAAGTGAGCTATAAATACAGTCTCACATTCCCGCACTAGTGCGGGAAAGTAAGCATCGTTGAGAAATAAGCCACTTTCCGCACGCTAAACACCAATCGAAAATCGCACTTTCGGGGCAGGCATTGCGAAAAGTCATTTTTCTTCATGACAATGCTCCATCACATACGGCAAAACAGCGGTTCGCGACACGTTGGAAGCACTCAGCTGGGAAGTTCTACCCAATGCGGCTTACTCACCAGACTTGTCAAGCACTTGCTGAGCAGCGCTTTGATTCGTACGAAGATGTGAAAAAATGGCTCGATCAATGGTTCGCAGCAAAAGGGGGAAGATTTTTACTGGCGTGGTGTTCACAAATTGCCCGAAAGATGGGAAAAATGTAAGCGATGGAGCATACTTTGAATAACGTACCTTTTATCATCCTTCCGAATGTAACGTGTTTTTTTTTTTTTTTTAGAAAAAAAATTCGCATTTCATACTTGTACACCTGGTAATTTGGAGGTGTGACCACGAAGAGTTGAGCATACTCTTTTTCTCTCGGCCCTCCGGTCGACGTGAGAAGCTTGAATACTCTACGAACAGTCGATCGAGTGTAGTTCGAAGGACAAGACAAGTGAGAAAATTGATAAAACGTTTTCGCAATGCCTGCCCCGAAAGTGCGATTTTCGATTGGTGTTTAGCGTGCGGAAAGTGGCGTATTTCTCAACGATGCTTACTTTCCCGCACTAGTGCGGGAATGTGAGACTTTCCCGCACTAGTGCGGAAAAAAATCTATTTATAGCTCACTTTACCACATTGATTCGCGAAAAAACGGTTTTTTTCACGGTTGATAGTTTTTTGTTCTACGATTTTGGACCGATTGAAGAAACTTGAATGTAGCGAAATTCATGTGATATGAAACGTCAACTTATCAAAGTCGTATTTTCTGACAAGGAAATGATCTGAACTGATCTGATATATTTGAATATAATTGTTATTGGTTTTGTTGAATCTCAAATCCCACTTTCGAGACAGTCATTGCAAAAAATAATGTATGGGACATGTGCGAAAAAAAACGAATTACATCGCGCGTAAGTTGCCGAATTCGCCTCGACTTATGGTGCATTTCTCACTCGTACTCGTGTGGTTACAGCACTCGCCTTCGGCTCGTGCTGCAAATCACACTCGTACTCGTGTGAAATGCACCATAAGCCTTCGGCTCATGCGGCAACTTCACGCGCGATGGAATTCGTTGTTTTCCGCACTTGTAGCATAAATTACTATTTCTCAATTTTTCAATTCCATAAAGCCGTTGATTAATCGAAATGAAAAGACCTACGCTTGGTGTACTCGAGGAGAACCGTCCAAGGAAATTCGGAGGGAACGGTGAGTGTAATGCCACCCTTGATTTTCGGTGTCTGATCTCTTCCGCAATCGCTCGGTAAATTGGAATTGTTGAGAACCGTCAGATTTCGACTTTTCGAACTGTGCGCGGTACCATTGCTATCCACGTGCTTGCCGTTGTCAACCAAGTTTGGACAACAAATTATGGGGTTATGCCTGGTGATGTTGCCACCGCACAACGACGATCTCAGGTACTGTTTCGTCTCCTGAAGCAGAGGCTGCCTCATTATCATTTCCGAAAGTACTGCGCATTGTCGAATAGGCACGCATTCTCCTGACTCCCCGTTCAGAGTTCTGCAACCCTCGTTTGTATCTGAGAATAAAAAAAAAAAAGAAAAGAATTCGGAAAATCGCGAATTTCAGTGAGTAAAAGTTCAGGTGAGGGGACAGTGGGGCACTGTGAGCCACGTGGGATTTCTCGGAGGTTTGTAGCTCGTGAGAACTGATTTTTTTTTTGTGTTGGACCGTGATTTTTTATTGTTTCGCCAGGCCTAAAAAAAAAGTCGATAGCAGCTGACGAAGAATTATTAAAAATTAAAAATTGATTTGAGGTACGAAAAAAAAATAAAAATTTGCTTGTCGGGTAAACGTCAAATGTAATGTGACTTTCTGTAGCAGCTTGGGTTTTCGATCCTTATCGATAGTTTTATTATTTATGATGCACTCAGTGACTTGTGTTTTTTCCATTCGTAGTTTAATTGTTATTTTCATCAATAATCAAATATTTTACTAGTGGGGTACAAGGTGTCACCGAGTTGTGGGGCACAATGAGTCGATTCTCAATATTGTTGGTAAATAATATGACCACGACGAAAAAAAAAAGAAAGAAAATAGCGAGGGCGCTACGAAGAAGCGCAATGTGCCACGGGGCACTGTGAGCCATATGCGATTTCTCGGAGATTTTTAGCTCGTAAGAACCGAAATTTTTTGCGTTGGATCGTGATTTATATTAAGACCGTCTTCCAGTCTAGAATTTTGAAAAAATCGATTTTTTTTTTTTTTTTGCATATTTTCAATGTTTAGTATTTCAAGAATATACCCTCCAAAGGAAATTTGGAAATTCCATATATTAACGGAGTTACAGCTGTAATTAGTGAGGTGGAAAGTTAACCGGCGCTGCCGGACCGAATCGAACAATAGACGGTTCCGTCGGCTCGACTACCCGAGGCCCAAAAGACATCAAGAGACTTCGATTTTGAAGAAGAAGGATTATTTTATGGACCAGGAATCGCCGATTAACGAAATGTAAGTATACGTACCATTATATGACTTAGACTGCCTGAAACTGTACTCGAAACTTTAAACGCGTTTTTCTCGAAAACTACTTCTTTCGAGACGGTTGACATGATATCTCAAGTTGTAATGAACCGATTTACTTGAAATTTTTTGTGGACCTTCTCTATACACCCCTCTATCGCCCCTACCAGATTTATCGCGAAATTTTGTTACTAATTATTTTAAAAAAAATCAACAATTGTGAAAAAAACGGCAAAAAATTACCTTTTTTTTAAACAGCCGCCATTTTGCGCATTTGTTTTTTGCCTGAGGTAGGGGCTATAATGACATCCTTACTAATTAAGAATCTATTTTTTTTTTTTTTTTCAGATGACCAGGAGGGTTGGAATCATGTCAACCAGGAGAGGCCGTTTTTTTTTCCACCCGCACTTTACCAGCCTGCATCCACCAGAATTATGGATTTTTTTTTTCGTCAATTTTTTTTATACAATGTCAAAGGATGAATAAATATGTGGTAAAAAGATAGATACGGAAATATTTTTTGTTTTTTATTTTTTAATCGCATGTTGAAAAATCCCCAAATTTTGGCCCTCTAGACTAGAAGACGGCCTTAAGGCCTTATATACGCGAAAAATTTTTCATTTTTTTTTATTTTTGATTCCATTAGCCTGAACGGTTAGGAATATTTTAAGCTTTACAAAATTTTTTAAAGTTACAGTATTTAGAGCGTAATAATGGATACCGCGCGGCGCGCCCGACGGCCAACTTCAAAGCCGTTTTTCCACGATTAACTTTTTTGAACCTTGTGAAAGTTCGAACTCTTGAACGAAGGTTCAGATCGCTTTGAAATTTTTACAACATATTCTTAGTATCATCCATCTATCGTGTGAACCACGGAAACAAAAATTTCAATGACACAAAAAAATAAAAATAAAATACCGTCAGAAAATTGAGTAAAAAAATTTTAAGTTTCGAATTTTTATGATAATAATTTTTTTAAATAATATTGTTGGTTCACACTGAAGATACATTCATTATGCAATTAGAAATATGTTCATTTTTTTTGTTCAGACACCCACATCGATGCCGAGAACTTTCACCATCAACGCGCGCGCAAAAAAAAAATACATTGCTTTATTATGTTATATCTCCGCCATTTGTTAATATTTCTGATTTTTTTTTTTTGCATATACTTAACCATGCGCATAAATGATCTGTAAAAAAAATGTTGTCAATATATGCGTCATTTTTTTTTTAACCGCGTCTAGAAAAGTATCTTCGAAAATCGGCGAAATCGCGTATATAAGGCCTTAAGTTTCGACAGACCTGAAGAAAAAAAGTCAATAGAGGCTCACAAAGAAGAATTACAAAATAAAAAATTATTTTTATTTAGGATTTTATTTTATATTTATTATTATCAATAATAATCGAAAAATTCAATATATATTGAGTTTACCAATGATTGCTATTGATACATCGTTAAAAAAAAACAAGCCGTTCCCGACTAGAAATTTTGATCAGGCAGCCTGAACACTCATCAGGCCGCTATCATGCTGCAGTCTGGAATGCCGTAATGAGGCACGCCTCATCCTGGACCATACAACAGCTCCTCAGCATTCAGAGACTCATCATTTTTTTTTTTTTTTTTTTTTTCATTTTTTTCCACGCAGACGACCCTCGTGCGTGCTTTTTTCGGCTTCATGCTCAGCTTCGCTAAGGTCCACGTATATCGGTTTTATTGCCGCACATCTGCCGCTCGGCGCGGTCGTGCGCTTCGAACGGTTTCACATAAAATGCTGTATATTCGCCAATTTTACAAATTTCTTCAAAAATTTTCGTGAGAGCATTCTCAACAAATGTAACTTTCAGAAAATGAAGCAAAAAAAAAAACAAAAAAAAATTTTTTATCGCGGTGTGGGGCCTTAACCCTTTGAAGCATACGTTTTTCCTTACGTGCAATCAGCTCAAAACTTCGTACTCGGGGGTTTTCGGGCTCGGTGATTACAAATCTGCACTCAAAATTTGAAAATTCAAGATGGCGGATCCAATATGGCGGACCACAAATGCAAAAATTGTTTGATGAAAGCAAAAGTTGGTACTCGGGGGTTTTATCGGGGTCGGTGATTACAAATCTGCACTCAAAATTTGGAAACTCAAGATGGCGGATCCAATATGACGGACCAAAATGCTCAAAGTAGCTTGATGAAGATGAAACTCCATATGCCGGGGTTTGTTGAGTCGTTGAATTCGAATCTCAGTTCAAAATTGAACAATAAAAATGGCAGTTCCAATATAGGATAATGAAACACAAATCTGGCTTGGTCGCTGATACTAATCTGAGCTTATAATTTAATAATAACTGGTGAACTGAGACATAAAATTCTCTCAATGGAGAGGAAACTCAGTGCTTTAGGGTTATTGAAGTGGCTAATTTTTTGAACCAGTAAAAATATATACATTTAAAAAGTTGTAAATTAAAAATTAAACAATAAACTCGCTACGTCCTCGCCGTTAGCTCCGGGTAATGCTAAAAGCGTAATTCTATTAGAAATTAAGTATAACAGAATCAACATATTGAGCAACTTCGATGTTTTAGTAATTCCAGTAAAATCTCCGATTTTTGTCCGCCCCTTGTTGGATTCGCCATATTGAATTTCTGGATTTTCAGCTCGAATTCGTAATCAGCGACCCAAAAAAACGTCTCTGAATTCATTTTTTGTGTATGGTTTACCTGCTAGATTAAGCACAATTACATTTCGACGGCAGTATGGAAGAACGTGCTATCTCAAATTGTGATAGAAGAACGTCCTATCCCAAATTGTGATAGAAGGACGTGCTATCTCAAATTGTGATAGAAGAACGTGCAATCTCAAATTGTGGTAGAAGAACGTGATATCTCATATTATGAGAGAAGAACGTGCTATCTCAAATTGTGATAGAAGAACGTGCTATCTCAAATTGTGATAGAAGAACGTGCTATTTCGAATTGTGATAGAAGAACGTGCTATCCCAAATTGTGATAGAAGGACGTGCTATCTCAAATTGTGATAGAAGAACGTGCCATCTCAAATTGTGATAGAAGAACGTGCTATCTCAAATTGTGATAGAAGAACGTGCTATCTCAAATTGTGATAGAAGAACGTGCCATCTCAAATTGTGATAGAAGAACGTGCTATCTCAAATTGTGATAGAAGAACGTGCTATTTCGAATTGTGATAGAAGAATGTGCTATCTCGATCAGTCAACATATTTTCATTGATACAGCACTGGTATTTGGGGCACCTCAGTATACAGAGCACTTTTTCTGTAAGGTTATTTAATTTTCTAATATTATTTGGCTTGATAATAGAAAAAAATTAAGATGTTTGAATAAACAACTTTTTTTTAATCATCAATATATTTATTTATATGGAATTTTTAGAACCTACAGTTACTGTAGGTACCTGGTAAATTCCATATAAATAAATATATTGATGATAAAAAAAAGTTGTTTATTCAAACATATCTTAATTTTTTCTCTTATCGAGCTAAATCATATTAGAAAATTAAATAACTTAACAAAAAGAGTGCTCTGTATACTGAGGGTCCCCAAATACCAGTGCTGTATCAATGAAAATATGTTGACTGATCGAGATAGCACGTTCTTCTATCACAATTCGAGATAGCACGTTCTTCTATCACAATTTGACATAGCACGTTCTTCTATCACAATTTGACATAGCACGTTCATCTCTCATAATACGAGATAGCACGTCCTTCTATCAAAATTTGAGATAGCACGTTCTTCTATCACAATTTGAGATAGCACGTTCTTCTATCACAATTTGAGATAGCACGTTCTTTTCTCATAATTTGAGATAGCACGTTCTCCTATCACAGTTTGAGATAGCACGTTCTTCTATCACAATTTGAGATAGCACGTTCTTCTATCACAATTTGAGATAGCACGTTCTTCTCTCATAATTTGAGATAGCACGTTCTTCTATCACAGTTTGAGATAGCACGTTCTTCTATCACAATTTGAGATAGCCCTTTCTTCTATCACAATTTGGGACAGCGCGTTCTTCTATCACAATTTGAGATAGCACGTTCTTCCATACTGCCGTCGAAAATTTATTGTCTAGAAAAACGTGTTTTTTCTAC
The DNA here is from genome assembly GCA_963932345.1 of Ophion ventricosus. Taxonomy (NCBI): domain Eukaryota; kingdom Metazoa; phylum Arthropoda; class Insecta; order Hymenoptera; family Ichneumonidae; genus Ophion; species Ophion ventricosus. Next base: position 690,742 of record OZ010714.1, on the reverse strand, counting down.
TGTAGTGATGATCAACATCCACTAAGTGCAACATAAGCCCTTAATAGTGCTATTGTAGTAACAATTGATCTCCTAACATCCTAAATATACATTTACATTCGTCGTTATGCGCTAAAAAATTTTTTTTATTCAAGAAAAACAGAGTGAAAGTAGGTGACATACCAGTATGTCACTATGCTTCAAAGGGTTGAGCAGTACTCACAGGCTTCGTATGTCGCGGTCAACAGGGAGAAACAAACGGCGAGGAATCCACATGAAATCACGAAGTTCGCCATGAAGCGATTTATCGGGGTTTTTTGTTTTGTTTTTTAATCCCTCAAGAAAGATAATTCTTATTGGTCACCGAAAAAATCGTGTACGTGACAATTCTATCGGTATATTTTGGGACCACTTTGTATACTCTTGATATTTCCGGAGGAGACGCGAACGGTGAAAAAACGGAAAAGCTACTGAAGAGTAAGATGATGTCGAGAGGGTTTTACCAGAGTCACAATAAGTCATTGCAATCAGGGTCAAACGATATCTCCCCTCCACCTCGTGTTATTTGGTTATTTCTAAAGAGTCTTTATCTATCAGTCGGGGGATTTTTTTTTTTTTTTATATTAATTAAAGTCCTTGAAAGTGCGGGCGTCACGGACAAACGTTCGAATTTTAAACGAACAGCGTAGAAAAAAAAATGTGATAACGTTCGTGTCGGACCACGAAATCAAATACGAGTTGATGATGAATTTAAACTTGAATACTTTAAAACAGTGTGCGAATTCATTTTAAGGGTGGGGGGAGGGAGGAGAAACCCCTTAGACGCCAGGAAATGAGGCATTTTTCAGGAATTTTTTTAAGTTGATAAAATAATCGCGTCATTTTTTAATTTTTACATTATCTTATTACAACTTTAAAGTATTAATTTTTTGTTTGTTAACAGAACAAAATTCCGGCTTTGTGATTCCTTTGGGCGTCTTTTGCGAGATATCGAAAAGTGCTCTATTTGTCGAATTTTTTCTATTGATCTGAAATAGAAATGGAATTTTTTTTTCTTTCGATCATTGACATGTGTAGGGCAAGGATATACATATAAAAATATAAAAAAAAGTATAGAATTAAAAATTGTATAGGCTTTTTAATCAAATTTTCATATTTTTCATCATTTTCTCGAAAACTTTTACACCAGAAAAGTAATTTATTTACGCGATAACCTTAAGGCCGTCTTCTAGTCTAGAGGGCCAAAATTTGGGGATTTTTCAACATGCGATTAAAAAAAAAAAACAAAAAATATTTCCGTATCTATCTTTTTACCACATAATTGTTCATCCTTTGACATTGTATTAAAAAAAATTGGCGAAAAAGAAAATCCATAATTCGGGTAGATGCAGGCTGGTAAAGTGGGGGTGGAAAAAAAACGGCCTCTCCTGGTTGACATGATTCCAACCCTCCTGGTCATCTGAAAAAAAAAAAAAAAAATAGATTCTTAATTAGTAAGGATGTCATTATAGCCCGTACCTCAGGCAAAAAAAATAAATAAAAAATTCGCAAAATGGCGGCTGTTTAAAAAAAAGGTCATTTTTTGCCGTTTTTTTTTCACGATTGTTGATTTTTTTAAATAATTAGTAACAAAATTTCGCGATAAATCTGGTAGGGGCGATAGAGGGGTGTATAGAGAAGGTCCACAAAAAATTTCAAGTAAATCGGTTCATTACAACTTGAGATATCATGTCAACCGTCTCGAAAAAAGTAGTTTCGAGAAAAACGCGTTTGAAGATTCGAGTACAGTTTCAGGCAGTCTAAGTCATATAATGGTACGTATACTTACATTTCGTTAATCGGCGATTCCTGGTCCATAAAATACTCCTTCTTCTTCAAAATCGAAGTCTTTTGATGTCTTTTGGGCCTCGGGTAGTCGAGCAGACGGAAGCGTCTATTGTTCGATTCGGTCCGGCAGCGCCGGTTAACTTTCCACCTCACTAATTACAGCTGTAACTCCGTTAATATATGGAATTTCCAAATTTCCTTTGGAGGATATATTCTTGAAATACTAAACATTGAAAATATGCAAAAAAAAAATCGATTTTTTTTTCAAAATTCTAGACTAGAAGACGGCCTTAAAACTCTGTGCCCTAAAACTGCAATTATAGATTGGCCAAATGGAAAAAAAAAAAAGCAGATAAAAATATGAGAAAAAGAAACAACATTTCGTCACTTTTTCACGATCTATAAACATTTTTTCTTCTCGTTTTTATTTACAAAACGTTTATAAACTTCGTAACGTAGTATCTTTCGAGCTCGTTCCCGTCATCGTACACTTCATTATTTCTATTTACAGTTCACGTTCTGCTTTTCCGTAGAATACAATGATTTCATCTTCTGTTCATTTTTTTTTTTTTTTTTTTTTTTTGTGGCGAGTAAGAAATTATCGCGTGTCCTTTCGTCATCCCCCTACCACAAAAATGATATGAAGACGAATAATGTTTACACATCTCTGCAAATCGCTGATTATTTTGTCTTCTCGATTTCCGTGTCGAGATGGTAATGGTTTTTCCCCATTATTTGGCAATATTACGAGATTAAAAAAGTACAACTGATCGCATCACGTTGAATTACATAAGAAAAGATTCTCGAAATTAGCCACATTGACTTTTTAGCTATACAGTTAAAGTAGCTAATATAGCTAATAATATTAACTATATAGCTGTACAATTAGTACTCTTTAAATAGATATACAGGGTGTCCGATGGCAGATTTCAAACTTTACCAGGTGTAGAAGTATGAAAGCGGAATTTCCCTATAGATGGTGCTGGCCATCAGTTTAGGGACCGTAAGACCTCTTTTGCAGCGCCATCATCTCCCTCTAATGGCTGACGAAGATTTTCAACACGCAACAACCCAAGTACTGAACTTTCGAGGATTTCGAGCGATCTCTGTGCGCGCGTTTTTGAAAACATGCGACATAGATCAGAAGAGTGCTTGCGTCTTGACGATCGTCATTTAAACAATGTTATTTTCAAAAATTGAAATTCGCATTTGATTTCTTTTCATTTTAATAAATATTTTTTAATTACTTTGTTATTCATTTTTTTACGAATTTTTTAACTTTGAAATCTGCCATCCTGTCATACATTAGGTGTTGGAATTAATTCGTAGCGTTTTACAAGAGATGACGTAGTTAGTACAGTATTTCGTCGTTACCGAGAGTAATGTATTCATTGTGAAACAACAATCATTGAATGTCATTTGCTGTACATAACCTCTTTTTGAATCGTAAATAACAACACTTAATAATTTATTGAATATGTCAACATTTGTGGAGAATAAAGTGTTTTTGCGGGGCGTTTCACTTCATTACTTTAATATGAAGAAAAGTGCTGCTGAAGCTCATCGTATTTTAGTGAAAGTGTATGGTGAACATCCTCTAGCTGAGCAAACGTGTCGGAAGTGGTTTGCACGTTTTAAAGCTGGTGATTTCGACTTGGATGACAAGGAGCGACCTGGCCAGCCGAAAAAATTTCAAGATAATGAGTCGGAGGCATTGCTCAATGAAGACTCGTCTCAAACACTTCAAGAATTGTCTACATCATTGGGAGTTGACTTATCAACGGTAGGAAAACACGTCTTAAAACTTTGGGCATAATCCAGAAGGAAGGACATTGGGTCCCATATGAATTGAAAGCAAGGGACATTGAGAGGCGTCTTTTGACATGTGAACTGCTGCTTCAACGGGAGAAAAGAAAAAGTTTTTTTGCATCGAATTGTCACTGGTGATGAAAAATGGATCCATTACGACAATCCGAAGCGCAGAAAGTCATGGGTTAAGCCCGGCCAACCATCAACATCAGTGGCAAAGCCAAATATCCATGGGTCTAAGCTCCCGCTGTGTATTTGGTGGGATCAGAGGGTTGTGATTTATTATGAACTGCTGAAGCCGAATGAAACCATAACTGGGGATCGCTACCGACTGCGATTGATGCGCTTGGAGCCGTGCATTGAAAGAAAAACGGCCGGAATACTCCGAAAGACAGGACAAAGTCATTTTGCTGCACGACAATGCTCGTCCGCACGTCGCAAAACCGGTACAAACATATCTGGAAACGCTTAAATGGCAAGTCCTACCCCACCCACCGCATTCTCCAGATATCGCTCCTTCTGATTACCATTTGTTTCGTTCCAAGGCTCATAGCCTGTCTGAGCAGAAGTTCACTTCTTACGAAGATTGTGAAAAATGGGTCGATTCGTGGATTGCATCTAAAGACGAGGCCTTCTTCCGACACGGTATTCGTACCCTGCCCGAAGGAGATGGTCAAAAGTAGTAGAAAGCGATGGGCGATACTTTCATTAATGTATTTTTTTTATTTTCATTTAAAATAAATTTTTTTTTTCATTAAAAAAACGCTACGAATTAATTCCAAGTCCTAATATATATATATATATATATATATTTTATTATCTTATTGCTGTATAGTCAATACAGAAAAAGACACTGAGCTAAAGGGGAGCCGAGTCGTGCGTAATTGTACGACGACGTACAATTGCCATTGAAAATTCATTCCCGTATCTTTTTTTATTCTATTCGTATTAGCCTAATTTCACGATCCTCGTTAGAAATCTACAGTGTGAATCGGCAAAATAAAACTTTCGATCTACCAAAAAAACATTAAAAAAAAAACAAAGAAAAACAAAAATAGAAACCTCGTTGCGTTTCAGCCCGACTCAAAATTCGCGACGTCTGAATGGCACAGTCAGCGATAGCGGAAGTCTGCGACTACTTCCGGTTCTCGCAAATTTGTCTATCCACTCTATTAATATTATTATTATTATTATTATTATTATTATTATTCTTTGTATACTATTGACAATGGATTTTCACGATCTCATTCAGGATTTAAAAGACGAAGATATTGTTCGCTTTTACGTACTAGGCGGTAAAAAAAAACAATAATCTCAGTTTCGGAACAGGTACAGAGAAGAGGGCGGGGTACTTAAGCGATACGTTGTCGAAGGTTGCGTCGTTGCAGGGCAGTAGAAAATCAATTCTTTTTTTTTTTTTTGCTTTGCCGTCAAAAGTTCTCTTTTCACTAGTCTCCAACGACGTGAATCTCCGATAGAAAAAAAAAAATGTGAATAAAGATATTGGAGAGGATGAAACAAAAATATTCGTTGCATTCCAACGAGGGAAACTCCAACACCGTTAGCCCTTTGAGCCGCAAGATTTCCCTTTACTCACGATTTACTTGAAATTTCGTACACGTAGGGGCGTAATTGTGAGATCGCTGATCACGAGTATGAACTCAATAATCGGAAATATCAAACAGCAGATCCAATATGGCGGATCAAAATCGCGAGACACAACTTGATATGGATAAAATTTGGTACTAGGGTCTTTTCGAGGTCGTTTATTACGGAATTTTAATCCGACGATCGAAAATTCAAAATAACAGATCCAATATGGCGGACCCGAGTTCGATTTCTTGCTTCTGCTGAAATATTGGTTCTTCGGTGTTTTTTTTTTTTTTTAAGGGGTTACGTGGGTTTAAAGATTTTAAAAAATCCATTAATTTCATTATCTAATAGTACAATACGTCTAGAATATTTTCCCAAAGTTTCAAGTCAATTTTTTCTCAAAACACTATTTTTGAAGTCGACGGACACGATTTCTCGAAAACTAATGCACCGATGTTATTGAAATTTTGCACAATTCTTCAAAATAGCATTGACTAGTGATTGAACGAAGATTTTTTTTTTTTCTTTCGATTACAATTAATTTTACAAGGCTATACGTAGTGTAAATTGTACGAAAAATTGAACTATTTTGCATACAACTCTGCCAAAAATTCAAATTTCAATGTTTTTTTTTTTTTAATTCTTCGTTCAATCACGAGCTATATTTATCTACTAACAGAAAAAATTTAGTTTTTTAATTTCCAGGTCCCACCGGCTGAATTGCCCAAATTTTTAGATGAAATTCTTTGAAAATATTGTTGAAATGTTGCTCTTTTATGTACTTAACATTTTGAATAAAATAATTTATATATTATATTTTAAAAAAAATAGAGAAAATATGCTTTTTTCGGCTTCGAAACCCACGTAACCCCTTAATCCGATCATTGCGAATCCAAATTAAAAATCCATAAATTCGAATTAGCAGATCCATTAGGCTCTGGATCCAGGTGTTCAAAAAAAAAAAAACGAGATATGAATGAAAGTTTGTCTCGGAGTGTTTTTAACGTCGCTGACTTCGAGTCTGAGAGCCCAAAAGTCAGTAATTCAAAATAGCTGACTCTTGTGGATCCGCCATATTGGATCCGCTATGTTGAATTTTTGTATTTGGAACTTTTTCGAGTTTGCTGGCGAGTTTTTTTTTTTGTTGGCTAGAATTTTTTTGGGTTTGTTCGATGTTTTATTTTCGTGTCTATTTGGGTTGGCTTGTTGACGTTTTCTTCACTTTACAGGATTTTTTTGGGTTTGTTCGATGTTTTATTTTCGTGTCTATTTGGTTTTGGTTCGGCTTGTTCACGATTTTTTTTAGGTTTGTTCGGCTTTGTGCAATTTTTGTTTGTAAATATTGGATCCTCCATTTTGTATTTGTTTTTTTTTCTGTTTGCTGCTCGTGTTTGGTTGGAATTGTTCGGCTGTGTTTGGGTTTGTTCAAGTTTCTTTGTCCTTGTCCGGATTTTTGTTTGGGTTTGTTCGGATTTTTTCCATCTTTTGATTGTTCGAGCTTTTTTTTTGTATGTTTTCCTTTATCTAGATATCTTTGGGTTTATTCGATTTTTTTAGGTTTGTTTGGGTTTGTTTTAATTTCTATTTGTTTGGGTTTGTTTGGGTTTGTTCGGTTTGTTTGGGTTTGTTTGGGTTTGTGTTGTTTGGGTTTGTTTGGGTTTGTTTGGGTTTGTTTGGGTTTGTTTGGGTTTATTCGGTTTTTTAGGTTTGTTTGGGTTTGTTTTAATTTCTATTTGTTCTAGTTTTCGGGGGGGGGGGGTTGTTCGGGTCTGGCAATACTGGATCTTCCATTTTGAATTTGTTTTTTTTTTGTACTCCCGCAACACGTTCACTCTCGTACACTTTCTTTCTTCACTATTGACAAATAATCGATCGCCAAAATCACGTCACGCGTTGCACACACACACACACACACACACAAACACACACACACACAGCCACTCGCAAGGGCCAACCCATCTTCGATCTCGTGATCGAAAAGAAGTTATTCTCAAACAAACTCCTGACGAAAGAGCTCTGTGAAAGAAAAAAAAAACCAAAAAACGACGAAAGAGAGTATTGATCAGGGCATCCACACGACACAGTCAGGATACGCGAAGCGGCTCTCAGATGAACTTGAAACACTTTTGCTTGTCGTGGGGTATTCGCGTTTTGAACAGTATCGAGTCCGCCCGATACTGCGTATTAAGGAGGGGCATGTATCCGAATACCTGAGAAAAAAAGTTAATGCATCTGTGACGTTCCTGAAAGTGCGTGTCGTCCTCGGAGAGGGAGACGGGACAGCCGGGACATCGGAAGGTCCAGCGTGACGTCACCTGCACGTGAGAGAAAAAAAGAAAAAGAAAAATATTTGAAGATCGAACGGGATCGTTTAAATCTTTATTTTTTTTTTATTTTTCTTTTTTTAATGTTTAAATTCATTTTTTTTAGTTAATTTATGTTAATTTTTTTTTTAATGTTCAATTTATGCTTCCAATTTATTTCCAATTTTTTTTATTTATTTATGATTTAAATTTACTTCTAAAAAATGTTAATTTATTTTTTTAATTTATTGTTAATTTATTTTCAACATTTTTAAATTCATTTTTTTTATTTATTTATTTTTTTTATTTTTTTATTATTACTTCCCACGGTGTGCCCTCGTTGGGTTTTCACAGAATTTGTTAACATGAACATTTAGCTTATAATTAGAAAATAACAATATCCGCAGCCGCCTTATCCCTTACTCTCCATTCGCTTGAAATTCCCACCCCCATTTGGACGAAGTACCGTTTATTGCTCTCTACGCCTCCTCCCTCAAACAAATTTTTGGCCATCTGATATTGTCCATTCTCATCACTTCGTACGCATATTTCCCTGCTCATTCCAAAGCTTTAATATTTATTCACGTAGTATTCGCTTCTCTCGTCACCAAAAATACGCAGGCGTATTTCTCCTCAACTCTAGGATAATCTTCATATATCTGGCCTGTAATTTTTTCCAGCCTCTCCCGATTTTACCACACCCAAATATCTACTCCGTGATAATAGGCCGCTCCTTACTATTGCCTCCGTCAACTGAGTCCTGCGCTCCGAGCTACTTATTATCGCCCTTTTGCACAGTCCCCGTACCAAGTACATTGCTTTTACTATTTTACTGTCCATCATTCGCAGATGAATTGCCCGACGACAGCCATACTCCTCGGTATTTACCAGGTATATAAAGATGAAACCGGAATTTTTGTATAGAAAACACACATTTATCGTATGAAAATGATGAAAAATATTTTATTTGAAGTATTGTCCATTGCCTAGATATACATTTTTCCCACCTGTCTGGCAATTTGTGGATGCCACGCCAAAAAAAAAAAAAACGGTTGCTCTTTTGAGGCAAACCATTCACCGAACCATTTTCGTACATTTTCATAAGAAGTGACGCGCTGCTCAGCAAGTGCGTGTCCCAGCCGGGCAAATAAGTGGTAATCGGACGGAGCCAAGTCTGGTGAGTAAGCCGTATACGAAAGTATTTCCCAACTAAACGCCTCAATCGTTTCCTTGACCACTTTTGCTCTGTGTCATAGGGCATAATCATGAAGCAAAATCACTTCGTGTTGCCTTTTCTGATATTCCGGTCGTTTTTCACGCAAAGCCTGATTCAAATCGATCATTCGTTGTCGGTAGCGTTCAGTATCAACAGTTTCGCCAGGTTTTAGCATCCAACAATACTTTCAATTCGCTGTCTTCAAACTCTTTCGGTGGCCTCCCACGTTCTTCGTTTCTCACGTGAAAATCGCCGATTTTGAATTTTTTTTTTAACCACTCAGAGCACTGTGATTTACCAAGAGCATGCTCACCGTAAGCTTCGACAAGCGTTCGATGCGATTCTGCAGCAGTTTTCTTCAAATGATAACAGAAAATTAATGCTGTCCGCAAATCGTAATTTCCCGGGCACAAAATTCGACATTTTCAACGCTATAACAAACTATGTTGGGATATGAAACTTGTATTGTTTGTGAGTTAAAAATCTTCGTCAGATGTTATACAAAGCAAATGGCACCAATGACGCGGACTTTGACGGTAACTACATTGACATCTAGGTCCATCTATGGGCAAATACCGGTTTCATATTTACCGACCTGGTATATTCCTTCACTATATCCTAGTTTTCTCCCGTAGAACTCCCACCCTTTTTCCATTTTCGTTCTTCCTCCCTTCCGAGTCATAATTTTTATTTTTTCCCAAATCCTTCCCAAGGTTTTGACTTCCCGTTAATTCTTTTTTCTTGCCGTATCTCTCTAGCTCTCGGAGCAGACCTCTCAGTCCTTTTCGTGTCGTCGGCTAGTAATACAACATCATCTGCGAATTTTAATTCGTATATCGTTGTTCCCCCTATAACTGTGCCTTTTCCACGTTTCTCCTCTCCCAATCCTTCGCTAAGTCTTCCATGAACATGCTGAAAAACGTTGAGTTGGCATCCTTGGTCGCTTTCTTCTCTTTGTAAATTTGCTAAGTAATGGTTGTGAAATTTTTTCCCATAAAACGTTTGTTCAATGTCGTAAAAATACCGTATCAAAAGTTTAAACCAAAATTCGAAGCCGTTCGAAAGTTAAACGCCTCAATTGTTTCCTTGACCAGTTTTGCTTTGTGTGATAGCGCATAATCATGAAGCAAAATCACTTCGTGTTGCCTTTTCTGATATTCCGGTCGTTTTTCACGCAAAGCTTGATTCAAATCGATCATTCGTTGTCGGTAGCGTTCAGTATCAACAGTTTCGCCAGGTTTTAGCATCCAACAATGCTTTCAATTCGCTGTCTTCAAACTCTTTCGGTGGCCTCCCACGTTCTTCGTTTCTCACGTGAAAATCGCCGCTTTTGAATTTTTTTTTAACCACTCAGAGCACTGTGATTTACCAAGAGCATGCTCACCGTAAGCTTCGACAAGCGTTCGATGCGATTCTGCAGCAGTTTTCTTCAAATGGTAACAGAAAATTAATGCTGTCCGCAAATCGTAATTTCCCGGGCACAAAATTCGACATTTTCAACGCTATAACAAACTATGTTGGGATATGAAACTTGTATTGTTGTGAGTTAAAAATCTTCGTCAGATGTTATACAAAGCAAATGGCACCAATGACGCGGACTTTGACGGTAACTACATTGACATCTAGGTCCATCTATGGGCAAATACCGGTTTCATATTTACCGACCTGGTATATTCCTTCACTATATCCTAGTTTTCTCCCGTAGAACTCCCACCCTTTTTCCATTTTCGTTCTTCCTCCCTTCCGAGTCATAATTTTTATTTTTTCCCAAATCCTTCCCAAGGTTTTGACTTCCCGTTAATTCTTTTTTCTTGCCGTATCTTTCTAGCTCTCGGAGCAGACCTCTCAGTCCTTTTCGTGTCGTCGGCTAGTAATACAATATCATCTGCGAATTTTAATTCGTATATCATTGTTCCCCCTATAACTGTGCCTTTTCCACGTTTCTCCTCTTCCAATCCTTCGCTAAGTCTTCCATGAACATGCTGAAAAACGTTGAGTTGGCATCCTTGGTCGCTTTCTTCTCTTTGTAAATTTGCTAAGTAATGGTTGTGAAATTTTTTCCACAAAACGTTTGTTCAATGTCGTAAAAATACCGTATCAAAAGTTTAAACCAAAATTCGAAGCCGTTCTAAAGTTATAGCCACAAACCTGACACAACTTCCCGACGCTACCTATCTAGTGTTTTGTACTCTAGTGTTTCCAAATGCGTCCACGGTTATTTTCGAACGTACTCACGATACTCGAAATGCCAATGGAAGTTTCAACTCAACGATCTGGATTTTGGCTCCGAAGCGCTTCAACTCCGGACGGAAAATCGTCGAAATTACATCCTATCTTGCGGCTGGAGTATTCAACGAAGGATATCCATCGATTTTGAAAACCACGCTCGCATTGGATATCATAATTGGAACGCAGTGCAAAAATTACGCCAACAGCGCCGACGCTCGACGGTTGCGAAGTGTATTTCCGGCCCTTTATCATTGTATTTCCATTTCTTTCCTTTCTGTTTTCGCCCGCCCCCCCCCCCCCCCCCCCATTTCTTTTCTTTATATTTGTTATCTTTTGAATTTTCGTTAATTTTTTATTGCGTTTTTTTTTATTTTTATTTTTTTTTCGTTCTGGCCGTCAAAGTGTCGATGGCGGAAAAGCTCGTGTACCTTGACCGGTGGTTTTCTCGTGATGTGCGATATGAGAAAATTCATCGCGATGTCCTCGCAGTTCATGTACTCGTCGACCTTGTCCCTTATCGCCTGGGGCAACCAATGCGTGTAAAGATACGTGTAGTGTTTGTGTATGAAGGCGGCACCGGTGAGTACCATCGACAATTCGCACGAATAATTCGAATTGTAGTTCCATGCGTTGTGATAGTTTTGATCCCAGGCGTGAAAACGTCCGGGAAAACCAACCACCCGATCGCGATGCTCCCTCCATACTCTGAGTAAGACGAAAGAAAAGAATTTCACTCGATTTGAATGATCACGTGCACGAGGCTTGAGGCACATTCGAGATAAACGATGAGTTGTTGCTGGAACATTTACCGGAAGCCAAACATAATTTCGTCGTGGCGTAGATGAGCGTCGTCGTCGACCGACAGTACTGCCTCGGTCTCGATCGAATCGAACGGCAAAAATCTGTTGTTCAAACTGTTTCTCGGGGCTTTTATCACCTGCGATGAACAATAGAAATTATCGCAAGTGCGACGAGACGACGAATCGGCCGCAATGATTATCTTATCAGAAACTAGCTGTACCCGGCATGCGTTGCAATGCCACGCGAAGAAAGAAAGTGTTTGTGTTTTAATTTTGTCTATTGAAGTTCTTTTGGATACACAATATTTTGTTTGTTTTTCCGTTTGTTGCGTACACGAATAAATCAGAACGTTTTCCGACGCTCGAGCAGGCCACATACAGCTGTTCATGTTAGAAGCATGTATTTTCCAAATTTAGTCCACACACTTTTATCCAATTAAAAAAATCAATCTGATGAACGATGCGCGAACGCATAGAAGACGGACAATTATCCTATAGGCCTCACGCGCCACCTATTGTACGTTAATGGTACTATGTCAGAAACCTTCACGCAAGTGTCAACAACAACTGTACAAAGTTTCGACTCAATCGGATGAACGATGCGCGAACGTATAGAAGACGAACAGTTATCCGATACGACTCGCACGCCACCTATCGTACGTTGATGGTACTATGTCAGAAACCTTCACGCAAGTGTCAACAACAACTGTACAAAGTTTCAACTCAATTGGGTGAACGATACGCGAACGTATAGAAGAGGAACAATTATCCGATACGACTCACGCGCCACCTATTGTACGTTGATGGTACTATGTCAGAAACCTCCACGCAAGTGTCAACAACAACTGTACAAAGTTTCAACTCAATCGGATGAACGATGCGCGAACGTATAGAAGACGAACAATTATCCGATACGACTCGCACGCCACCTATTTTACGTTGGTGGTACTATGTCAGAAACCTTCACGGAAGTGCCAACAACAACTGAACAAAGTTTCAACTCAATCGGATGAACGATGCGCGAACGTATAGAAGACGAACAGGTATCCGATACGACTCGCACGCCACCTATTGTACGTTGATGGTACTATGTCAGAAACCTTCACGGAAGTGTCAACAACTGCACAAAGTTTCAACTCAATCGGACGAATGGTATAAGAACGCATACGGGACAAGCAGAGAAACATTCATTTATATATAAATAGAAGATTTATATATACACTTCCGGCGAAAAGTTTCCGCACAAAAATGGCGCGCGAGGCCTATAGGATAATTGTCCGTCTTCTATGCGTTCGCGCATCGTTCATCAAATTGAGTTTTTTTAATTGGATGTACTGTTTCCACGCATCCTAATGATTTCGACAGATATATGCCATTCGAATTCAAACGTCCTGATTTATTCGTGTACGCAACAAATGGAAAAACTAAAAATATTGTGTATCCAAAAAAACTTCAATAGGGACAGAATTAAAACACAGGCACTTTCTTTCTTTGAGTGACATTGCAACGCATGTCGGTGTACAGCTAGTATATATATATGTGTGTATATATATATATATATATATATATATATATATATATATATATATACACAGGATGTCCAATAGGAAGTTGCTAAAACTAAATAAGTGTCTCTTCCCTCCATGAATTCAATAGGGGTCCCTTTTTCTAAGGCGCATACCTGAGGCCCCGCAGTTTTATTCCAGCCGTGGTTGAAGCAAGTACGCGCGCGTCAAAATGAGTGAGCTCACCACGGAAGAAAAAGTATATCTTATTGAGTGCTTCTTCTCGAGGGGAAACATTTATAGTAATGCGTATGGAGGGTTTCGTACTAAGTTTGGAACTCATAGAGTTGCCAGCGAAAACACTCTGAAAAGGTAAGAATTTAATATTTATTCATATTCATCTATCACACAACTTGTGTTTCAATTCAATTAAACTGCATTGAAGTAATTTTACGTTAATTTTTGTAGGATAATCGATAACTTCGTGGAGTATGGTACACTCCAGGAGCGTAGACACGAGTTGCCAGGTCCATCTGTTACGGTGACTACACCAGAGAAGATCAACGAAGTTGAGAATTATTTCAAACAAAATCCAAATGATTCGATTCGGAAAGCTGCTCAAGCATTAAAAATAACCAAATCATCATTACACAACATTTTGAAATATTTTTTAAAGATTCATCCGTATAAAATAAGCACTCGTCAATTGTTAACTGAACATGCCATGACAAAACGCATCGAATTTTGTAACACTATTACGGGAATGTTTGAAGCCGAAGAACTTAATGAGAAAATGATTATTTATTCCGATGAAGCACATTTTTGGATGAATGGGTACGTAAACAAGCAAAATTACCGGTTTTGGGGAACGGAAAATCCCAACATATCGCTAGCGAAGTCCCTTCATCCACAGAAAGTAACGGCATGGGCAGCGATTTCAGTAAAAGGAATTTATTTGCAATTCTTGGAATCTACGGTAACAGGAGAGAGTTACAAACAGCTTTTGGAAACGAAAATCTTCCATTATGCAAAAAAGAGGGGACTGGTTAAAAAATTTTACTTCATGCAAGATGGAGCGACGCCGCACCGGACTCATGAGGTGTTTGAAGCTATTCATCGCGTATATAGGACTCGAGTAATCGGTCTGGGGTACCCTAAATTTGCTCAAGGCGGACTAGAATGGCCTCCGTACTCACCGGACCTGAACCCTTATGATTTTTTTCTTGTGGGCTTACATTAAAGATCATTGTTACGCTAAAAACCCCAGCACAGTAGAAGAACTGATCGCGGCCATCCAGGAAGTGGTTCGCGGCATTACGAACGATATGTTGGATACAGTTTTTCACAGTTTTCAAAAGAGAATTGATTTTTGTGCACAATCTAACGGTTCGCACTTCGAAAATATCTATCATTAATCACTGTACTTTTTCGTTATTTTTATAAGATGTAATAAATTGACATAAGAAATATTTGACTGGGTTTTATTTATGTACGTTTAAAACTGCAGAGTTTCCTCTATTTAAAGCAATTTGGCTTTTCTGATTCTGTGCACGTGTTTTGAAATGGCAGCCGATTAGTTTCAGCAACTTCCTATTGGACACCCTGTATATATATATATATATATGGGGCATTCCATACCAATTCGACCTGGGTCTGACCCTCAACCCCTCAAATCTGGTTCCCGATTTTTCCTATCATTACTCTCACTCTATCAAGCAATTACAATCACATGTGCCTTTGAAATGATTTTTGATATAATAAAAAGGTTCTGCAGACTTTTTTTAATTTTTTTTCTTTATAATGTTGTGGATTTTAAATTAATTAATTAATTATTTAATCAAGAGCGATCACTGTTCATGACCGCTTTTAATTAATCATGATTTTACGATGATATTACAGAAAAAAATGCTTTAAAAAATCCTTAAAAATTTCCAAAAACCGTTCGCTATCATCAAAAATATTCAAGCTACTGTCTACAGTAGTAGTTCAATAGTAGTTTAGAGTGTACCGAACCTCACCAGGCATCTTACGCTTATTGTTAGTGCAATTCGCATCATTTCCAAATCCCTAATTAGGGTTTTTGTCAACCATGATAAAAAAAAAAATTCGAAAATTACAAAATACACTTTAGAAAAATCGGAGAAATTTTTTTTAAAATCTGGTACTATGCATACAAAATTTCGAGCAACAGTCTACAGTAAATTGACCTCTGCTTCTTATTTTTTTCATTTTTTTTTTGCTCAAAAGGCTAAAAAACGGGTTGAAGCAAAAGCCCAGACATTATGAATTTTACACCAACATTTTTTATATCTGACACTGTATTTTTGGGAATTTTTTCAGATTTTTCGATTACAGCCATCGAGGTGTTCAAAAAAAAAATTCAAAAATTCATGACGCGCTCAAATTTATTTTGAAAAATCTGAAAAAAATTGTCATTGCTTGATAGAGTGAGTGTAATGATAGGAAAAATCGGGAATCAGATTTGAGGGGTCGAGGGTCAGACCCAGGTCGAATTGGTGTGGAATGCCCCATATATTTATATATATATATATATATATATATATATATATACATTGTAACGATGAAATTTGACACCTTCTAGATAAGTCACTCGTTGACGCGATATATTTTTTCCCCACCAAGTAGTCAATACATATTGCGTTAATCCCAAATCATATATAAGAGCGTCCCCAAGCACTAAGAAAGTTGTTGTTATCGTCATTCTCAATCCAGAGTCTTCAACGAGCGTTAAAGTATTGTTGCCGAGCTAAGTGCATTTTGTCCAGCGTAGTTGTAATCCAGAATATTCATTGGTCGCCATAAGAACTTTCTACAAAATTAACTACGCACTTCGATCGACGTCAACATGTAGCCGCTATCGTGAAAGAAGAGTCATCAGTCGGCGCATCATATTACAATCGTTGGAAGAAGACTCCGAGAATAATAGAGATCAGTAGTTCGTCATACGATTGTAATAATAAATAAAGAAAACTCTTCGACAAGCGATAACGACGTTTTTTTTTTTTAAACATATATGTTCGCCCAACGGTGTAACATACGCACCACTATAGGAACACCAATTTCCGGCCATCTGAGGTCCTCCATCGGTGGCTTTGGACTGTTCCAAACAACGAGTACCTTGTTCAAGTACGGCAATCCGTAGAGACGAGCAAGTGAGTTTATGAGTACTTGTTCCCGCTCGTAAGTAAGCATCACTATTGTAAATTGTTCCCTCGGGTGATTGCCGCCGAGCGATTGGCTGAATTCTTTCCCCGCGCCGCCTGCGCCCTTGCCGATTGGTCGGAAGCCAACTTCCGATCCTGCAACCCATTCGTCCAACATTCACACCTTTTCCCCACACTCCATTATTGCTATTATCTAAATATGGCAAAAAAAAAAAAAATACGTACGCCACGGCGCTCAGTGATCGAAACTAAATTTTTCCGTCGAACGAACGGATGTTGCGTAATGAGAGACTTTATTTACCGACAAACTTGGCGTCACTCGGCAGGACCGTGTCAAACGGCAATTGCGGATACAAATTGAACGGATCGACCCAGTCGTTCCAGATCTCGTGACCGTGTATCAGCATGGTCGTGTAGTTTCTCTTGAATGCGGGCGATGGATAGGGCGGCTCGAGAGGACCGAGACTCTCCTCGGCTTCCGGCTCCGCGATTATCGTGTCCGACTTCAAGGGCTGTAAAAACGTTTGCTTTTTTTTTTTTTGCTTTCCTCCCGTTCGACCCGTCGCGAAGAGGCGCGGACTTTTTTTTTTAAGGGGCCAGTCCACTTTGAAAATTTCAAAAAATCGATTTTTTTTTACTGTTTTCGAAAGTACATACATTCAGAAATATTGTGTCAACATTTTATGAAAATCCGAGCTCTCTAAGTATTTTTTTTTTTTACCTGAACGTCAGGACCTCGTTTGGTCTACCTGATAGAATGGTGCGAGTACCTCAAAGCTAAGGCACTTCAGCAACATTACAAACATCCTCCTGCTCTTTCTGAGGAAGTACAGGAAGTTTTAAAACCTATTTACGAGGATCTCGCCCAAAACAGAACTGCTCGAAAGGTGTTTAGGTGGCAATACGCAAAACAATGATGAAAGTTTTAACAACTGCGTATGGAATATGGCACCTAAACACATGTTCAACGGCAAAAAAATCGTAGACATTGCCTGCAAAGTTTCCGCGTGTGTCTTTGATGAAGGATTTCGTCCAGTGCTTAAAATAATGGAAATAATGAGCGTCAAACTCGGCCCGATCGCCATCGGATTCGCCGACAATCGCGATGACGAGCGTGTTCGCTCTGCAAACCGCCGCAATTCTGAGTGCTCGAAACGAGACCAGAACCAAACGAAAGCAAGCAAGACTCGAAGAAATCGACGATGATGAGCAATCAGAAGGGATTTTTTACGGTGCAGGAATTGCCGATTGAGTTTAGGTAAGAGTTTTTCATAGTATAAACTTCGAAAGCGTTTTTCTCGGAACGTTTTTAAAATCTAGCTCCATCGTATCTCTAAAACTAATAAACCGATTCTCTTGAAACTTCAACCACATATTGTAAACATGATTCGCAACAAGATGACCCTCGATGGTTTTAAAATTCTGATTTTTACTCTTTTTTTTGTTGCGAAAAACTGCGAAAAAAACGCGTTTTTTTTACTTTTTTCGTTTTTCATCTGCCATTTTTTTATTTTTTGTTAAAACTTTATATCCGAGGGTCATTTTGTAGCTGGTGTCATACTGGATCTAATGGACTTTGATTTTTTTGCTTCGGACAAGCCGTTGCCGAGTTGTGATGGAGCTGCCTAGCCCACCTATTTTTTTTGTTTTGTACTTAATTTGAATAAAAATGAATTAAATTTTTTTTTTTAATGTATTTCAAGACTTTATTTATCAAGCCCAACAACTTTTATATTCATATCTTTTATAAAATCCTCAAAAAAAAATCGCGAAAATAGCCTTTTTTTCGTGGCTCCAAAGTGGACTGGCCCCTTAAATTTCTTTGAATATCAAAGTTTTCTTTATAAATACCATGAAAGTCTCATTGAAAACGCTAAGAGTGGGCGTCTGGATAGCCGGCAGAGGAGGTATTCCCAAGCGATCCCTGATCGAGGCGATTATCGTGTCGACCGCACCTTGAGCGGTCGCCAAATATCGTTCCCATATCAAGCGACCCTGGCGGCGCATAGCCAGTAGATCGTTGTCCGGTACGGCGCGCAGGAAGAAATGCATTTCCGTGACGCGGGCCTGAGCAAATCAAGGCAACGTCGTATATTTGGGAAAAAATTGAGAATAACATTTTTTTCAATTTAGAAAAAAAAAAAAGAAAAATCGCATCACGATGGGTCTGGTGGAAAAAAATTGCTAAATTTATCTTGTTTTTTTTTTACAAAAAAAAATCAAAAATCAAAAGTGGCGTTCTTTGAAAAAAAAAAACAAAAAAATCATGTCGAAGATGACTGAATACTTTTGAAATATTTTTTTTTATAAAGAACATTTTGAGACAAAGAATTAAAAAGAAAAGATCTCAATCGGTCCATTTTTATAGAAAGTTATGAGCATTTGAAGAAAAAAAAAACGGGCGATTTTCTCAAAAATTCACTGCGTATTTGTGATTATTAGTAGTGTAAAATAAAGTAGTATATAGTAAAAAGAAATCCATTATTTTTGCAATAGATGGCTTTAGTAATCTGTATCTCGCGTTGTATAAGTGCGATCGGATTACGCTAGATGGCGTTAGAAAGATAAGATATTTCGTACTAAAATAAACATCTCAGACAGTTTTGTGATTGCTTGACTCAATATTTTTTGAGCGCCCCGTCAAAGATGGCTACCAGCAAAGTGAGAATACGCCATATTTTACAGTTTTTCTTCGATAAAGGCGAAAACGCAAGCCAGACGGCTGAAAATGTGGATAGTGTTTATGCTCCTGATACTGTAACAGCCAATCACGCGCAATTTTGGTTTCGTCGATTCCGTTCCGGTAATTTTGATGTCAAAGATGCACCACGCTCTGGAAGGCCAATTGTCGAAAATGTCGATAAAATAATGGAAATCGTCGAGTCCGACCGTCATGTAAGCACTGTTTCGATTGACCAGGAGCTAAACATTGCACAAAAAACCGTTTAGAACCACTTGAATAAGGCTGGATACAAAAAGAAGCTCGATGTACGGGTGCCACACGAGTTAACGCAAAAAAAAACCTCATGGACCGAATTTCCATCCACGAATCGCTGCTGAATCGCAACAAAATCGACCCATTTCTGAAGCGAATGGTGACTGGTGATGATAAGTGGGTCACTTACGACAACGTCAAGCAAAAACGGTCGTGGTCGAATCGCGGTGAGCCGGTGCAAACGGTGGCCAAGCCAGGATTGACGGTCAGGAAGATTTTACTGTGTGTTTGGTGTGATTGGCAGGGAATCATCTACTATGAGCTGCTCCCCTACGGCCAAACTCTTGATTCGGACCTGTACTTTCAACAATTGGACCGTCCGAAGGAAGCAATCGCCCAGAAGCGGCCAGCTTTGGCCAATAGGAGAGGAATTTTGTTCCATCGGGACAACGCCAGGCCACACACATCGATAGTGACTCGCCAGAAGCTCCGGGAGCTTGGTTGGGAGGTTCTTACGCATCCACCTTATAGTCCGGATCTGGCACCAAGTGATTACCACCCGTTCCTGTCTATGGCGAAAGATTTTGCTGGCGAAAAATTCGCCTCAAGAGAAGCTTGCGAAAATCGACTGTCCCAGTTTTTTGCCAATAGGGACGAGGGTTTCTATGAGAAAGGCATAATGAAATTACCTTCAAAGTGGCAACAAGTTATCGATCAAAACGGTGCATATTTGACCTAAATCGGATCATTCTAACTATGCTAAATAAAGCCTTCAATTTCATGCAAAAATGGATTTCTTTTTACTACACCTTATATATAAAAAGTATATAAGTATTATATATAAATATATATATATAGTGATCATGATATACAATTATTATTATTATTATTATTATCATATATATTGCCAGGACGAAATGCCCCAAGAGGAGCACTTTAGAAGAAAATGTTTCCAACAAAAGTTGCATAGTTTCGAGCAACAAAAATGATGGTATTTTTCATTTCGTGACAATTTTCAAGGTTTTTCCAAGATCAACTTTACTTTCCAAAAGAGTAACCAATACTTTTTATTACAGAATTAATTTTTGCCCAATAAAAGTACGTAACTTTCGTCCGAGAGATCGGACAAAATGTAACATGGTCTCTTTTTGTTCACCGATCACCGTACGTTCCCATTAGCTACGAAATCCAAAATTGAAATTTCACTCCCCCCCCCCCCCCCCCCGCCCCAAAGAAAGAAAATCTTGCCTTCGGTAAGAATATCACGGCCCTTCGCCAGGCGACGACCTCGTCGTAGCAGAGAATAACCTGATCGCCACCAAGAACAACGGGAATAGCGCCAGCGCGAAGAGCCTCGTAAAGTCTGGCCTGCATGTACGTAGTCGTGACGAGAGTTGCGTTGCTCGGTGCAAGTATGAGGGCAAACGTTGATTCCTTGAGGATGGCTTTGCGGGAGGAATCGGTACCGCATAGCGACCAATCGAGTGCCTCGGTGATGGCTCGTCGATCATCCGAAGCTGGCACACACTCGAATTGTAAATAAAACTTGTCGAGGCTCGTACCAGCGGTCATATCCTTCAAGTGTTGAATAATAAAGTTGTCCAAATTATTATTGTCGTCGACGGCGAGTCTTTCGAGATCAACTTCGGCGTCGTCGACACGCTGAGAAGTTGGCGTTACTCTCGACGATCTCATTTCACCTTGAAACGAGAGCAAATATTTCCGTCTCGCTGGTACCATTGGTGCGCAATCCTGCCATACGTCGCCACCGGGTGGTCCCAATATCGGTGGTACGATCAAATCGAACGAAACGCGAAATTGTTCGCGACGATAAGACGACTGCACGAGTATTGCTCGTCCCGTGTCAACGTTCGCGAAAATATTGCCCGCCGTTACGCTCAAATCTCGACGTGCCAAATTGAGGAGAATGTGATTTCTACCGTCACCGCCCCAGTACGGCAAACCGTGCAATTTCGTCGCGTCGAGAGGCCTCGTTGTTACGGGACCGCTACGGGATTGCGATATCGCCAATGCTTCGCCTATAAGAAGAATATAGACGCAAGCCTCCGCCGGATTGCCCGTTAGATGAGCGTTGTAGCCTGAAAAATTCTTTGCTCGATCATTGGATACAAAATTATCGAACGAGACAAGCGATTTGAAGGGGGAAAAAAAAAAAAGAAATTTTTTCGTAAGCGCGCAACCGGGTAAGTGCACGGAGAGAATTAAGGCCGGATCCTGAATTAGAAGGTCCAAAAAATCGATTTTTTTTTTTATTGTTTAAATCTATTCCTGATGTATCTAAGAATGTCTAGACAAAGTTTTATAGCCCAATTCGAAATATTTCCAAAGCTACAGCACTGAACGTAGTGAAGTGTCGAGCAGGTATACGGGCGCTCGGGCAGTTAGGGCGCCCGTTTTCTCGAGTTTTCGTTTTTACGATTTTTCTAATTTGGCGTATCTGATTACAAAAAAACTAGAAGTCCAATCGAAACAAACCAAAGCTTGTTCGCTTCAGTATCGTTTTCTTTTCTATTTGAACTAAAAACATCGTCGAAAAAAAAATTCTTAACCATTTTTTTTAGCAAGTTGAAATAATTTTTTTTTTCACAAAAAGCACATTTTCTACTTCAAACCCGAAAAAACATTCAAATTTCAAAAAATTTTTCGTTTTTTTTAGTTCATATAGAAGAAAAATATGTCACAATTAAAATGGTTTTTGGTTTTTTTGTTTCAGATGAAAATTACGAGCTCCATTTGTCACGCCGCATGGAAACAGCAGTGGCACGAATGTGCATAAAAATCGGTTGCCTGTTGATATTTTTCTTTAAAAAAAATTGTTTTCTTATGGTCAGACATGTAATAAAATAATCTGAAAATTTCGCTAAACTTGCTTTTTTTTTTTACCCGAAAAAAATTCCTCAAAATATCGATTTTTCGAACCGGCTAATTCAGGATCCCGCCTTAAATGTTAAAAATTACCGTGCAGTAACGCTAACCAGATGACAACCCTGAAACTTCGCTTATTATTACTGAGTAAAACACAGATTTTCACGAAAATAAAATAAAAATTCGTCTTCAGATAGAAAATTTTGCCAGATTTTCTAATAAATTTTGATGCGTAACAAAATACGCAAAACTTAAATTTAAAAAATATATAATATCAGCGAAATTTTACTGTGCATTTTATTATTTTATGCCTTTCAGAAATGTCTATAAAAAAAGTATCGTCTTTATAACAGTTATTTTAAGATTTATTATAAAATATAATGCTATAGGAAAATGTATTGTGCTCTCGGTAAAAATTATCGTGCGCGCTACCCTTCTTGTATAGTAAAATTTTAGCTACGTATTTGAAATGTTCTGTAACGTGAGTTAAAAAAAAAAAACTTGTCGCGTACGAATTATTATGCTTTTCTCGCTTGTCACCACATTGAAATATATCACGGTAATTTTTACCGTGAAATTCACGACAAAAATTACTTTTTAATTCTCTCCGTGTGATAAGCGTGTGAAAAATTCCACCAAGGCGTTATCTCATTCGTATACACGAGGGGGATCGTTTTACGTACTGAGAAGAAAAAAGAACTCGCGAAATTTGAACTTTTGGAAGTTTCCGAGCTATCGAAAGCAAAAGAAAAAAAAAACGTTATGTTCGGTTTGTTTTTATCAGTAGAAATCGTACCTTCGAAAATCGGCGAAATCGCGTATATACCAAGTGTAAAAGTATGAAACCAGAATTTTTTTTGTAAAAATTACACGTCTGTTGTTTGAAAATGATAAAAAATATTTTGTTCAAAATAATCTCCATTGCTATTTATACATTTTTCCCCTCCTCTCCGGCAGTTTATGAATGCCACGCCAAAAAAAAACAGTTCTTCTTTTGAAGCGAACCAGTTGTCGAGCCATTTTCGTACATTTTCATACGAATCGAAGCGATGTTTAGCGAGAGCGTGTCCCATTGATGCGAATAGATGATAATCGGACGGAGCCAAGTCTGGAGAATAAGCCGCATGCGCTAGTATTTCCCAACTGAACGACTCGATCGTTTCCCTGACCCGTTTTACTGTGTGTGATGGAGCATTATCATGCAGCAAAATGACTTTGTGTTGCCTTTTTTCATATTCCGGTCGTTTTTCACGCAATGCTCGATTTAAATCGATCATTTGCTGTTGGTAGCGATCGGTGTTAACGATTTCACCAGGTTTTAGCAGCTCATAAGGGGCCAGTCCACTTTGAAAATTTCAAAAAATCGATTTTTTTTTTTTTACTGTTTTCCAAAGTACATACATTCAGAAATATTGTGTCAATATTGTGTCAATATGGCCCATTGAGTTTAGGTAAGAGTTTTTCATAGTATAAACTTCAAACGCATTTTTCTCGAAACAACGCTTTCAAAATCTAGCTCCATCGTATCTCTAAAACTAATAAATCGATTCTCTTGAAATTTCAACCACATATTGTAAACATGATTCGCAACAAGATGACCCTCGATGATTTTAAAATGTTGATTTTTACTCTTTTTTTTTGCGAAAAACTGCGAAAAAAACGCGTTTTTTTTTTTTTACTTCTTTCGTTTTTCATGTGCCATTTTTTTTATTTTTTGATAAAACTTTATATCCGAGGGTCATTTTGTAGCTGGTGTCATACTGAATCTAATGGACTTTGATTTTTTTTTGTTTCAGACAAGCCGTTGTCCAGTTGTGATGGAGCTACCTAGCCCACCTATTTTCGAGGCGTTACGTTAAACTATAGTTTTTGTACTTAAAAATGAATAAAAATGAATTAAAAAATTTTTTAAAATGTATTTCAAGACTTTATTTGTCAAGCCCAACAACTTTGATATTCATATCTTTTATAAAATCGTCAAAAAAAAATCGCGAAAATAGCCTTTTTTTCGTGGCTCCAAAGTGGACTGGCCGCATAATAGATTACACCCTTCTGATCCCACCAAACACAGAGCATTGTCTTCTTTCCAAAGCGATTTTGTCTTGCAGTGGATGTCGATGGTTCGCCTGGATTCACCCATAATTTCCGACGCTTAGGATTCTCAAAATATATCCATTTTTCATCACCCGTCACGATTCGATGGAGGAAATGACTTTCTTTTGTATCTGTCGAGCAGCATTTCACAAGTGGTTTTTCGATTTTCTTGATGTCTTTCATTCAGTTCATGCGGAATCCATTTTCCCACTTTCTAAATCTTTCCCATGGCTTTCAAACGAATGGAGACGGCTTTCTGCGTCACATTCAATTGATCCGCGAGTTCTTGTTGACTTTGAGTATCATCTTCGTCCAATAAGGCTTGCAATTCGTTGTCTGCGAACTTTTTCGGTGCTTTCCCACGCTCTTCGTTTCTCACGTCAAAATCACCACTTTTGAATTTTTTGAACCACTCGAAACACTGTGTTTTACCAAGAGCATGTTCACCGTAAGCTTCGACAAGCATTCGATGCGATTCTGCAGCAGTTTTCTTCAAATGATAACAAAAAACCAATGCTGTCCGCAAATCGTAGTTCCTAGGCACAAAACTCGTCATGTTTAAAGTTATAGAAAAATATACCGGTGTAGGGAACTTGGATTGTTGTGTGTTGAAAATCTTCGTCAGCTGTTGGAGGGAGATGATGGCGCTGCAGAAGCGGTCTTACGGTCCCTAAACCGATGGCTAGCACCATATATAGGGAAATTTCGGTTTCATACTTTCACACCTGGTAAGGCCTTAAGGACAGAGACTTACCATTTTGCGTAAATTTTTGTTTTTCTTCTTATTATCAAAACGATTCGCCCGAGTATCAAGAGAAAACGCCTTGAGGTGAAATTTTAACATGCTTACCCGATATTATTTGCTCGTGTTGGGTTCAACCTTACCGAGTGTCTGTTTGATGGTCGTTTTGAGAAATCCGTCAACGTCCCAACCGACGCTCAGTACGCTGAACAAATCGGGATCGTAGAGATAAACGGGAAAGCCACTGGTGAGGGCGCATCTGCTGTGATCGAAGCAATTGTACATTTTGCAGTTATTCGAATAAGAGCTCGGTGGTAATACAAGTGGAATGGAATCAACGAGGATTCTTTTCGGTGGCGCGAGCTCGGGAGTATTTCTCTCCACCGCTTCTCTCTGCGCCGCTTGCGCCTGTACGACGCTCATCTTCAATCTGTCGAGATCGGTACGTTGATGCGACAATTCTTGCTTAAGTTCGTCAATCCTCTGAGTGAAATTGCTCACTTCCAGTTGAAGCCTTTGCCGTCTGTTCTCAAGATCACGAAGCTCGTTGCTCACCGACAACTTTATACGCAGCATCTCCTCTATCCTTGACTTAAGATCGGTCGCTTTCATCGACGTGAAATCCTCCAATGCCTCCAACTTCGATCTCGTACGGTGTACATCCATACTCGACGAGTCAGCCTCGACCTGCTGTGAAAAAAAAAAAAAAACAACGAAGTTCCACAATTGCTCAATTGTTTGGGTTTTGTTGGCTGCTGCGGAGTTGCCAGAAAGAGAGTTCGTTTGGATTTGTTGGTACGTGCAGAGTAGCGAGTTAAGCCGGAATTTGTTTGGGTTTGTTGATGGATGAACGACAGAGTTGTCCAAAATCTGTATCGGGCGTTACGTTTTGCTCGATAGAAATGTATCGAGTATCGAAAAACTTTTCGTTTTACTCGATACAAAAGTATCAAGCTATTGTTGGAGATAGCTACTTTTGTAGCGAAGTATCGATCGAATTCTTGTTGCTCGATACATTTGTATCGAGTGTCTTTAATCGAGTTCGATACCGAAGTGACTAGTTACTGCCAACTCTGATGAACAGTAAGTGACCGAAAGATAACTCGTTTCGGTTTATTTGGGTTTGTTGGTATACGGTAGATAGTCAAGATTGTGTTTGTTTGGGTTTGCTAGTGCATGCACAGTAGCTAATCGAAAGAGAGCTTGTTTGGGTTCGTACGTGTACGATAGCCAATGGAAAGAAAATTTGTTAGCGTTTGTACCAGGTGTACAAGTATGAAATGCGGATTTCCGACAACGGATGATGCACCAATGCAGTTTCTGCTATAAAGATTTGACACTGCGCCATTTTGTTGTGTCATCAACAAGTGTCAGACGCGCACGAGTGATAAATTGGAAAAGTGTGCGCATAGTGTTGCGTCGTTGTGTTCAATATGTCGAAATTTATACCGAAAGAAGAGCATTCTCGGACAGCATTAATTTTTTCTTTTCATTTGATTAAAACTGCTGCCGAATCATACCGATTACTTCGAGAAGCTTACGGCGAACATGCTCCATCGCAAGATACGTGCGAACGATGCTTTCGGCGTTTCAAAAGTGGTGACTTCGATGTTGCAGACAAGGAACATGGAAAACCGCCAAAAAAATACGAATATGTGGAATTGCAAGCATTGTTGGACGAAGATGATTCGCAAACACAAAAACAACTCGCCGAGCAATCGGGTGGTAGTCGACAAGATGTTTCCAATCGGCTACGAGAGATGGGAAAGATTCAAAAGACCGGTAGATGGGTACCACAGAAAGATGGAAAAAAGTAGTGGCTAGCGATGGACAATACTTTGAATAAAACATAAAGTACCGTTCTTTCACAATACCAGGTGTAGAAGTATGAAATGCGGATTTCAGACAACGGATGATGCACCAATGCAGTTTGTGCTATAAAGATTTGACACTGCGCCATTTTGTTGTGTCATCAACAAGTGTCAGATGCGCACGAGTGATAAATTGGAAAAGTGTGCGCATAGTGTTGCGTCGTTGTGTTCAATATGTCGAAATTTATACCGAAAGAAGAGCATTCGCGGACAGCATTAATTTTTTGTTTTCATTTGAAGAAAACTGCTGCCGAATCATACCGATTACTTCAAGAAGCTTACGGCGAACATGCTCCATCGCAAGATACGTGCGAACGATGCTTTTGGCGTTTCAAAAGTGGTGACTTCGATGTTGCAGACAAGGAACATGGAAAACCGCCAAAAAAATACGAATATGTGGAATTGCAAGCATTGTTGGACGAAGATGATTCGCAAACACAAAAACAACTCGCCGAGCAATCGGGCGTTAGTCAACAAGCTGTTTCCAATCGGCTACGAGAGATGGGAAAGATTCAGAAGACCGGTAGATGGGTACCACACGAGTCGAACGACAGGCAAATGGAAAAGCGCAAAAACACATGTGACATTTTGCTCGCTCGGTACAAAAGGAAGTCGTTTTTGCATCGTATAGTTACAGGGGATGAAAAGTGGATTTATTTTGAGAATCCCAAGCGCAAAAAATCATGGGTAGACCCAGGCACGCCGTCCACATCGACCGCAAGACCGAATCGCTTTGGCAGAAAGACGATGCTCTGTGTTCGGTGGGATCAGAGGGGCGTGGTCTATTACGAGCTGTTAAAACCTGGGCAAACGGTTAATATTAAACGTTACCAACAACAATTGACCGATTTGAACCGTTGGCTGCTTGAAAAAAGGCCAGAATACCGAAAGAGGCAACGCGAAGTCATTTTTCTTCGTGACAATGCTCCATCGAGTACGGCAAAACCGCTTCGCGTCACGTCGGAAGCACTCAGCTGGAAAGTTCTAACCCATGCGGCTTACTCACCAGACTCCTTCCGATTACCGTTTGTTCGCATCGACGGGTCACTTGCCGAGCGGCGCTTTGGTTCGTACGAAGATGTGAAAAAATGGCTCGACGAATGGTTCGCAGCGAAAGGGGAAGATATTTAACGGCGCGGTATTCACAAATAGCCCGAAAGATGGGAAAAATGTAAGCGAAGGAGCATACTTCGAATAAAGCGCTTTTTATCAGTCTTCCGAATTTAACGTGTTTTTTTTTAGAAAATAAATCCGCATTTCATACTCGTACAATGAAAAGTCAATGAAAAGAATTGAGTGTGCTCGTTCGGAAGACATATTCGTTAGGCTTTCGAATCGGCGCGCAAGAGAGCCGGCGTTAGTTTCGGATTAGTCGGCAAACACGCGCGCGGTAGTCAATTCCCAAGCTCTTTCGAGTTCCCGCTATTAGCGCAATTGAAAAGAATGGCTTTGTTCTCCGCGAGAAGAGACGCAAGCAGCATTGACCTTGGACAAGTAGTAGTGAGTGAAGAGCGGCACGACGAACAAGAGGACAGAGACGAGAACGATGATCCTGGAAAGTTTGACGTGCGCGAGCCATCGGCGAACGTCTCGTCCATGGTTCGGCTGATGATAGGAAGAGCCGGACTCCAAGGACGAGCCTCCTGCCATGACAAGACCGTTGTAGAGTCGAAGTTTTTTTTCGTCCTTAAAACGCGAAACGGTGCATCGTTGCTACGCTGAAGATTATTTTTCCTTCCGTTGCCTTTCCTTTCCAAGCTCTTCAAATTCGTCGCGCACAGTGACGAGAGCGTCGCGGCGACGAGGCACGCGTGACAAAATCTCCTTGTGATATCCACACGTGCATGATTCCTCGGGGATTTTAGACTTTGTTTATCAATGTTTACGATGAGGTAGAATTTTTCCGAATCAACGACGTGTACTTTGGCGCGTTCGAACGATGCGTGCTCATGACTCTACTCTCGGTTGGGCCAATAATCGTGCTCTCGGTAAAAATAAATAAATAACAATTGTTTATTCCCGAGGGCTTGCAGCCCCGGCAAAAGGCGATACTTCACTCGTACTGGGGCCGGAGTGGGGGGGGAGGGAACACGCACACACACACACACACGCAGCGGACGAAACTGGAGCGAAGGGCAAGATTATTGTGACAGGAAGAATTTCGTGTCGGTAAGGTAGGAATATTCCGTAGCGACGTGAGGTAAATTCGCAATTTCGAGCGCGTATACCTAGGCCACGGTCTTACATACAGGTATGAAAAGTTCGTTAGTTCACATGGTTTGCCTTTGCCGAAGCTCGACGCTAGAGGCGTTGCAATCGAAGGGTTGGCGCTAGCGGTGTGCGACCACGGTCTTACATACAGGTCTGAAAACTCCGTCGGTTGGGGGGGATCGCTTACTGACGAAAATTTTTTAATGCACTGGCCGCTAGGAGCGCTACTATCTTAAAAGAGTTGGCGGCGAAGTGTGGTACGGGGGCAGACGGAGGTATTGAAAAAAGACAGAGCTATCGCCGCAATACTCTGCATCTGCCTGTCTCCGTAACACCTCATTTCAATTATTGGTTCTGCAGTGTATATATATATATATATATATATATATATATATATATATATATATATATACACACACATACATATATATACATATATATATACATATATATATATACACATATATATACATATATGTATATATATATATATATATATATATATATATATATATATATATATATATATACACTGCAGAACCAATAATTGAAATGAGGTGTTACGGAGACAGGTAGATGCAGAGTATTGCGGCGATAGCTCTGTCTTTTTTCAATACCTGCGTCTGCCCCCGTGTATGTATATATATACACATATATATACATATATATACATATATATGTATATATATATATATATATATATATATATATATATATCTACCAATATAGCTAATTATAATGAATGGTGGTATATCTACCAATATAGCTAATTATAATGAATAAAATTAAGCGGTGAACCAACCCAACAAGCCGCCAAATCTAATTAAACCCCAAGCGTGGCTATAACTTAAATATTAGAAAACTGTCTTATTCATGTAAAGATAATCGTAGTCGCACGGATAGGGTGCTGAGCTACCGTTTTGAAGGAGCCGAGTTCGATCCCCGAAGAGTCGGCTTTTTTTTTGCATTTGCATAGGTTTCTGGTTATGTATTAATTATTTATACACATTGTATTGTTTTTGTATGTCATTATTTTCTTTCTCTCAAATAAAAATTCTAATTAATTTTTAAATAAATGTTTTTATTTTTTTATCGGTTTTTTGGTCGTTGGTAAAGGTTTCGAACTATGGGTAAATAACAAAATGATGAAATCATTTATACCACGTCGCATTTTATTATTACAACACGCGAAATAACGAGTGCTTCGATAATTCAATTCTGCTTCCAGTTTTGCACCCCGGCACAACACAGATTCCTCGGCATTTTTTCACTTTCGACAAGTCAATAGCACAGGAAATCCACTACTGAGCCGCTTTTGTTTACAAAATTATTTTTGGTGGTTATGTTCAACTGGGGGTGGCAAGATTTCAGCGCCGCGTAGTGTCAATTCTCAACGAATATTTTCGTCCGTAAACGGCCTACCCCCACCATGCGAATTCTGGCAGAGTTTCCAGACCTGTATGTAAGACCGTGCCTCAAGCATTCGCGTTAGAACCTAACCTAGAATCATATTTTTCTACAAGCTATTGGAAAACTAACGATATTGGGTGAAGTAAAACGTTCTGAGCGTTTTCCGCTAGATGTCTTTACTGAGCCATATCTCACGATGTTATACATCTCATCGGGTCATACTACACGACGATTTAAAGGTGGCATTACGCTTCAAAAAAAGTTCTTTGACAGTTTTATGTTTGGTGAAGCCAGTTGTGTGTTACAACGTTCCAAAATGGAGGTAAAAAAAAAAGAGAAAATTCGATACATTCTTCAGTAGCACTACGACCAAGGTGAAAAGGCGGAGCAGGCGGCGAAAAAAATTTGTGCTGTTTACGGAGCCAATACAGTATCGAATGCAACAGCAAAGCGGTGGTTCCAACAATTCCATTCTGGTAATATGGAACGTCGAAGATGAGGCACGCACTAGTAGGCCAATCGTCGAAAATGTCGATAAAATCATGGAAATCGTCGAGTCGGACCGGCATGTGAGCACTTATTCCATTGCCCAGGAACTGAAGATTAGCCAGAAAAGCGTTTGGAACCATTTGCATAAGGCTGGTCTCAAGAAGAAGCTTGATGTATGGGTGCCACACGAATTGACGCAAAAGAACCTTTTGGACCGAATTGATGCCTGCGATTCTTTGCTGAAACGTAACGAAATCGAGCCATTTTTTAAGCGGATGATGACTGGCGATGAAAAATTGGTCACATGCGAGAACAACAGGCGAAAAAGATCGTGATCCAATCGCGGTGAGCCGGCCCAAATGATCGTCAAGCCCGGATTAACGGCCAAGAAGGTTTTGCTGTGTGTTTGGTTGGATTGGAAGGGAATCATCCACTATAAGCTGCTCCCATCGGGCCAAACACTCAATTCGGACCTCTACTGTCAACAACTGACCAGATTGAAGCAGGCGATCGACCAGAAGCGGCCAGCATTGGCCAATAGGAAGGGTGTTGTGTTCCATCAAGACAACGCCAGGCCACACACATCTTTAACGACGCTCCAGAAGCTCCGACAGCTTGGATGGGAAGTTCTATCGCACCCGCCGTATAGTCCAGACCTGCCACCAAGCGATTATCACTGTTTCAAGCATTTGCAAAAATTTTTTGATAGTACAAAACTGGGCTCAAGAGAGGCTTGTGAAAATGAGCTGGTCAAGTTTTTTTTTACCAATACGGACGAGATCTTCTTCAATCGCGGAATTATGAAATTTACTTCAAAATGGACAAAAGTTATCGAACAAAACGGCAGATATTTGATCTAAATCGGATAATCCTATGTTAATTTAATCGTCGAAATAAAGCGAAAAAACGCTCAGAACTTTTTACTTCATCTAATATTTCGATGCAGATAGAAAAACAAACTCATAACGCAATAAGTATAAATCTAAAAAAAAAAACCGATCCAGTAATCAAAATCAGATTGATTATATTTTTGACAGGACTCGACTGACTGCACTCGATAACCATATACGTGAAATCATACAATACACAGGTTATGTGTTCACTATAAAAACAATACGCATCGACACTAGCGACACCACGATTTCGGCTTCGATAGTCGAGTCACCCCCACTACCGAAATTTAAACGAGTTTCCAGATCTGTATGTAAGACCGTGGTCATACCTGAATGTAAAAGACCGTGCTTATGCCTAAGACTTTTATTTACAAGCTTTTCTCAGCTTCGATGACACGTGCTCTTGCCGTAAAAAACATAGTTAAAAAAAAAAGAATAACGGTCGACAATGGTAGTCGAGCTGAAAGGTGGCCTGAAAAGTGAGTTACAGCAACAATTTACTTCCCCGATAGAATTTCCTTCGTTTCCACACGATCTTTTGAGGTTAGGTTTTGCGCGAACGTAAAAAAATAGATATTAAAAAAATGAAAAAAAATTAAGTGTCTTGGTCTCGAGTCAGTTTGTTGATATCATAACAAATTGACGTGATTTTTTAACCGACGTACTGTTGAATTTATTTTCTAATTTTGCCCGATTTATAGGTTAGGTTCCACCCGGCAGCTCGGTAAAATTCAATAAAAAAAAACCTTCGAGAATTTTAATAAATTAATAAAATAATAATTGCACGCACAGTAGATAATCGAAGAAAGTTTAAGTTTATACATCCACAGTAGCCAATGAAGAATTTGGTTGCGTTTCGTTTGTATTTAGCGCCCGCACATTTGCGAGTCAAAAGTAAGTGTTTGGGTTTGTTAATCAATGCAAAGTACCAGGTGTACGAGTATGAAATGCGGATTTTTTTTTCTAAAAAAAAAAAAAACATTAAATTCAGAAGAATGATAAAAAGTGCTTTATTCAAAGTATGCTCCATCGCTTACATTATTCCCATCTTTCGGGCAATTTGTGAATACCACGCCAGTAAAAATCTTCCCCTTTTGCCGCTAACCATTCGTCGAGCCATTTCTTCACATCTTCGTACGAACCAAAGCACCGCTCGGCAAGTGCGTGACCCATCGATGCAAACAAGTGGTAATCGGAAGGAGCCAAGTCTGGTGAGTAAGCCGCATGGGGTAGAACTTCTCAGCTGAGTGCTTCCAACGTGTCGCGAACTACTTTTGCCGTACGCGACGGAGCATTGTCACGAAGAAAAATGACTTTGCGTTGCCTCTTTCGGTATTCTGGCCTTTTTTCTGGTAATTGTTGTTGGTAACGTTTAGTATTAACCGTTTCCCCAGGTTTTAACAGCTCACAATAGACCACGCCCCTCTGGTCCAACCGAACGCAGAGCATCGTCTTTCTGCCAAAGCGATTCGGTCTTGCGGTCGATGTGGATGGTGCGCCTGGGTCTACCCGTGATTTTTTGCGCTTGGGATTCTCAATATAAATCCACTTTTCGTCCCCCGTAACTGTACGACGCAAAAACGACTTCCTTTTGTACCGAGCGAGCAAAATGTCACATGTGTTTTGGCGCTTTTCCATTTGCCTGTCGTTCGACTCGTGTGGTACCCATCCACCGGTCTTCTGAATCTTTCCCATCTTCTCGTAGCCGATTGGAAACAGCTCGTCGACTAACGCCCAATCGCTCGGCGAGTTGTTTTTGTGTTTTTGCGAATCATCTTCGTCCAATAATGCTTGCAATTCCACATGTTCGTATTTTTTTTGGCGGTATTCCATTCTCCTTGTCTGCAACATCGAAGTCACCACTTTTGAAACGCAGAAAGCATCGTTCGCACGTATCTTGCGATGGAGCATGTTCGTCATAAGCTTCTCGAAGTAATCGGTATGATTCGGCAGCAGTTTTCTTCAAATGAAAACAAAAAATTAATGCTGTCCGCGAATGCTCTTTGTTCGGTATAAATTTCGACATATTGAACACAGCAACGCAACACTATGCACGCGCTTTTTCAATTTATCACTCGTGCGCGTCTGACACTTGTTGATGACACAACAAAATGACGCAGTGTCAAATCTTTATAGCACAAACCGCATTGGTGCATCATCTGTTGTCTGAAATCCGCATTTCATACTTGTACACCTGGTAGCTAAGGACACAGCCAAATTCAATTGCGATGGTCATACCTGGGTCGATTCTACCCAGTCAGTTTTCAAAAAAGTATTGCGACCAAACTATACGTCCGAAGTGGTTCAATAAGTTACGGAACATGCGTTGAACTTTCTAGATGATGTACGAAAAAATTTTTTTTATAAGAAATAAAATAGCGACATGTAAAAAAAACAAATTCATGAAGAGGTGAAAACGCGAAAAAAAGACACTTTCTCGCTCAAAAAATCGTAGTTCTGTAAATTTTCAACATTTTTACCTAAAATTTGGACATGATACTCCTTAGACATGCTACTTCGGGGAAAAAAAAAATAGTAGCAGAGCGTGCGTTTCGAAAAAGGTATTTGTTCATTTTTTATTTTTCATTATATTTATCAATATAAATAAATATATTGATGATTAAAAAAAAGTTGTTTATTCAAACATATCTTAATGTTTATTATCGAGCTAAATCTTAATCTATTATTGAGCTAAATCATATTAGAAACTTTTTTTTAATCATCAATATATTTATTTATATGGAATTTTTAGAACCTACAGTACTGTAGGTTCTAAAAATTCCATATAAATAAATATATTGATGATTAAAAAAAAGTTGTTTATTCAAACATATCTTAACTTTCTTCTATTATCGAGCTAAATCATATTAGAAAATTAAATAACCTAATCGAAAAAGTGCTCTGTATACTGAGGTGCCCCAAATACCAGTGCTGTATCAATGAAAATATGTTGACTGATCGAGGTAGCACGTTCTTCTATCACAATTCGAGATAGCACGTTCTTCTATCACAATTTGAGATAGCACGTTCTTCTATCACGATTTCAGATAGCACGTTCTTCTCTCATAATATGAGATAGCACGTTCTTCTATCACAATTTGAGATAGCACGTTCTTCTATCACAATTTGAGATAGCACGTTCTTCTATCACAATTTGGGATAGCACGTTCTCCTATCACAATTTGAGATAGCACGTTCTTCCATACTACCGTCGATATATTTACGCCAATAATTGATCGACGGATCGATTCTACCCAGGGTGACCACGAAGGGTTAATTACGTGAGCTCCTTATGGGGAAGGGATCTGGCAAAATATCACCAAATCTTATTAAACAGGAGAGGAGGTCAATGAAAATCTCACATCAACTTTGTAATTCAGAAAATATACTAAACATTTTGTGGAAGGGCCAGAGAACTTAAAAAAGAAAATTTTAGAGACCGAAGAGGAAAAAATTCAAAAATCAACATATAATGAAAATGTTCATTGTATGTTGAACATCATATCCCACTCGCCAATATTCAAAAAAACAATTAAATTAATAAATAATGAAAAAAAAAAAAAAATGCCCAGCTCTGTGGTTGCGATTCGACTCGAGCTGCAGCGCTCCTCACCAAATCTTCTACAAAGAGCACTCCGTGAGGAATCAAGAGCCGGAGTATCCGAAAGGTCGTACCCTATTCGTGCTCAACGTGCCACCATGGACGAGCTCGGACTCTCTAAAAGAAACTTTTGCCAGGCAGTTTGGACCGGTAAAGTCGGCGAGTCTAATCAAGCAGCAAGTAAACGGCCAGCTCGGCTTCGCCAAAGCGTACATCGTCTTCGAGCGAGAATCCAGTTTGGACAGAGCGCTGGAACTGTCTCCAGGAACGATCTTGACTCTGCACGAGAGCGACGAAGACATCGGCCCGATAGGATTGTCCAGTGAGCTACGCCTTTTTTTACACTCCAACGGTATGAGAATGGCTGTGAATGAAAATTAATTTGCGCAGAATGGTGCAAGGAATACAACGCCACGGTGAGGCGCGACGAGGCCTCGACCAAAAGAGAGATAGAGGAGTACATGCGCGATTATGACGAGCGCGTGGCTCGACGCGACGAGGATAACGTCGAGGCCGACGAGGACGGCTGGGTTACGGTAACCGGGAAAAAGAAGCGTGGACAATTTGCACCCGCCCGAAAGGAATCGACGATCGGCAAATTGCAGACTAGAGAGGAGCGGAAGAGCCAGAAGAAGGAATTGCTCAATTTTTACACATTTCAGATCAGAGAATCGAAGAAAAAACGTCAGTGCAATCACGTCTACGCAATATTGCCCCGTGGTTTTCATGTAAAACATGTTTTTTTTTTTTGTCCTTCTCATTGCAGATCTCGTGGAGTTGAGGAAGAAATTTGAGCTTGACAAAAAGAAGCTTCAACAGCTGAAATCGAAAAGGACGTTCAAGCCGTTCTGATTGCTCCGGTTCGCTAAAGCCCGCAAAATGTTCTCCAACCTCTGCGTACGGAAAGAGGCATTTATTTTTTGTTTTTTTCACAATGTACAAAGTATTGACAATTCTGTGTCGATGATCCTAATAGAGCTCAGCTACGAAGCCTTGGAGGCGTACGTCTGCAGAGTCCATTCGATCAAGAAGTGCTTGATGGCCAGAGGCTGCAGAAGACCCAATAATTCCTCTGTAAATGACAAACGCATACGAGTTTAGCGATTACGTCGATATTTGTATGCTCCTGTGAATCGACGAAAAAAAAAATCAGATAAATCTTAAGGGGAAAAAAACCCCTTTAGATGCCCGAAAAATGAGTCATTTTTCATGAATTTTTTTTAAAGGTGATAACATAATCGCATCACCGGTGCAATGGTCTAGTGGTTAGCGCGCTTGCCACTAAACCTGCGGACCGGGAGGTCCCGGGGTTCGAATCCCAGTCGCGTACATTTCGTCGTTAAATGTTTTTCTTCGGCATTTCGCGGCGAAGTAAGACTAGTTCCACGACTGGGGAGGGGGGGGGGGCGAACTTGATGACTTGATGCCGTATACCCATCACAGGAATGTCATGATGAATATGATACAGAGGGGGAAGTCGGCTGCGGCCGCAAGGAAGGTGGAAGAAGGTGAAGAAAAAGGATTGTGAAAAAGGAAGACAGAAACAGTCACAGTGGAGGAAAAAAATAGGCAACAAACGAGAACAGCGTGTACCTTAGGAAAAAAAACATTAAAATAAAAAAAAAATAATCGTTTTGAAAAAAAAAATAATCATTTTGAAATTTGGAAGTCTTGTTACAACTTTCAACTGTTAATTTTTTTTCTGAGGCAAAATGGCGTTATCAGATATTTCTTTAGGCGTCTTTTGCGTGATATCGAAAAGTGCTCAATTTATCTGAATTTTTTCTATTGATCTGAAACAGAAATCGAAAATGGTTTTCCATTAAAAGACATGCGTAGAGGAAGGATATACCTATAAAAATATTACAAAGTATAAAATAAAAAAATTAAGTAGGCTTTTCAATCAAATTTTCATATTCACCATTTTTCCCTACGACAATTTTTACTCGGAAAAAGTAATTTGTTTACGCGATAACCTTAAAACTTTAGGTATATCCTTTCGATAATGTTATAGTGATAAACCTTGCAAAATTTCGGCCAGATCGATCAATTACTTTTTGAGCTGTGACATGAGCAGTTTTTGAAAATTTAGTTTCGAGATAATTGCTTTTAAAGTTTCAATAGGATGTGCTGCAACTTCTTAAATATTTCATATTTCATTTTTTGATTTTCCAATATACTCGCAATATACTTTTGAAATATGTGAAAAAAAAAAAACGATTTTTTGAACACTGTGGCGCTAGCGTCGCTAGACATTGCTTAATTTAAATCGCTATATCTCTGAAACTAGACGGCCAAAATTCATGATTTTTTTTGTTACCCACTTCGTCATATGTTCCTATGTAATTGTGATTTTTTTTTTTTTAAATCTGTAGAAAAGTTTCGAAGTTAATGCGTGAAATATGAAATTTTCCACAACACGTGTAAAACCATGAAATCTTTGATTGCCAATATCTCGAAAACGGAACGGTGAATCCTTATAAAATTTTGCAGCTAATCATTTAATAGCGTGTATCATACAGAGTAAACTATTTGATTCAATGAAGGCAATTCAGCCCTACTCATGGTTATGAATGAACTACAAATCGTATTTGGTAGGCAGAGCTACGGATATGCCGAGCAAATGGATCAGATCGCGCGTGGCTCGGTAAAATAAAAAAAAACGTTTATTAGAGACAAAAGAAGCTCGAAAAGCTCGTAAAGAGGAAATGCAAGCTTCAAATGAGTTGCATGAGGAAGAGGAAGGACTGCTGTATGATGCTGGAATCGCCGATTAATCGGTAAGACACTTTATCATTTGATTAAACACATTTGACTTTGAGTTTTTCGTTTGTCAAACTTTAAATGTGTTTTTCTCGAAACGACCTTTTCTTTCAATTTGCGGCAATCATAACTCAAAAACTAATTGATGGATCATCTTCAAATTTGGAAAACGTTTACATAATATAATTTATTAAAATATGAACCCAAAGTTGGAAAGATTAGATTGTTCAAAATATATTTATTATTGCAAAATGCCGGGAAAAAAATGCTAAAAATGGCTCTACTGCTAAAAAGGAACTTTTAAAAATTCTACTGTTAAACGGGCTCTACTGCTAAAACTGTACCGCTAAAAGCTCCACAGCTAAAATTGTTCTGCTAAAAGCTCCAGTGCTAAATGGACTCTAGTGTTAAAACTGGACTGCTAAATAGACTCTAGTGCTAAAAGCAGCACTGCTAAAGAGTCTCAACTGCTAAAACGCAAAAGGGTATGTTTTTGAAAAGTTTCATTGGAAATCATTGAAACTGCTGAAACGCAAAAGGGTATGTTTTTGAAAAGTTTTATTGGAAATCATTGAAAATCATTGAAAAGCTAATAGAACATTGAAAACAAAGGGAAAATGACATGAAGTTTTATCAGAAAAATTCCAAAAAATGTTCTCAGAAAAATTCCAGAAAAATTCCAAAAAACACGCACACCCGCGATGCTCCTGAGCCCTGCGCAAGCGGCGAGGAGGGAGATCATGTGCAGAAATTAAGGAGAAGGCCGCGACGACTAGTGACAATCGTCGTTCGGTATAACCTCCCGCCTAGTGCAGCACAATGGCGCCGATAGCAAGTTAAGTTTGCTCAGAAAAATTCCAAAAAATCGTCAAAAAACCGCAAAAAGTACAGTATAACCTCCATCAGTGGGACTTATACGAGCCCTCTGTCAGAAGCTAGTTTTAGCAGTCCAGTTTTAGCAGTAGAGCCCATTTGGCAGTACAGCTTTTAGCAGTGGAGCCTTTTAGCAGTACAGTTTTAGCAGTGGAGCTTTTAGCAGTAGAGCTCGTTTAGCAGTGTACAGTTTTAGCAGTAGAGCCTTGAGCAGTACTTTTTTATCAGCAGAACCCGACCACGCTAAAATTCGATCATTTTTTTTTCACACACGTTTCAACATACAATTCTCGATTTTTTTTCTTCAAAATTTAGGTTCATGTTCTTAAAAAACATCCCAAGAATGTACAAAAATTTGTTGGACTATTTCAGATGCGAATTGCGAGCTGCACAATTCCCGCAAATCGACAACGACCATGAGGACACGCCAAGCGACACAGCGGATTACACTTTAATTGATGCATGAAATAAGTTGAAAACATTACCAGAGATGTATGAAAAAATGAATAAATTACTGTCAGAGTTGCGGAAATTTGTTTTTTTTTTCTTCACAATAAAAAAAAATCCAAAAAATCATCTAACTTTCGGTCTCCCAAAGTGGTTGCCCGCCTTAACTGACCGTATGAAATTCTAAGGAAATGCCGAAGTGTCGAGCCTGGAGTAAAAATAAACGGTATCATAATGACAAAAGAAAATCGACGAAACGAAACAAAGAATTAAGAAAAAAAGAAAGCTGAAAAATAAAAATCTTCGTTGCGTTCCAATGCAAGTTTGCGCAACGACTCGATGACTGCGTTGAAACAAAACAAAACTGCTCAAAATTTAACTTTAGCTTACGTTTGTTCCCGTAAATACAATTAGCCGACATAGCGGTGCTGACAGCCTGTGCGAGTCTCTCCATCGCCAAATCCTGATGACACTTGTCAACTGTTTCGGACGTTTGGAGAAGATTGCTGAGCGTTCTGGTCGTATCGGCGAGATGTTGAGCCGATATAGCGTGTTTGTTATTGGCGCTACCGATCAATCGTAGCACCGAGTCCATGAGCAATTGTTGAATTTTCGAGTAAGATCTGTCGCGTTCGCGAATTATCTCCGAGCACGTGGACACGGTCGTGTTGGTTTTTCTCGCTGGCCCGAGAATGCACCATCTGAACAAACCGGCGATCGGTGTTATCGGTGTCATCGGTATACCGCCCGTTGGCAATGCCGGATTGTCCATTAGCGAAGTAACCAATAAACTTGGATTCTCGTCAATCCAATCGCCCGCGAGTTTCAACAAATCGTTCGACGGATCAGCGTCTTTGTAAACTTCGCCAATAGCGGTGAGCAAATTGGCGGTAAAGTGTGGCACCGTCGTTGGCAATTGTTTCAATTTCTCGATCGCGTTTGGCGTGTAAACGAAAAAATCGTTTAGCACGTGCCTCGCTAGATCGACACTTTGGCCAGACGTCGAACCCAATTGTTGCATCCACATGCCCGTTGAGTCGAGTACCTCTTTGTTTTGCGTCGCGATCGCAAGCGAAACGAGATTACCGAGGATACGAAATCTCGTTGATTCCGCCGGATAGAGAAACAAGAAGACGGCGTTTCTCACTGCGGCTGGACGCTCGGGTGCACGAAAAAAAACGCTCATCACTTCTATCAGCTGGAGCTCTTGCAAAGCGGTTGGTTTCTTCTGCTGCTTCGATTTGGCCAATTCGCCAAACACGAATTCCTCCATTAGATCCGTTTGCAGCTGAATTTGAAGCCTCACAGGCGGACCCGACATACTGCACAAATTCGCTTCGCGCAACAGATTCGTTTCAGTTTTTTTTTTTTTTTGTTTTTTCTTTTTCTTTCTTCTCTCGTTCTAGACTGAAAATTCGTTACTTTTTTTGCTTTTTACGTTTTTTCGAGCTCGGTATTCGGCATAGGGTGAATCGACCAGTCAATTAACGAATGACACTGTAAGATTCAAATTGACTGTAAAATGGCAATATTATCGAAAGGAATTTTTCA
The DNA here is from genome assembly GCA_963932345.1 of Ophion ventricosus. Classification (NCBI taxonomy): domain Eukaryota; kingdom Metazoa; phylum Arthropoda; class Insecta; order Hymenoptera; family Ichneumonidae; genus Ophion; species Ophion ventricosus. Next base: position 649,530 of record OZ010714.1, on the reverse strand, counting down.
ATTGCCATAGCTAACGAAAGATCAGGGTGTTTGCTGATCAGAAAAGTCATGAAAAGTCTTAAATATCATGAAATACACTCGACCCTGGAAAAGTCATGAAATGTCATGAAAAATTACCAATCTACCTGATCATTCTTAAGGCCTTATATACGCGAAAAATTTGAAAACTTCATTTTTTTATTTTTCATTCCATTAGCCTGAACGGTTAGGAATATTTTAAGCTTTACAGAATTGAAAAATACCTAAAACGCATTAAATAAGGTAAGATTGCATTTATAATAGATATTGCGCGGCGCGCCCGACGGCCAACTTCAAAGCCGTTTTTTCACGATTCACTTTGTTTGAACCTTGTGAAAGTTCGAACTCTTGAACGAAGGTTCAGATCGCTTTAAAATTTTTACAACATATTCTTAGTATCATCGCCTATCGTGTGAACCACGGAAACAAAAATTTCAATGACACAAAAAAATATAAAAAATAAAATAGCGACAGAAAATTGAGTAAAAAAATTTTAAGTTTCGAATTTATATTATAATAATTTTTTTAAAAATAATATTGTTGGTTCACACTGAAGATACATTCATTATGCAATTATAAATATGTTTATTTTTTTTTTCAGACACCCACATCGATGCCGAGAACTTTCACCATCAACGCGCGCGCAAAAAAAATACATTGCTTTATTATGTTATATCTCCGCCATTTGTTAATATTTCTGATTTTTTTTTTTATATATACTTAACCATGTGCATAAATGATCTGTAAAAAAAATGTTGTCAATATATGCGTCATTTTTTTTTTAACCGCGTCTAGAAAAGTACCTTCGAAAATCGGCGAAATTGCTTATATAAGGCCTTAACGAATAATGACACTATAAGATTCAGATTAGCTGTAAAATGGCAATATTATCAAAAGGAATTTTTCAATTACTGTAGCTAACAAAAGATCAGGGTGTTTACTGACCAGAAAAGTCTTAAATGTCATGAAATTACACTCGACCCTGAAAAAGTCATGAAATGTCATGAAAAATGACCAATCTACCTGATTTTTCTTAAAGCCTTAGGCCACTCTAGAGGCAAAAAGGGCAAATTTTGTGATTTTTTTTCAGCCAAACCATAAAATAAATCAGAATTATAAAATAGGTGTTTTATTATATTTCTGGAAGATCAACGGCCGGACCAACAACTCCTATAATTTTTTAGTTATAATGAGACACTAAAGTTTTTTCGATTATATATAAGAATAGCTATAGAAGTACGTAGGATTTATTTTGATATATTGTTTTTTGTCAAAATGGCGCATTTCTAAAACAAAAAGTATAAAATGGCATGAGAAAATCGTCAGAAAATTATTTATAAAAAAGGAACTATGCAATATAATTTTAAAAAATCCTACGTAGAGCCTCAGAAAATGTAATTCTAAATATACAGTTAAAATTTCAAGTGAATCGGTTGAAATTTGTTTGAGTTACGAGTCCGGCCGACTTGAAAAATGTAGTTTTGAGATAAACGCGTTTAAAGTTAGTAGAAAATCACGACATGAGTCAAGAGGGGTTGCGCTAGAATTCGAAAACCGAGTACTTAGAGATTTTTCACACCTATAAGCTTTTGGAATATAATTTTATAGGTACTAAGGTACATTTTTGACAAAAAAAAATCGATTTTTAGAAAATCCTAGAGTGGCCTAAGGCCTTAATATATTCTTTGGAGTCAAGATGCCCCTATTATTCTTGTTTTGTTAAAATATTTTCCCTTCTGGAAAGATTTAAACCTTAAGGTGTCCATATTTACAACTCTACCTTACAAAATATTATAATAGTAGATTTTCCGAATTACAAAGTTGAAGTGAGATTTTTATTGCCCCCCCCCCCCCCCCCCGACCGCCATATGGAGCTCACGTAATTAATGGACGTCCTCTTATTTTAAATATTAAATGAAGTAAAAAGTTCTGAGCGTTTTTTCGCTTTATTTCGACGATGAAATTAACATAGTTAGGATTTTCCGATTTAGATCAAATATGCGCCGTTTTGTTCGATAACTTTTGTCCATTTTGAAGGCAGTTTCATAATTCCGCGATTGAAGAAGTCCTCGTCCCTATTGATAAAAAACTTGACCAGCTCATTTTCACAAGCCTCTCTTGAGGCCAGTTTTGTACCATCATGAAAATTTTGCAAATGCTTGAAAAGGTGATAATCGCTTGATGCCAGGTCTGGAGAATACGGCGGGTGCGATAGAACCTCTCATCCAAGCTCTCGGAGCTTCCGGCGCATCGTTAAAGATGTGTGCGGCCTGGCGTTGTCTTGATGGAACACAACACTCTTCCTATTGGCCAATTCTGGCCGCTTCTGGTCGATCGCCTGCTTCAATCTGGTCAATTGTTGACAGTAGAGGTCCGAATTGAGTGTTTGGCCCGATGGAAGCAGCTCATAGTGGATGATTCCCTTCCAATCCCACCAAACACACGGCAAAACCTTCTTGGCCGTTAATCCGGGCTTGGCGATCGTTTGGACCGGCTCGCAGCGATTGGACCACGATCTTTTTCGGCTGTTGTTCTCGTATGTGACCCATTTTTCATCGCCAGTTGCCATCCGCTTAAAAAATGGCTCGATTTCGTTACGTTTCAGCAAAGAATCGCAGGCATCAATTCGGTCCAAAAGGTTCTTTTGCGTCAATTCGTGTGGCACCCATACATCGAGCTTCTTCTTGAGACCAGCCTTATGCAAATGGTTCCAAACGGTTTTCTGGCTAATCTTCAGTTCCTGGGCAATGGAAGGGCTCACATGCCGGTTCGACTCGACGATTTCCATGATTTTATCGACATTTTCGACGATTCGCCTACCAGAGCGTGCCTCATCTTCGACGTCCATATTACCAGAACGGAATCATTGGAACCACCGCTTTGCTGTTGCATTCGATACTGTATTGCCTCCATAAACAGCACAAATTTTTTTGGCCGCCTGTTCCGCATTTTCACCTTGGTCGTAGTGGTACTGAAGAATGTATCGAATTTTCTCTTTTTTTTACCTCCATTTTTGAACGCTGTAACACACAACTGGCTTCACCAAACACAAAACTGTCAAAGAACTTTTTTTTGAAGCGTAATGCCACCTTTAAATCGCCGCATAGTACGACCCGATGCGATGTATACATCGTGAGATATGGACTCACTAAAGACATCTAGCGGAAAACGCTCAAAACTTTTTACTTCATCCAATATAAATCAACTTTCGTCCATTCGCTGGTTCATTCGCTGGTCGGTGCACCCTAACGACTCTCTTAAAGCGCCATATAACGTACGTAATTTTGCAAAAGAGTAAACATAACCTAAAATTTCGAGCTCTCACCTATCGTGGACAATGCCTCCCTGGCGCAATTAGGAAATTCCATTTTTCTCAGCCAGTACTTGATGTCCGCGTCTGTCATCTGCTGAAAGTTTGGAAAATTCATCGCGAGAGTGCAATGCTTGGTTGACTTGACAGTTCGCCGTAGCGGCGTATGTGTTTTGTGTGTGTGTTATGTGTGTGCCTGTGCAGAGGTAAACAGTTTTTAATAATTTCCTCCGTCAGGCGCCATCTTGATTTACGTTTTTACCGGTGAGCAAAAAATTCGCGCGATTGCGAATGAGGCTTGAAAACAGAACGCGATGATAGCGCCGCGGCTTGACGGAAGTTGTTGAAAACTACGGATTTATCTTACCTCCGTTAAGTTGGCCCCCTCGATATGATCATAAATAATTTTAATTAATGTTAATCGTGACACGGCCCTGCGGTTGGTCGCGTTTTTCGAAAAATTCTTATATTTCATAAAATATGAGCTCTCAAACGATTTTATCAAACTCTCAAACCCTCTATAACGATTCTCTATCATTTATGCTACATTTTAGGTACTTTAGGCAAGTTTTCATATTCTCGGTTTGCGAATGATGAGTAGGGTTGCACCCCATGCGTGACACGACCCTGCGGTTGGTTGCGTTTTTGGAAAAATTCTTATATTTCATAAAATATGAACTGTCAAACGATTTTTTTAAATCTCAAACTCTCTCAAACGATTAACATTGATTAAAATGATTTATGATCATATCGGGGGGCCAACTTAACGGAGGTCTAATTAGCCTCCACACACTGCACGCGATTTGCGATATCCAATGGGAGCTTCACTTTCGTAGGGCTTTTCTGGAATACCAGAGCTCCCATTGGATATCGCTCGTCGCTCGTCGCAAATCGCGTGCGGTGTGCCACCAGCCTAGTTATCTTTCTGGACGGTTTTCCACTCGAAGGCAACGTCAGGGCGAACCTCTCGTTCACTTTTAGCCAACAATTGGACAATTTTCAGAAAATTGTTACTCGGGCTACCAGTTCTTCGTGAGAATTCCTCCAAAACATTTTACGGCAGCTTCGATTGATAATTGACTTACTTAATAGAAAATTAATTATTTAATTCTAAAAATAAATTCGATTGTTTTATTACTTAATAAATTTAATGAGTTATTCGATAGAAAAAAAAACATTAAACCGCCAATTTATCAGGCGATCGGCACTTCAAAAAAAATCGAGACTCACAATCGAAAGAGAAGTCAAAGTGGGCCGGCTGACTTCACGATGTTGCGACGAAGCCTGCCAATCCCAGCCAACCACGCGTTATGCTGACAGTTCTTTAAAAATGGCCACGCGGAGAGTAACGCAGCGTTTGTGTCTCGCGACAATTTTTCTTTTTTTATATTACGCGAGTCCGTCAAAAGGTAAAAACTATCCAGGATGCGTGCCAATCAATCGTTTCTCGCTATTTTTCCAATCGCCGCAATTTTTTCAGTCTCTCGACGCATCGCGCGTCATCAATTACGCCCCCTCGGATCCTCGCCGTTTAGCCTCATTTTCCCAACAATCTCGATATTCTCCTTTACGACAATCAAACGTTTGTTCTTCCATTTCGCGTTCCCGCCGCGCTATTTCCGGTCCCGCGACCGGAAGTAGAAGTTTCGCCAGACCTGCTCTGAAGATGTTCTCACTCGAAATGCATCGTTTTTTTTTTTTTTTGCAGCCAAAGGAACGAGATACGTCACATGTAACTCGGTCTTCAAGCTAATGAATCTTGGCTACAACGTGAGGTTGCACTCGCACGACATCAAGTACGGCAGCGGCAGCGGCCAGCAATCGGTCACCGGGACCGAAGTCAAAGAGGATGCCAATTCCTACTGGGTGGTCAAGGGCCCGACCGGCAAGCCGTGCATCAGAGGGTAAAACATAACACATGGGTCGTTAAGTCCTGGGACTAACCAGTAAAAACACTTTTTTTTTTTTTTTTTTGCAAAATTCGACTTTATTCATCAACGTAGTCACCTTCCGTAGCGATACAATCGTTTCAACGTTTTTTCTAAACTTTCGATGCCTTTCTTGCAGAACGATTTGTCTTTTGCCTCAAAATAGGCTTCAGCTGCGGCTATAATCTCATCGTCGGAGCCAAATCTCTTACCCCGGAGCATCTTTTTGAGATCTGCCAACAGGTAGAAGTCAGATGAGGCCAGATCTGGTGAATACGAAGGGTGTGGAAGCAATTCGATTCGTAAATCGTTCAATTTCACCATCGTTTTCATCGACTTGTGAATCGGTGCATTGTCCTTGGTGAAACAGCGGTTTTTTCTTTGCCGTGTGAGGCCTTTTCTGCTCGATCGCGATCATCCGATCGATCCAATAATGCAATGTAGTAGTCGCTGTTGATCGTCCGGCCCTTCGGAAGAAAGTCGATGAGCAAAATTCCGTGCGTGTCGCAAAATACAGAGGCCATGAATCTTGCCTGCTGACTGTTGCGTCTTCGGACCCTTTGGCCGGCTTTCGCCCTCTCCTCTCCACTCGGCTGACGCTCTTTTCGACTCCGGCGTATAGCGATGAATCCATGTTTCGTCCATTGTTACGTATCGACGCGAAAAATTCTTTTTATCACGCGTAAACAGCTTCGAACAGTGCTCCGAATCGTCAATTCGTTGTTGTTTTTGTTCCACCGTGAGCAAACGCGGCACCCACTTGGACAAAAGTTTTTTCATACCCAAATTGTTCATGCACAATTTTGAACACGGCGCCTTTTGATATCTTTAGGATGTCGGCTATCTCTTGCAACTTCACTTTACGATCGGACATAAGAATTTTTAGAATGTTTTTGGATGTTTTCGGGCGTAGCTACCTCAATTGGACGACCTGAGCGCTCCGCGTCTTCGGTGGTCGTTCGACCGCGTTTAAAATCCGCATGCCATCGGCAAATGGTTGTTTTCGATGGGCACTTTTCCCGGTAACACTTTCCAAGCCTCTGCTGAGCTTGAACGGTATTTTTTTCCATTAAAAAACACTGTGTTTGATTAACACAGGAAACTCGTTTTTATCCATCGTTTAAGCAAAAACAAATGCAGCGTCACTTAATCTTCAATATCTCGACAACGACTGAACCGAATGTCATGAAATTTTTACACGTATCTTTTGAAGGTTGTCGCTATCGAAAAACAAAAGCGGCATGACATTGGCGGCGCAATCTTTGTGTTAGTCCCGGGACTTAATGACCCATGTGTTATCTCATCGGATCACTCCACTTTTCGTCCTCCGTCGCGTCCCAAACCCGAACAAATGTCGGACAGGGTGGCCGCTGTTACGGAAAACCTGGCAATATCAGGGAATTTTTTAAGTATCAGGGAAATGTCAGGGATTTAAATATTAGTCGGGGAAAATACGAAATATCAGATCGAGAAAAAAAAAAAAGTGTATTCATTTATGTTTTTTTGTCCATGGTAAACTTAAAAATGATATCGAAACCTACATTTTTATTTTTTATAAAGTCTCGTACGATTTTTTTTTCGCCCCAGTATTGCATTTTTAGCTAAAAAAGACATGTTTCAGAAAAAAAGGCGTCATCAAAAAACTATAGGGTTTCAGAGGAAATGTCAAGAGGGTAAAAAGTTGCATGGGTTTACACTGGAATGGCTAGAATTTTTTCAGTAGAGAGGCTTTACTTGGGAATTATGGGGTCTAGAACAATATATTAAGAAAGAAAATTTGTTTACATTTTTCCTTCGAATTAACTACAATTCTTTAGAATTTTTTTCATCAATGTTTTCATTTTCATTTTCTCATTTTAATTCTAAAATGGCCACGTTCAAAAGGGCGTAACCGGGGCAAAAAAAAAATCGTAGAGAATTTTCTAATAGAAACAGCAAAATAAAGGTAAACTTGTCCTCGTTAGAACGCCACTTGGGAAATTCAATTATCTTTATTTTTTGCTATCTAACTTTTACTGCGGTAAGAAATTTCGACTAGTGTATCCAAACTTTTGGCCGGTAGTGTATATCCTAATATTATAAATCTGACTTTCTGTCTGTCCATCCGTCAGTCTGTTTGTTACTCAATCACGCCAAAACGGCTTGATCGATTTCAACGAAATTTCACATGTAGATAGCTTATGGCCTGGGTTAAAACATAGGATACTTTTCATTCGAATATCTAATATTTTTCTAATTATAATATTATATTCTCAAATCCAATCAAAAATTAAAATGATTATATAATCAATGAAATTTAAAATGTAAATAGCTTATGAAACAGGATACTTTTCATTCTAATTCTATCTAATATTTGTCTAATCATTATGCCTGATGTTTGTTCCACTATCACGCCTGAACGGCTGAAATCCTGTTCCAAAGGCAAACTCCACTGGACCAGTCCTCGTTATCAAGCCTAATCGGCCGTTTTTCTTTCTCCTTCCCAGGGAACCCGTGGCATGCGGCGATACCGTGAGATTTGAGCACTCAGCGACCAAGAAGAATCTCCATTCGCACCACGTGTCGTCGCCGTTGAGCGGCAGGCAGGAGGTCTCCGCCTACGGAGACTCCAAGGGCGAAGGCGACACCGGAGACCATTGGGTTGTCGTCTGCGACACGGAATATTGGGAGCGAAGCGAGCCCGTTTCCTTCAACCATGTGGACACTGACGTGTCGGTTTCTTACTCGCTTGCGTCATCTCAGCCTCGGTCGTTGTGCTTTTCAGCTGATAGTTCATCTGCTTTGTTTTTTGTTTCTTGCAGATATCTGGCAGTGAGCGGTCGAACGTACGGGGCTCCGATAAGCGGACAAATCGAGGTGGTCGGCGAATACGCGGGTGTCAAGGATACCACCCAGTGGCGAGCGATGGAGGGACAGTTCATTCATCCGAGCGATCTCAAGACTCAGCACTATCAGCACACGGAATTGTAGAGGACTCGTCAGCTTCTCTCTCTCTCTCTCTCTCTGGACAAACTCGAACTCGTAATCGTCGGGAGAGAGGTGGGGGGGGGGGGGGGGGGGGGAGACAAACCGAAGAAACGCAACACAGCTTTCGTAAAGTGAACTCAATCGCAATTCTTCCGTTCTCGCGAACGAATGAGAAACTTGCGTGAAGCCGCGATACGAAGGAAAAAAGAAAAAGCTAAAATCAAAGTTCCACACAGCTGCTTGAAAGTTGTACATATATCTTACAATATTTATTTCGCTGTAAAATAAAGTCTTTTAAGAAGCTTTGAAAAGTTATAGAGCGCCGAGTAATAAAAAAAATATCGCCCCCGGAAAGAGTTTTTTTTTTGTTGCCTTTTAAGAAAGGCTGGTTTACCTTATGAGGCCACTTACGCTCTTGATTTTGTGATACTTGTGAAATAATATCAGTACGACTCGATACTATTTAAGGCGGGCAACCACTTTAGGAGACCGACAATTGGATGATTTTTTGGACTTTTTGTTATTGTGAAAAAAAAAACGGAAATTTCCGCAACTCTGACAATAATTTCATATTTTCATAGATCTCTGGTAATTTTTTCAAGTTATTTCATGCATTAATTAAGGTGTAATCCGCTGTGTCCCTTGGCGTGTCTTCATGGTCGTTGTCGATTTGCGGGAATTGTGCGGCTCGCAATTCGCATCGGAAATAGTCCAACAAATTTTTATACATTCTTGAGATGTTTTTTAAGAACATGAACCTCAATTTTGAAGAAAAAAATCGATAATTGAATGTTGGAACGTGTTTGAAAAAAAAATGATCGATTTTTAGTATTTTTTTCCCCGGCATTTTGCAAGAATAAATATGTTTTAAACAATCTAATCTTTCCAACTTTAGGTTCATGTTTTAATAAATTATATTATGTAAACGTGTTCCAAATTTGAAGATGATCCATCAATTAGTTTTTGAATTATGATTCCCGCAAATTGAAAAAATGTCGTTTCGAGAAAAACACGTTTAAAGTTTGACAAACGAAAAACTCAAAGTCAAATGTGTTTAATCAAATGATAAAGTGTCTTACCGAATAATCAGCGATTCCAGCACCACAGAGCAGTCTTTCCTCTTCCTCATGCAACTCATGCTCAACATTTTCAATAAAATAATTTATATATTATTGAGAGTACAAATTAATTCGGTCCGTTTTTTTGTGGTAAAAAATCCATTTATTTCAAAATAAAAGGTACGAATAGATCAATCAAAGTATTGTCCATCGCTGGCTACTACTTTTTCCCACCTCTCAGGCAATTTTCGAATTCCAATCTCGAACAAAAAGTCTCGTCTTTTGAGGCGATCCAAGTATTGAGCCAATTTTCGATTTCTGCGAAAGAAGTGAACCGGTGAGCTGCTAAATCCTGCTGCATCCGTCGGAACAACCAGTAATCGGAAGGAGCAATGTCCGGAGAATACGGCGGGTGCGGTAAAATATCACATTTGAGCGTTTCCAAATATTTTTTTACGACTTTTGCGACACGAGGCCGAGCCTTGTCATGCAGAAGAATAACTTTGTCATGTCTTTGCCTCGTATTCCGGCCGTTTTTCTCGTAATGCACGGCTCAAACGAATCAATTGTAGTCTATAACGATCGCCCGTAATGGAATCGCCAGGTTGTAGCAGCTCATTGGCTCATTTGGCTGTCCAGGGCGAGGCTTGTCTTCAACGCTGAAATCACCGTTCTTAAAAGCGTCGAAACCATTCCCTACATGATTTATCAGTTGGAGCCGTCATCACCATAAACTTCAACAAGCATTCGATGCGCTTCAGCTGCACTTCTTCCAATTAAAGCAGAAAAGTAAAACTTCCCGCCAAATGATGCTTAGTTAACACAAACATTTCGACATATTCAACACAGTAAAAAACAAGGTTTTTAATGGAACTCAAAGCGATATAAACTAAATGTTATTGACAGATGTCTAATCTCTCTGAAACCACGGAAATCAGCTGTCACTATGAAACATTCATAACAACCAGAGCCATCTCTTGAAAACAGACCGAATTAATTTGTACTCCCAATATATTTTTTAAAAAATAGAGAAAATATGCTTTTTTTGGCTTCGAAAAAAAAAAATCAATTTTTTGAAAATTCTACAGTAGTGTTACCCTTTAATAATACAATTTTATCAAGCTATAAAACAAAAATATAACAAAAGAATCCAGCGACTTGCGATTCGGAAGTCCAGCTTTTCCAATTCGCAAGTTGCGAATTGGAAAAGCTAGACCTCCTTGAGCTCGTATTTTCCATCGTTGTCGCGTGTCCCGAGGAGTCCGTTGTACGGGAACACGAAATTTCCAAGCCCGTAAAAACCGAAGATTTCCCGAAAGTTCTGCCTCGTCCGAACGTGCGGATAATATCTTTGTCCGCCAGTTCTGCACGCGTAAAGTTTCCAAGCACCGTAAACGAGGCACAAGAAAAAAACGGAGAACAGCGCGTCGAATAGCGTGACGAGAAGGATATCCGTGTCCTCGGCCCGGACTAGCCACCTCGCGAGTGCAACCGGAAAGCAAAAGTTCAAGAATTTGGCAAATCTCGTGTCCGTTTCGAGGCTATCGTGGCGGCTGTTTATATTCTCGTTGATACGCTGTCCTACAGTCACCAGTGAGTAGAGACACGCCAGCGACGTGTGAAAACAAATGAGAATAAAATTGCCCATGTTTTGGCGAAGCACGCATCCACCGATGAAGTAACAATGATGATCGCGATAGTGAAAACATTTTTCGCATATACCGCAATGCTGAGTCGGCTTGTACGTGTACACGCGACACTTGTCGCAATACCAAAATTTACATCGTGCCCGAGTGTTCGTCGTGTTGATGGGAATCGCCAAGCCGCTTGCGCTTCTATTCGCGCACCTCATCGTCGTCGCGCTCTTGCTTGTGCTCCGAATGCAGTAGCAATTCAGATAGACTTGTACACAGAGGAGTATCAGTACGGGCGACACTCCCTCCTCTATGTACATGGTAGTAGCGGTCACCGCGACGCTGAACATCAACGCCAACGAAGGACACGCTCGTCTCGCCAGCCTGTTGAACGTCTTCATCGCTCTCGTCAAGACGGTCTGACGTCTTTCCTTCTCGCTGGAGCCGATCAATTGAGCGATCGTAACGCTCTTGCCAATGATCCATTACGGCAATCATGAAATGTAGCTTGCCCGCATCGTGCTGCGGACACGAACATTGGAGGATGAGATCCTGGCTAGCGATGTGTGCGAATAGGATGGAGATCCTGAGGAATTTGAAATACTGAAATTGCAATATAGAAAATTATTGCCGTCGCGATGGAAGATCGTTGCCCAACGATGGAATATTATTGCGTGGAGATGGAAAATCGTTGGGTGAAAATGGAAAATCCTCTAGTAGTGAATCAAAACTTGGCGCGATGGAAAGTAATTTGCGTAGTGATGTAAAATCATTCGTGTAGTAACGGAAATTGCGTTGAGGGTTCATTGGATCGAAGGGATCATTGGATTATGATGGAAAATAGTTGCGATGCGCAAACAAGATACAGATTCGCGAGAAAATTGGGATAATGGGAAGCGCGCTGTGAAAGATTATTGAACGGAGGTAGAAGATTATTGCACGTTGATGGAAGATTATTGCGTGGTGATGAAGAATCAGTGCGTAGGGATGGAAAATCATTGTGCTATGATCGATAATCATTGCATGGAGATGGAGCATCGTCTAGTAGCAATGGAGCATCATTTAGTAGCAATGGAAAATCATCTATTAGGTGTTGGAATTAATTCGTAGCGTTTTACAAGAGATGACGTAGGTAGTACAGTATTTCGTTATTACCGACGGTAATGTATTTATCGTGAAACAGCTATCATTGAATGTCATTTGCTGTACATGACCTCTTTTTGAATCGTAAATAACAACACTTTATAATTTATTGAATATGTCAACATTTGTGCCGAATAAAGTGTTTTTGCGGGGAGTTTTACTTCATTACTTTAATATGAAGAAAAGTGCTGCCGAAGCTCATCGTATTTTAGTGGAAGTGTATGGTGAACATGCTCTAGCTGAGCAAACGTGTCGGAAGTGGTTTGCACGTTTTAAAGCTGGTGATTTCGACTTGGATGACAAGGAGCGACCTGGCCAGCCGAAAAAATTTGAAGATAATGAGTTGGAGGCATTGCTCAATGAAGACTCGTCTCAAACACTTCAAGAATTGTCTACATCATTGGGAGTTGACTTATCCACGGTAGGGAAACACGTCTTAAAACTTTGGGCATAATCCAGAAGGAAGGTCATTGGGTCCCATATGAATTGAAAGCAAGGGACATTGAGAGGCGTCTTTTGACACGTGAACTGCTGCTTCAACGGGAGAAAAGAAAAGGTTTTTTGCATCGAATTGTCACTGGTGATGAAAAATGGATCCATTACGACAATCCGAAGCGCAGAAAGTCATGGGTCAAGCCCGGCCAACCGTCAACATCAGTGTCAAAGCCAAATATCCATGGGTCTAAGCTCCTGTTCTGTATTTGGTGGGATCAGAGGGGTGTGATTTATTATGAACTGCTGAAACCGAATGAAACCATAACTGGGGATCGCTACCGACTGCAATTGATAAGCTTGAGCCGTGCATTGAAAGAAAAACGGCCGGAATACTCCGAAAGACACGGCAAAGTCATTTTGCTGCACGACAATGCTCGTCCGCACGTCGCAAAACCGGTACAAACATATCTGGAAACAATTTAATGGGAAGTCCTACCCCACCCGCCGTATTCTCCAGTCAAACTTCCGTACAATCTTTACCCGCGAAAGACTTTCTACTAGAGAAAAATAAAACAAAAATCATTTTCACTGCATACAAATGCACCGCAAACTTCGACAAACCCTCACATTTGAATGCAACAAAATGCAAATGAACAATCTCGAAATTCTATGTACATGGTAGTCGCGGTCACCGCGACGCTGAACATCAACGCGACGCTGAACATCAACGCCAATGAAGGACACGCTCGTTTCACCAGCCTGTTGAACGTCTTCATTGCAAAAGCCATCGCACGACAATGGTCATTGTGCACCATTAGAGGATCATTGTCTAACGATAGAAAATCTTTGCATAGCCATGGAGGATTATTGCATAGCGATGGAAAAATCATTGCGTAGAAATGAAAAGTCATTGCGTAACAATGTTGTTGCGCTTGTTTGGGTTCATTAACGCGTTCGTCAGAGTCTGGAAAAACCATCGAGTACCAAAGAACGATTCACCATCTACGAATAAATTTCCCCACCGTTCTACCAAATCCTACATCCCTTTTTAAACCGTTTCCCACATCTAGCAACCATCGATCCCTAAATACATTTATTTCTTGCCGCAACATCTTCTCCACAGAACCCAAACAAACCCAAACAAACCCAAACAAGAGCGAACATCTTTCGCCGCATCTCCGTCAAAGTTCCGTACAATCTTTACCCGCGCAAGACTTTCTACTAAAAGAGAATAAAACAAAAATCATTTTAACTGCAACAAAATGCAAAAAAAAAACAATCACGAACCTGAGTTCACCGATACAAATTAGAGCGCTCGTGGCAAAAAACCGGCAGTTTTATTGACACTAAAAAAAAAAAATTCAAGCCTCTCCCACGCATGCGAATGAATTTACCGTAACTTTCATTCAAACATTACGTACCCTTAGATCAATGTAAACGTATGAAGCAACATCCCTCGCTGTTCAAATTGTTCGACAGGCAACAAACGTCTCGTATCCAAAGTGACAACGCCATATTGGCGAGGATCGGCGAGTCTTCGAAGCCCCGAAGAGAGTGCGGTTTGACGTGCGATGCAACGAAAACAAACTGGAATATTCGAAAAATCGTGAGATACAAATATAGCGAATTGTCGAGGGTTTGTTGGCAAATCGAAGAATGCCGCCATTGGAAGAGATCGTGCCACCACCATCTGACAATCTCGCGGTGCTGACGAATGACGAGAAGAAAAATGTGACGGCCGAATCTTACTTGAGAGGTTAGGATGACCTTTTTTTAGTTATTTCAGAGTTTAGCAAAAATACGTATTTTTTTTTTCCCACGAATCTCGGTTAACCGAATTTTATGCAAAGTTCGAGGGCGAGTATCGACCAATCAGAAGCAAACTCAACGCACTGAATTGAGGTTAAGGCAAGTCGAAGTTGCGACCACGTGACACACGAGTGCGAGAGAGATGGCTGATATTTTTGAAACGAGATTGTCTCCAAGACGAATGGGGCAAAATAAAATCGTCGAAGATTCGGCGTCATTGAATTTTATGGAGATGCATTGTTTTTTTTTTTTTTCTTTAAAAAAAAACAACCATCTATGAGACAAGTTGGATAATTTTGTGAGGTTATGTTGATATTGTGGCGAGAATTGTGCTACGGTGCCTTGTTTTTTTTTTTCACTTTCTATACGTTGGGTCTGTGCATAATTATGTAGCGAAAATTCTGTTCCAAAGGGGAAATATTTACCAAAAAACAGGAGCGATATTAAGGGGCCAGTTCACTTTGAAAATAAAAAAAAATCGATTTTTTTTTACTGTTTTCGAAAGTACATACATTCAGAAATATTGTGTCAAAATTTTATGAAAATCCGAGCTCTCTAAGTATTTTTTTTTTACCTGAACGTCAGGACCTCATTTCGTCTACCTGAGCGTATAGCGCGCTCGGCCGACCTCAAAGCTAAGTCACTTCGGCAACATGACAAACATCCTCCTGGCTCTTTCTGAGGAAGTACAGGAAGTTTTAAAACCTATTTACGAGGATGTCACCAAAACAGAACTGCTCGAAAGACGTTTAGGTGGCCATACGCAAAACAATAATGAAATTTTTAACAACTGCGTATGGAATATGGCACCTAAACACATGTTCAACGGCAAAAAAATCGTAGACATTGCCTGCAAAGTTTCCGCGTGTGTCTTTAACGAAGGATTTCGTCCAGTGCTTAAAATAATGGAAATAATGGGCGTCAAACTCGGCCCGATCGCCATCGGATTCGCCGACAATCGCGACGACGAGCGTGTTCGCTCTGCGAACCGTCGCAGTTCTGAGTGCTCTAAAGAGACCAGAACCAAACGAAAGCAAGCAAGACTCGAAGAAATCGACGATGATGAGCGATAAGAAGGGATTTTTTACGGCGCAGGAATTGCCGATTGAGTTTAGGTAAGAGTTTTTCATAGTATAAACTTCAAAAGCGTTTTTCTCGAAACAACGTTTTCAAAATCTAGCTCCATCGTATCTCTAAAACTAATAAACCGATTCTCTTGAAATTTCAACCACATATTGTAAACATGATTCGCAACAAGACGACCCTCGATGGTTTTAAAATTTTGATTTTTACTCTTTTTTTTTTTACGAAAAACTGCGAAAAAAACGCGTTTTTTTTTTTACTTTTTTCGTTTTTCATCTGCCATTTTTTTATTTTTCGATAAAACTTTATATCCGAGGGTCATTTTGTAGCTGGTGTCATACTGAATCTAATGGACTGTGATTTTTTTGTTTCAGACAAGCCGTTGCCGAGTTGTGATGGAGCTACCTAGTCCACCTACACGGAGAGAATTAAAAAGTAATTTTTGTCGTGAATTTCACGGTAAAAATTACCGTCATATATTTCAATGTGGTGACAAGTGAGAAAAGCATGATAATTCGTATGCGACAAGTTTTTTTTAACTCACGTTACAGAAAATTTCAAATACGTAGGTAAAATTTTACTATACAAGAAGAGTAACGCGCACGATAATTTTTACCGAGAGCACAATACATTTTCCTATAACACTCATTAAATTTTATAATAAATCTTAAAATAACTGTTTTAAAGACGATATTTTTTTATAGACATTTTTGCAAGGAATAAAATAATAAAATGCACAGTAAAATTTTGCTGATATATATTTTTTAAATTTAAGTTTTGCGTATTTTGTTACACATGAAAATTTACTAGAAAATCTGGTAAAATTTTCTATCTGTAGAAGTAATTTTATTTTATTTTCGTGAAAATCTGTGTTTTACTCAGTAATAACAAGCGAATTTTCAGGGTTGTCATCTGGTTACCGTTACTGCACGGTAATTTTTAACATTTAATTCTATCCGTGTATTTTTGAGGCGTTGCGTTAAACTATAGTTTTTGTACTTAAGAGTGAATAAAAATGAATTAAAAAATTGTTTTTTTTATGTATTTCAAGCCTTTATTTATCAAGCCCAACAACTTTTATATTCATATCTTTTATAAAATCCTCAAAAAAAAATCGCGAAAATAGCCTTTTTTTCGTGGCTCCAAAGTGGACTGGACCCTTAAGTGATTATTGACCTATTGTGTCAATTTTATTTATAATAAAAAAAAGAACAAAACATAAAAAATGCTGGCTGCACCAATGTAAATTCACCATTTCTTTCTGTTTCTCATCGACGCAACTGTTTGATAAGCCGACCATCGACACGCTCATCTCAGCCGACGAAACGGAGAAACATGCACGAGTCTCGGAGTTTGCGGAATTTGCGGCGAGCTGCACGAAACAACGAGTTGCCGATTCATCGGGCGCTTAGAATACGCAAGTAAACTTCTGATTTATTGGATCTATGCATAATTCCATAGCGAATATCGAGTTCGTTTGAAACGCAAAATAATTAGCGAAAAAAAAGCGATTTTAATCAACTAAATATGTTTCATTCTGCTCAATGACTTTTTGCCGTCTTTCTACGAGCTTCGGCGATCCCTCTTTCATAAAAGTCTTGAGATCTTTGGGTAAAGAAGTCATCCAAGTGCTTGCAACGTACTGCAATTTCCTATTGCGAAGTTTTTCGTTTTTAGAAAATAAATAAACGCCTTCGTTTACGCATCCAATTGCACAACACTGATGCACTCTTCACAAATTATTCACGACAAACGGATTATTTATAGAAAATTCAACAGTAGTCGTAGAAACACGGGCAAAACTAAAGATAGTCGTACTAATCGTAAACGTCATGTTCTGTTTACGTCATAAAGGAAGGTGGGGCAGAGTATGTCACTTTTTTTTCTATCGAATTTTCACTTTTACCGAAGTAGTCTAGAAGAAAAAAAGGTCATAATCGATTTTATAGACCCTTGGACGTACAATAAAGCTACCGCATTATTTTGCAAAAAGATTAAAAATCCTAAAACAATGGGTTCGAAGAAAATTTGCGGATTAGCTCATTGTGGCCCACGGGTGGGGTACAATGTGTCAGATAGGTGGGTACAGTGTGCCAAGTGTTGCGAAACACAGGGTAGAACGTGCCGGTTGAAACTCTTATATTTTCCTAACATGGATTACAGATTTTCATACATACCGATAATTTCACAACGAGTATTATTTGCCAATAACATTGGGAGTTGACTCATCGTGCTTAAAAACTCGATGACTCATTGTGCTCGACACAATTGCCCCACAATATTAGATGAAGTAAAAAGTTCTGAGCGTTTTTTTGCTTTATTTCGACGATGAAATTAACATAGTTCGGATTATCCGATGTAGATCAAATATGCGCCGTTTTGTTCGATAACTTTTGTCCATTTTTAAGGCAATTTCATAATTCCGCGATTGAAGAAGTCCTCGTCCCTATTGGTAAAAAAACTTGACCAGCTCTCACAAGCCTCTCTTGAGGCCAGTTTTGTGCCATCAAGAAAATTTTGCAAATGCTTGACAAGGTGATAATCGCTTGGTGCCAGGTCTGGACTATACGGCGGGTGCGGTAGAACCTCTCATCCAAGCGCTCGGAGCTTCTGGCGCGTTGTTAAAGATGTGTGCGGCCTGGCGTTGTCTTGATGGAACACAACACCCTTCTTATTGCGCTCCAACACATAAAATTTCGGAATTTACGAGCTAAGAACCTCCGAGTAACCGCATGTACCTCACTGTGCCTCGTGACGCATTGTGCCCCCACTCTCCCTTAATACAATGTCCCCTATAGCGGGAGAAATTGGCACTAAGGTATTGCAATGATCTCATGAACTAAACGGTGAATCGAAATCGGACATTTCGGCATCAGTCCATGAAGGTCATGTCTGCACCATACCTAAATTTCAGGCAATTCCTAAGATTTGAACAAAACTGCAGAACTATCTTAAGTATTGGCTTCATCCGATACAGGAAAATTTAAAAAAAAAATATATTTTTTGGCCCAACAACGTAGAAACTTCCCTTAACGAAGTTCCTACGTTGTTGGGCCGTTAAATTTTTCATTCTTGAAATTCTCATTACTTCGATTGAAATATCAGGAATCAATGATTCAAAGATGGCGCAAAGGACATCGTAATTTCCCCTCAATTATGCATAGACCCAATTAGTACCCGTTGCGCGTAAACTCCCCCGCGCCAAGACGCGTCTTCAGAGCTCGGAATGTTGCGCAGATCCAGGACGAGCCGCCGCTCTCCAGGGCGAGGCAGACTCTTCCGAAAAGTCTGGAAATCACGAGAATGGCGGACGGCAGTACGAGGGTGACGACGAGGCGGGATTTCCCGCGGGGCACAACCTTCGGACCTCTTCAAGCCAAGCGCGTTCGTACGATGAATCCGATGAACGATTTCCCAATAAAAGTCTTCGACGACCGAGCCAGCGATGCTCGCCATCTGGATCGCACCGACGAGAACGCGTCCAATTGGATGTGCCTCGTTGCGCCAGCCTCCAACGCTTCCGAACAAAATCTCCTTTGCTATCAGACCGCGTCCCGCACCGGTGAGGACATTTTTTACACGGCTATGCGCCCGATCGTCTCGGGCGAGGAACTTCGCGTCTGGTACGCTCCGCGTTACGCTCAACGAATGAGAATGCCACTCTGCAACACGGAATTCGCGGTCGTTCCTGAGGCCACGACGATGGAGAGCGACGACGTGCCGTCGATCCTCGAAGAGGAACGGAACGATCAACCGGAAGTATCATCGCGTAAGCGCCCTTTCGCTAGGGATGTTCGATCTTCTGGGAAAAGAAAAAAAAAACCGTCGATTTCGGGATCGATTCTGAATCGGATGTCTGACAAGGGGACCTTGCCAGGCACACAATTTCGGGACGTCCTTTCAGGGTTCGGTCCCAAGTGTCACTCCCTGCCACCGTCCACCCTGGTGGGCCTTTGTTTTCGCGAAATCGACCAACGAAAGTTTGTGTGACGATTTTTGAACCTCGAAAATAAGAATTTTCGAAGCGGCGCGATAGCCTAGCGGGTCAAGGTCTTCGACTAGTACGCTGCTGGTTTTGGGTTCGAGTCCTGCTACGGCTATTTTTTTTTTTTCAATCGAAACGCTTGTAAACGTTATTTTGATTTATTTACTTTAATTTGAATTCAACTTTTTTATATTGCGTTTTCGAATTTTTGCCCGCGCGATCGTAATCACCGTTTCAAAAGTTTTGTATATCCAATTTTTTTTCTTATATCCTTCAACTAGTTTGAAATTATTGCTTGTTTTTTTTCTTCAAATGTTCTTATATATAAGGTGTAGTAAAAAGAAATCCATTATTTTTGCATGAAATTGAAGGCTTTATTTAGCACAGTTAGAATGATCCGATTTAGGTCAAATATGCACCGTTTTGATCGATAACTTGTTGCCACTTTGAAGGTAATTTCATTATGTCTTTCTCATAGAAACCCTCCTCCCTATTGGCAAAAAACTGGGACAGTCGATTTTCACAAGCTTCTCTTGAGGCGAATTTTTCACCAGCAAAATCATTCGCCATAGACAGGAACAGGTGGCAATCACTTGGTGCCAGATCCGGACTATAATCCGGACTACAATCCGAATGAATCTTCTTATCCGAATGAGTCAGAGATGTGTGCGGCCGTGTGGATGATAAGATGGTCTTTGTGGATTCGGCTTCAATCCGGCCAGTCAAGGTTATTCCAAAGTCAGCAATGGAAATAGAGGATGTTTTTACGTTTCGGCCCTCTGATTAGGGTCCTCTTCAGAATTTTATATTTTTCTCGATGTTGTTGATATCTCGAATTTTTGCTGATCTTAGGAAGGTCGTTTCGAAGATCATTATTTATGGGTGTAAATAATGTTAGGTGAGAAACTCCAATCAATAGAAATGTTATCGTTTATCGGCGATATTTCGTGTCTATTGAGCTAGTTTTTAAAACTTTGTTTTCCTTTCCAAGATGAGCGAAAAAAAAACTCGAAATTTACAATTTTTTTCCCTACATGTTGAGTTGTGTGGTCAACGGATGTTCGAGAGAAACTGCTGTGAGAAAATTCTGAAGAGGACCCTAACTAGAGGGCCGAAACGTAAAAACATCCTCTATTTCCATTGCTGACTTTGGAATAACCTTGACTGGCCGGATTGAAGCCGATTCCACAAAGACCATCTTCTTGTCCGAATTTCGTTTCAATGACTCTCTCCGAACTTCAACAGCCGGTGGCAACATCGAAGAAATAGCGCAGAGATTGCCGGCCCAGCAGTTAGGCGCTCGAGGCGACAAAGCCACCTGGGACTGCACGATCTGTTCCGTGGTGATGACGTCCGTGATCGAATACGCGAAACATCTTATGCAACATTACAAACCCCTGTCCGGAGTGTTTTGCGACGTGTGCGACAAAAAGTTTCACCGACTCACGGTGAGCAACATTGACGCAGCATTTCGATACTTTATTACATTCAACAAAAATTTTCTTCATTCTCATTTAAATTACATTTTTTTTTGTGATTTTGCAAAAATAAATGACAAAAAACAAAAGACTTTCAACAAAATCGAGGGCAGACTCTTAAGGGTGTATGGTAGATATCGTCACTGCCAAAAGTATTGTGAAATTATTGGGAGTACAAATTAATTCGGTCCGTTTTCAAGAGATGGCTCTGGCTGTTATGAATGTTTCATAGTGACAGCTGATTTCGATGGTTTCAGAGAGGTTAGACAACTGTCAATAACATTCAGTTTATATCGCTTTGAGTTCCATTAAAAACCTTGTTTTTTTACTGTGTTGAATATGTCGAAATGTTTGTGTTAACTAAGCAGCATTTGCGGGAAGTTTTACTTTTCTGCTTTAATTGGAAGAAGATGTGCAGCTGAAGCGCATCGAATGCTTGTTGAAGTTTATGGTGATGACGGCTCCAACTGATAAATCATCTAGGGAATGGTTTCGACGCTTTAAGAACGGTGATTTAAGCGTTGAAGACAAGCCTCGCCCTGGACAGCCAAATGAGCCAACGAGCTGCTACAACCTGGCGATTCCATTACGGGCGATCGGTGTAGACTACAATTGATTCGTTCGAGCCGTGCATTACGAGAAAAACGGCCGGAGTACGAGGCAAAGACATGACAAAATTATTCTTCTGCATGACAAAGCTCGGCCTCGTGTCGCAAAAGTCGTAAACAAAATATTTGGAAACGCTCGAATGGGATATTTTACCGCACCCGCCGTATTCTCCGGACATTGCTCCTTCTGATTACTGGTTGTTTCGACGGATGCATCAGGATTTATCAGCTCACCTGTTCACTTCTTTCGCAGAAATCGAAAATTGGCTCAAAACTTCGATCGCCTCAAAAGGCGAGACTTTTTTTTCGAGATGGAATTGGAAAATTGCCTGAGAGGTGGAAAAAAGTAGTAGCCAGCGACGGACGATACTTTGATTAATCTATTCATAACTTTTATTTTGAAATAAATGGATTTTTTACCACAACAAAACGGACCGAATTACTTTGTACTACCAATAATTTTTGTAATTTTGCAAAAATAAATGACAAAAAACAAAAGAGCTTCAACAAAATCGAGGGCAGACTCTTAAGGATGTATGGTAGGTATCGTTACTGCAAAAAGTATTGTGAAATTAATTTTCTCACTTTTAGCCATGATCATTTTATCTAAGCTAGTTTCGAATAATTATATACAGGGTTGACCATTTAACGTGACCACCCTAAATATCTCCGTTGCCTTTAGAGTGTCGAAAAAAATGTCAGGAGGTAATTTGATTGATTCCAAGTTCAAGGTCATAGTTTTCGTGTTCTCAAGGTCATCAATGGTTTTTCAAATGGGAACATGTTTTTTTTTTTTATTATTATTAAGTCGTCGTAGCTGATATTCAGACGAATCCAACGACCTATGATATCATGATCTTAAAATGATTTTTCACCAAAATACACGTGTAAAAACGGGAAATCGTGATGGTATCGACAATAAGAATATCCGAATAATGTATTAGGTGTATGACTTAATTATTACGGATTTTTCAGCAAATTTATTTTGCTATCGTACTCGTAGAGTGTTTTACCAATTTTTATGTTCAATATCTCCAATACATTTACGAGGCCAATATGACCATTGTTAAAAAGCATTGAAGCAATATTAGCGGCAGTTTCAACTGTGGTTCTGCCGCTCCACGATGTCTTTGGCGCAAATTTCCATATAACAGAGTTCAAACACTTGTTATTCTGGTGAAAAGCGCTCAAATATCGTTAAAGAAGATCGTCTTTACTAAGGTCCGCGTATATCGGTTTTATTGCCGCACATCTGCGCGCTCGGCGCGGTCGTGCGCTTCGAACGGTTTCACATAAAACGCTGTAACTCCGCCAATTTTACAAATTTCTTTTAAAAATTTGCTGAGAGCATTCTTAACAAATGTATCTTTCAGAAAATGAAAAAAAAAATGACAAAAAAAAATGTTTTTTCCGTGGTGTGGGGCCTTAATTGTCATAGTCATGATTAACAATTAATTCTCAGTCTTCAGTTACTCTAGCAATGAAAATTTTACTCAACACTGGTACGCAGGTGTTGCAGAAACACAAACGCCTGAAGCATCCGGACGAAAAGTCGCACGTCGAGGCGGTTGGTATTCCGACTTCCGGTAGTCAGCAACAGCAGAACGCTCAGGTGAATAGTTCCAAATGTTACCGCCCTCGAAAACTTCACCACAATGGAAATACCTGACGAATGTCTATCTTTTTTCTCCCTTTTACAAATGTCTTTGTAAAAATTGGCAGACGATTCTCATGAACATGAGCGACGTTGAGGGCCAAACGTCCGAAGCGATGAAGGACATATTCGAGAAATTCAAAGCCGTTAGTGCCGCGACGGAATGCAGTCTGTCGTCGTTGATCGACAAGAGTGCAACGAGCGAATTGCTCGACGAGGCTCACGCGATAAACGTTGGCGAACTATTGCAGAGCAGCGGCGGCCTGATTGAGAACGCGTCACTCAAAGCGATCTTGGAGAATCAATGCTCGAGCATCGGAGACTCGATTGTCCTGTCGGACAACGCGAGCACGTGCGCCGAATCGGTAAAGTTCAACGTCGACGAGGAACTGGCATCGGATCTCTTGGAAATACCGCCGGAAGTCAATAGAACGAATCTTTCACGTCACGATCGTTTTCGTTGCGACATATGCGAGAAGAAATTCGAGAAGGCCGATTATCTTTATCGACACTTGAGAAAACACACCGGGGAGTTTATCTGTCACAATTGTCTCGGCGTACGTCTTCTTCTTCTTCTTCTTCTTCCTCCTCCTCCTCCTCCCCCTCCTCCTCCTCCTCATTCTTCTTCTCCTTTTTCTTCTCCTCCTCCTCCTCCTCCTTCTTCTTCTTCTTCTTTTTCTTCTCCTCCTCATTCTTCTTCTCCTTTTTCTTCTCCTCCTTCTCCTCCTCCTCCTTCTTCTTTTTCTTCTTCTCCTCCTTCTTCTTCTTCTTTTTCTTCTTCTCCTCCTCCTCCTCCTTCTTCTTTTTCTTCTGCTACTCCTCCTCCTCCTTCTTCTTCTTTTTCTTCTTCTCCTCCTTCTCCTCTTCCTTCTTCTTCTTTTTCTTCTCCTTCTCCGCCTCCTCCTCCTCCTCCTTTTTCTTCTTCGCCTCCTCCTCCTCCTTCTTCTTCTTCTTCTTCTTCTTCTTCTTCTTCTGCTGCTTCTTCTTCTTTTTCTTCTTCTCCTCCTTCTTCTTCTACTTCTTCTACTTCTTCTTTTTCTTCCTCTCCTCCTCCTCCTTTTTTTCTTCTTCTCCTCCTCCTTCTTCTTCTTTTTCTTCTTCTCCTTCTCCTCTTCCTTCTTATTTTTCTTTTTCTCCTCCTTCTTCTTCTTCTTCTTCTTCTTTTTCTCCTCCTTCTTCTTCTTCTTCTGCTTCTTCTTCTTCTTCTTCTTCTTCTTCTGCTTCTTCTTCTTTTTCTTCTTCTTCTTCTTCTTCGTCTTCTTCTCAAAAAAGAAAAAAAACGAATTCTTTTATCGCAGGTTTTCGCGCGAAAAGAGAATTTGTTGTCGCACTTGTGTCCTGCATCGTCGCGGAGCAGAAACGAACACCGTAAACACGAGTGTCCCTACTGCCAGAAACATTTTCTCACGAAGAAATATCTCAAGCGTCACGTGACCGTAAGACACAACGAGTCGAACGTGTGCAAGTGGTGCGGAACGTCGTTCGCTTCCGGTCACGAGCTCGAGGCGCACAATTGTCAAGCACCCAAACATCTCTGTGCCCATTGCGGCAAACGTTACGTTCATCGCGAACATCTCACGCGACACCTTAAATTACACGTAAATCCGAGACCCGCAATTACGACGAGAAATCGTACGAGAAAGAGAGCATCGATCGAGAGGCCGGTGATCTGCGAAAAATGCGGCGATCTCTTCAAGAATCCTTACAGCTTGAAGCAACATTTACGATCACACGGTACGTTTTTTTTTTTCTCACAAAATTTGTGATTGTGAATTTTTCATAGTTATAAAAATACTTCAAAGATTGCGGTTGTGCGCTTCGAACGGTTTCACATAAAATGCTATATCTCCGCCAATTAAAAAAATTTCTGTCAAAAAATTTGGTGAGAGCATTCTTAACAAATGTATCTTACAGAAAATGAAAAAAAAAAAAATGACAAAATTTTTTTTTTACCGTGGTGTGGGGCCTTAAATCCGCTCTTAAAACGCAATATTTTCCATGCTCCTTTGCAGGCGAAAGGAAATTCGAGTGCGACATTTGTCACAGTAAATTTCACCGGATAGGCGTCCTCCAACAGCACAAATCGGTCCACCAGAGCGTTCAGATACCTTGCCAGATTTGCGGCAAAAAGCTCAAGAGCAAAAAGGCCCTCGGTGTTCACGTTTTGCTCCACGGCAATAGAAAGTTTCATTGCGACAAATGTGACAAAGTGAGTACACGCGCGCTCTGTACCGTTGAAGATTCGCATCAATGAAACACAACAGTTCTTTTTTAGATTTTTAGACTTCAACGTCAATAGAATCGCAAAATGCGAATGAGCTGAGCGTTCACGTTTTTTTTTTTTTCGTTTGTTTTCATTCGCAGAGTTTCTTCCAAAGATGCAACTACCTCAAGCATTACAAGCAACTGCACAGCGACAAGATATTGCAAAAGTGTCCCCATTGCCCGAGCGAATTCACAAGTGAATTCAGCTTCAACAGGCACCTAGAGAGTCACGCGAAGCCGATCGAACATCCCTGCAAATCCTGTCACAAAGTATTTCGTCGGGTAAGACCAACGGAATTATCACGTACATAGGAAAAACCTGACTTCTTTCTTCGTTCGTTTCTTATTAAGGGCCCAGTCCACTTTGGAGCCACGAAAAAAAGGCTATTTTCGCGATTTTTTTTTGAGGATTTTATAAAAGATATGAATATAAAAGTTGTTGGGCTTGATAAATAAAGTCTTGAAATACATTTTAAAAAAAATTTAATTTATTTTTATTCATTTTCAAGTACAAAAACTATAGTTTAACGCAACGCCTCAAAAATAGGTGGGCCAGGTAGCTCCATCACAACTCGGCAACGGCTTGTCTGAAACAAAAAAATCAAAGTCCATTAGATTCAGTATGACACCAGCTACAAAATGACCCTCGGATATAAAGTTTTATCAAAAAATAAAAAAATGGCAGATGAAAAACGAAAAAAGTAAAAAAAAACGCGTTTTTTTCGCAGTTTTTCGCAAAAAAAAAGAGTAAAAATCAAAATTTTTAAACCATCGAGGGTCATCTCGTTGCGAATCATGTTTACAATATGTGGTTGAAATTTCAAGAGAATCGGTTTATTAGTTTATAGAGACACGATGGAGCTAGATTTTGAAAACGTTGTTTCGAGAAAAACGCGTTTGAAGTTTATACTGTGAAAAACTCTTACCTAAACACAATCGGCAATTCCTGCACCGTACAAAATCCCTTCTGATTGCTCATCATCGTCGATTTCTTCGAGTCTTGCTTGCTTTCGTTTGGTTCTGGTCTCTTTCGAGCACTCAGAACTGCGGCGGTTTGCAGAGCGAACACGCTCGTCATCGCGATTGTCGGCGAATCCGATGGCGATCGGGCCGAGTTTGACGCCCATTATTTCCATTATTTTAAGCACTGGACGAAATCCTTCATTAAAGACACACGCGGAAACTTTGCAGGCAATGTCTACGATTTTTTTTGCCGTTGAACATGTGTTTAGGTGCCATATTCCATACGCAGTTGTCAAAACTTTCATTATTGTTTTGCGCACGGCCACCTAAACACCTTTCGAGCTGGATATACGATATAGCTGGATTATACGATTTATCATGAGAAGCAGCTGTTTAATGAACAATAGCGGGGAAAGAGGATTAAAAGGCCGCGATGGGTCGGCCGAGCGCGCTATACGCTCAGTTAGACGAAATGAGGTCCTGACGTTCAGGTAAAAAAAAAAGAATACTTAGAGAGCTCGGATTTTCATAAAATTTTCACACAATATTTCTGAATGTATGTACTTTCGAAAACAGTAAAAAAGAAAATCGATTTTTTTGAAATTTTCAAAGTGGACTGGCCCCTTGAGCTCCTCTTTCATGATACAGAAAAAAAAAACGCACCGATCCATTTAAACAAAATGGAGTTGACCTTCAAATGTCCGAAGTACCTCCACCTGCAAAAAAAAACTATTATCGCTATCGGATTGGCCCCTTTCGTACTGTGCAATTTCATTTGAGCAAATATTTCTGCGAACCTTATAGTTTCGAAGATATCCAAGGTGCTAATAGTTATTGATCCATCCTGTATAAGAATAGCTATAGACGTACGTATGATTTTTTTTCGATATATTGTTTTTTGTCAAAATGGCGCATTTCTAAAACAAAAAGTATAAAATGCCATGAGAAAGTCATCAAAAAATTGTTTATAAAAAAGGAACTATGCAACAATGAAATACCTGATAAGGGAAAGAGCGCTAAAATATATGGTGGAGATAGTTGGAATGAATGAAAAGAGATGGCCAAAAGTATGCCTGATGGAGGAAGTAAGGGCGATTGTAAATCATATGCCGACAAAGTGGGGGAAGGACTTGAAGGCTTTATTAAAAGAAATGGGCATGCAAGATGTAATTGGGATGATTTGGGAAAGGAGGGAGGTGGGAGAAATTGAAGTAAGAATAAAGATCGGGTTAGAAAAGTTTAAGAATGAGGCGTTGAAGAGGGAAGAGGAGAGGATAAAGGCATCGACGTACAATGTTAAGTATAAGTTTATTGTGAAGATTGATAATATGCCGTGGAAGTATTGGTCTGAGGAAAATGTAAAGGGCAGAGACAAAGAGGTATGGGCTAGAATAAGATGCGGGAATATAGGGAGAGCGGGTAAAAAAGAAGAGTATGATTGGATGTGCAGAATATGTGACGAGCAAGTTGAGACATTTGAGCACTTATTGGTGTGTAAGAAAAGCAGAGAATTGGTGACGGAAAAAACAAGAAAAGGTGTGGAGGTGTCCATGGAAGGAATCGATGAGGTGGCGATCTGCGGAGAGGTGATAAATATGTTAGGGGGAAAAATACAAAAAGAAATATGTGCATATGTCAGGGAAATAGAAGAGGTGTGGAATAAAAGGAGTTTGGAATTAAGGAGTGTGAGAGTGGAAGAATAAGTGGGGAGTTTAGCGAGAGATGAGTTAGATTTAAGGCTTATAGGTTTAAGGAAATGGATGAAGAGTGGGAGATGATAAGAAATGTAAATAGTGGTTGGATATGTATAAGCTTTGTAAAAAAACTTGTTAAAAGTTGTGCAAATAAAACTCTATTGATTGAGGAACTATGCAATATAATAAAAAAAAATCCTACGTAGTGCCTCAGAAAATGTAATTCTAAATGTACAGTTAAAATTTCAAGTGAATCGGTTGAAATTTGTTTGAGTTATGAGTCCGGCCGACTTGAAAAATGTAATTTTGAGATAAACGCGTTTAAAGTTTTAGTAGATAGCCACGACACGAATCAAGAGGGGTTGCGCTAGAATTCGAAAATCGAGTACTTAGACACTTTTCACACCCATCATCTTTTGGAATATAATTTTATAGGTACTAAGGTACATTTTTAACGAACAAAAAAAAATCAATTTTTGGAAAATCCTAGGAATGGATAGTCTGATAAAAAAAAGGTGAGACTTAGATAAACATTGTATTAGGCATTTTCGTCATTACTTTATAAGTTTTTACATCCCCGATAAGATGTAAAACCTACATTATAAGGATATCTCGCAATATTTCGAAGCTTTCATCGATTGAGCGGAGAATAAATTCCTCAGCGTGACTGTGGCGAGACTACTAGTAGTAGTAGTAGATTTATTTTTCGTAGGTATACCCTTTCGGGTTTTTACACAGTACCCCCACCCCCCCCCTATACATATTTTTCCCATACAACATCAGCTTACCACTCAATAAAATTTCTTTATTACTTTACATTTTTTGTTTCACTCGCTCAGCCATTCTCACATACTGACACAGCTCTTGCACCGGTTCTCCCTTCAATGCCCGCTCTATTTTTTTTTCTAGACTCTCCCCTACACTGCGATTCGCCCATACCGTCAGATCATCTAGCACTTCTTTTTTTTTTTTATTAATTCCCTAATTTTTCCGCATTCGCATAGATGAGCCAGGGTCTCCACTTGTGTCCGACAAGCCCGACAGTTCGTACCCGTATAGCCCTTGTTTCCTTCTTTTCCTATGTTCCCGCACCTCATTCTCGCCCACACCGCCTTTGTCTCTCCTTTTATTTCCGTGTTCTCCCAATATCCTTCTATTCCTAAGTTCTGCTTCCTGAATTTGTAGCCGCTGCGGTACGCTGACCTCTCTATCTTGCTCCAGTCTTCCTGTATCTCCTGGTCAATTTTTGTTTTGCCAGCTCGCTCCATTGCTCGCTCGACTCCGGCCGTATCCCCGTTTCTTATTTTTTGCCATATTTGCCCATCCCCCGTTTCTTCCATGGCTAACTTCATTTCCTTTCCCCATTTTGTTGGATTTCCGTTCATAATGTGTCGAGCTTCCTCCCTCAGGCAAATCTTCGGCCATCTGTGGTTTTCCATCTTCATCACTTCGCCTAAGTATTTCGCGGCTCTCTTCCACATTTCTGTATTTATTCCCCCTGCAGCCTGCTTCCATTCTCCAAATGTAATTTGGCGTATTTTCCTTTATACCCATGGCCATCTTCGTGTATTTAGCCTGCAGTCTTTCTATTACGCCTTTTTTTTCCGCCAGCCCCATATCTCTACCCCGTGGAACATGCCACTTTTCGCTAAAGTGTCCATAAGGTAAAGCCTCCTTTTTTAGGCTGTTAATTCTTGCTCTCTTGAAAATTCCCCATGACGCGTTGATCACCTGCTTTATTTTTCCCGCTATAGTCTTGGTGTGTTTTTCGAACGAGTTACCCGATGAAAACCAGACCCCCAAGTATTTATATTCTTTTACAATTTCCAATTTCTCTCCCTCATCCTGTGGCGAGACTACTACCTTAACGGAAAATATACTGTTATACGCAGGAGTACCAGTTGAAGCGTCACGTCCAGACGAATCACAGCGGTATCGTGTTTCGTTGTCCTTACTGCAAAATGACGGCTCGCTATCGTCATAGCATGAGACGTCATTTCGAGCGGCAGCACAAGAGTCTCAGCGACGAGTGGAACAGGCCCGGCTTCGTCAATGATCTCGTCGAAAAAATCGCAGCCCCGAACGAGCAGGCATTTTATTTTTGACTTTATTTCATAAATCCTCGCATTTTAATTACATCAAGGAGGTACGATCGTTAAGAAGAATTCAACTTTCGGTCCTGACATTTTTATACGATGTCGACGAATACGTTACGCGCCCTTTGGAAAAATTTCAGCTATAATGACCGTTCAGTTTTTTTTTCGTAATATAATTGCAAAGTCGAGGACTTTGAGCTAGTGAGGCACGTCGTCTTACGGAGACGTTCGACCGGAAGTGCGGTGATCACGGTTTTTCTGCTCACGTATCCAACTAAGGTCGTTGAAAAACGGAAATTTGATCAATTAGACATAACAGATATTGTAATTGGTATTCACAAATTGCCCGAGAGATGGGAAAAATGTATAACAAGCGATGGAGCATACTTCGAATAATGGCACTTTTTATCATTCTTCCGAATTTAACGGGTTTTTTTTTTTACAAAAAAAATCCGCATTTCATACTTGTCAAGTGTGTAAACCCGTGACCCTGACCCTCTCGGATTTCTTTGATTTTTTTTTCATATGATCGCATTGAGTCTAAAATACGCCCTCATAATTTTTTTAGATCTTTCCAAACATCCCTCATTTAAAAAAAAAATAAAAAAAAACGCCATTTTTTTTTAATCTAAAAAAATTCTGAATAAACCGTGATAATATATAAAAAATTTCAAGCTATCACCCGTAGTGGGCAGATTTTTTTTTTCTGTGTTTTCCAAGCTATTAACGTTCTCAAAATTCCAAAAAAAATCTCAAATAGCTCACCTTGAGCAGATACTGAATTATTTTGGGTACTCAAATTAATTTCGTTGATGATTTTCGAATAATGCAATACGAATTATAAACCTTAAAATGAGAATAATGCCTTCGTATTGCCCGAATAATGCTCCACAACATGATATAGCGTCTGGGGTTCTTAATATGTTTTTTCAAAATAAGTATAAATAATTCTACTTGTCGGTAATTCCTATTTCATCATTCGAAAATCATCAACGAAATTAATTTCAGTACCAAAATAATTCAGTATCTGCTCGAGGTGAGCTATTTGTGATTTTTTTGGAATTTGGAGAACGTTAATAGCTTGTAAAACACAGAAAAAAAAATCTGCCCACTACGGGTGATAGTTTGAAAATTTTTATATATTATCACGGTTTTTTCAGAATTTTTTTAGATTAAAAATGGCGTTTTTTTTTATTTTATTTTTTTAATAAGGGATGTTTGGAAAAATCTTAAAAAATTATGAGGGTGTATTTTAGACTCAATGTGATCATATGAAAAAAAATCAAAGAAATCCGAGAGGGTCAGGGTCACGGGTTTACACACTTGGGCTGGAATACCTCATACACTAACCCAAACAAACACCCGTCGGTCAGAGTTGGCAGTAACGAGTTACTTCAGTATCGAATTCGATTAAAGATACTCGATACAAACGTATCGAGCAACAAGAAATCGATCGATACTTCCCTACGAAAGTAGCGTTCTCCAACAATCGCTCGATATACTTTTGTATCGAGTAACGAAGAATCCTTTGATACTCGATACTTTTGTATCGAGTATCGAAAAGTTTTGCGATACTCGATACTTTTGTATCGAGTATCGAATAAATTTTCGTCACTCGTTACACAAGTATCGAGGTAACGAAAAGCTTTTCGTTACTCTCGATACTCGTGCCATTCCAAAGCCTCAAAATACGAAGCTTATTCTGTCAACAGTTTTGTCATTTCTCACGTTTCATACAGAACCCTTGTACTCGAGGGAAGGTAAAGAATTTCCGACTTTTTGTCAATTTTTCAAAATTTGTAAAAAAAAAAAATTGCAAAACGATGAAAAAATTCTTGAATAATTTATATGCATTCGGAAAACTTAATTTCATTTCAAATAACGAAAAACAATTTTATACAAATTTAAACAAATAACAATATTATAAATGTATCGTGTATCGAAGAACTTTTCGTTACTCGATATAAAAGTATTCGAGTAACGAAAAGCTTTTCGTTACTCGATACTCAAGTATCGAGTATCGAATAAATCGTTCGCTACTCGATGCAAAAGTCGCCATCTCCAACAATAGCTTGATACTTTTGTATCGAGTAACGAAAAGTTTTTCGTTACTCGATACATTTGTATCGAGCAAAACGTAACGCCCGATACAGATTTTGAACAACTCTGCGGTGGGCTAACGTAAATTTAGTCTCTTTGTTGAGCCTGAAGAACTAATCGTACCTCCTTAACATCGCATTTTTATTTACTTTTACACATTTCAGTATATCATTAGATTTCATAAATTTCGGTTTTTTATTTGATTTTATAATTACTGGTATTTAAATTTCATTGCATATTGCATTTTTAGTTGTAGTATTTATTCCTTGTCTTTATTCTGTACTTCAATTACGTATGTAATTTTAATAAATGTGCTTTATTCCTTTTTTTCCATTTATAAAACATTAAAACTATAATTTTTCTCAAAATTCATATCGAATTGATTCACTCGCCAATCTTTTTATCCTATTTAATTAAAATTAATTTATTCACGTGCGTACGAATCGAAATTTCGCAGGATCAAAACAGCTCCGTCGTCCAAATACCTTGCGAAGAGACAAATACGAAAAAAATTCCAGACGCCGATAATCCTCAGAGTGTCGTTATGTCGATGAGGAATTTGGCCGAAAATCGAATAAACGAACAGGCGCCGATTCGTGAAAACTCACCGCATGATATTGAGACTCCGTTGAACGGTGAGCATTTTTCGTGAATGTGACGAAATAAAGTACACTACTCCAAAGAATTAAAGGAACAGAACATTTCTTCCCTTTTTTGTAATGTTTTTTGGAGCGCTGTATCTCTGTAAAAAATGGTCGTATCGAGATGTAAAAAAAAAAAAGCATTTTGAAGCTTCAAGTCTCTAATTTTAAGATCTTTCGGCAAAAATTTTTTATGAGCTACAGTTATCTCGCAATCGTAAGAAATAGCGCGAGACAGAAAATTTTCAATTTTTTTTCTTGTTTTTTCTCAAGGGTCCACGGGCGCGGGAATTTTTTTATTTAAACCAATGTATACGTCAGTTAGCTTATTTATTCAGCTACAATTTCGTTTTTTTTTTCAGTCTCTTTACGTCAATTTTTGGCTGAGATATCGTACTTTGAATGAAAAAGGATCCCTTTGTCTTTGATCATCGATCTCTCAGCAACCAATGATCGTACAGGGAATTAAGAGGCAGTTTTGAAAACTTGAATACATTTCCTACGAGACTCTTTCGTTGATTTTTGAGAAACATTTTTTTTTCACCCTTAACATCAATTTGAAAAGAGTACAAAAAAAAATGATTTTTTCTGGTGTTTCAATAAATCCACCACTACTTTACGAATATTCATGGAAAGACTAACGTTGCTAGGTTTTTTTTTTCAGCCTAATGTACCCCCAATAGCCTTGTAAATTATCAAATTGATTTATAGAACCGTTTTTTTTTTTTCGGACCGATCGATCAAAGTTTTACAAAACAATTAAAGGAACAAGTGTTCCTAAACATCGTTTCATCATCAAAATGAAAAGACAATTTTTTTTCGACTTTTTTCCACAACTTTTCACTAGTTACTTGTTAAATTCAAGAAAGAAAAAAAATCGAAAAATTTGAAAGTATCAACTTTTAATTAATGCAATTGAAGATGGCGAAACGATCATACGCAAAGGTCGAATCGTGTCTAATACGAGTCAGTGTTGTTTCCTGAAATGTTTTACAGATTTACAAAGAATCAAAAATAATTTTTTTTCGAAATATTTTTATTTTTTCTCTCAAATTTAACGAGTAACTAGTGCAAAGTTGTGAAAAACTCGGAAAAAAAATTGTTCTTTTCATTTTGATGATGATTACACAATGTTTAGGAACGATACACTTGTTCCTTGTTGTTTTGTAAAACTTCGATAAATCGGTCCGGAAAAACGGTTCGATGGATCAATTTGAAAATTTGCTGGGCTATTGGGGGTACATTAAGCTGAAAAAAAAAACCTAGCAACGTTAGTCTTTCCATGAATATTTGTAAAGTAGTGGTAGATTTACTGAAACACCAGAAAAAGTCATTTTTGTTGTACTTTTTTTCAAATTGATGTTAAGGGTGGAAAAAACATTGTTTCTCAAAACTCAATGAAAGAGCCTTGTAGAAAATGTATTCAAGTTTTCAAAACTGCCCCTTAATTCCCTGTGCGATCATTGGTTGCTGAGATATCGATGATCAAAGGCAAAAGTACCCTTTTTCATTCAAAGTCGAATATCTCAGCAAAAAATTGTCGTAGAGAGACTGACAAAAAATGAAATTGTAGCTGAATAAACAAGCTAACTGACGTATGCATTGGTTTAACTGGAAAAAAAATTCCCGAGCCCGTGAACCCTTGAGAAAAAAACGAAAAAAAAAATTGAAAAATGTTTTCTAGCGCTATTTCTTATGATCGCGAGATAACCGTAGCACACAAAAAAATTTTGCGAAAAGATCTCTAAACTAGAGACTTGAAGCTTCAAAATGCTTTTTCTTTCATCTCGATACGACCATTTTTCACATAGATACGGCGCTTCAAAACACATTTAAAAAAGGGGAAGAAATGTTCTGTTCCTTTAATTCTTTGGAGTAGTGTATATTGTTTAGAAAATATTTCAAAATAATTATTCAAATATCACAGAGCAGGAGATTTTGCTCCGAGTAGCGGACATCGGTGAGTCTGGGACGATCGAGAGCGACGAGTTAGGAGCCAACGAAGTCCCTCAATTGAGTATCAGCGAGACCGAGGCAACTCTCGCGGAGCCCGTGTTGGGCAACGCGTACATATTCGGCGAGGACGGTGGCGACATTATGTTTTACGTTCTCGAGAACACGCCGGTGATCGCGGAATATTAAGACAAGTGCGGGACACGTGATTTACAAAATTGCGAAAATACTTTTACGTCAATTTCATTGCCGCAGAGCACAATTGTTCGGTATGCTTTGGGACTCCTCGACGCTTCGAGATTTGTTGAATATCGAGGACAATTTCGACTCGGATTCGCCGAGTGGACGATTAGTGTAAGATGTTTGGGCTTGATTGTTTGAGTTTGTTCCAAAAAAAAAACTAGTTCTAACGAAATGAATCAGTTAAAACTATTACCGAATCAGGTGAAAGTTTGGGTTTTTTTGTTTGGTCGTAGACTTTTTTTCCACGAGAAACGCTGCCAAATACGTCGACTATGGATAAATCTATTAATTTTCGGTAACTCGTAACGTTAGAATTTTTACGCGGATACCTGCGCGCATCATTAGTAGAATATCGGAAAACGGAGACCGAATCGGCGAGACTTTCTCAACATTATGCTACTGCGGTCAACGAGAGAACGACACAACGCCACAGAGCTTTGAGCGGCCCAAGAAGACTACACATGGGCCATTAAGTCCCTTCAAAAGATACGTGTAAAAATTTCATGAAATTCGGTTCAGTCGTTGTCGAGATACTGAAGGTTACAGGCCACGCTTCTTTGTGAGCTGCTATCGACTTTCTTTTAGGCCTGACGAAAGCAAATATTAATCGCGATCCAGCACTTGAAATTTCGGAATTTCAGAGCTACAAATCTACGAGAAACCGCATGTGGCTCACAGTGCCCCAATCTCCCCTACTGACCAGTGGTGGCAGTAACCAGGCAGTACCTGCTGATGCGTTCCGTCATAGGCTTTCAGTCCTATGTTACAGTGTCCTAGGGACATTAATGACGTAATTGATAGGCGCCGGTATTCCGGAAGGCAAGACATTGACAGTACCCGAACACGTATACTCACCAGTAAACTGTAACGTGTTCCATTTTAAATATCGACCGGTGTATGAATTAAAAAGAACAGAACGTTGCCACAGTACACTGAGTTGACGTTATACCTCACAGTATTCGCAGTGACACTAATTTTTCTAAGAGGGTCGTTTGTTGGAGCCAGTCCACTTTGGAGCCACGAAAAAAAGGCTATTTTCGCGATTTTTTTTTTGAGGATTTTATAAAAGATATGAATATAAAAGTTGTTGGGCTTGATAAATAAAGTTTTGAAATACATTAAAAAAAAAAAATTTAATTCATTTTCATTTTTAAGTACAAAAACTATAGTTTAACGTAACGCCTCAAAAATAGGTGGGCTAGGTAGCTCCATCACAACTCGGCAACGGCTTGTCTGAAACAAAAAAATCAAAGTCCATTATATTCAGTATGACACCAGCTACAAAATGACCCTCGGATATAAAGTTTTATCAAAAAATAAAAAAATGGCAGATGAAAAACGAAAAAAGTAAAAAAAAAATGCGTTTTTCGCAAAAAAAAGAGTAAAAATCATAATTTTAAAACCATCGAGGGTCATCTTGTTGCGAATCTTGTTTACAATATGTGGTTGAAATTTCAAGAGAATCGGTTTATTAGTTTTAGAGATACGATGGAGCTAGATTTTGAAAACGTTGTTTCGAGAAAAACGCGTTTGTAGTTTATACTATGAAAAAGTCTTACCTAAACTCAATCGGCAATTCCTGCACCGTACAAAATCCCTTCTGATTGCTCATCATCGTCGATTTCTTCGAGTCTTGCTTGCCTTCGTTTGGTTCTGGTCTCTTTCGAGCACTCAGAACTGCGGCGGTTTGCAGAGCGAACACGCTCGTCATCGCGATTGTCGGCGAATCCGATGGCGATCGGGCCGAGTTTGACGGCCATTGTTTCCATTATTTTAAGCACTGGATGAAATCCTTCATCAAAGACACACGCGGAAACTTTGCAGGCAATGTCTACAATTTTTTTGCCGTTGAACATGTGTTTAGGTGCCATATTCCATACGCAGTTGTTAAAACTTTCATTATTGTTTTGCGTATGGCCACCCAAACACCTTTCGAGCAGTTCTGTTTTGGTGAGATCCTCGTAAATAGGTTTAAAAACTTCCTGTACTTCCTCAGAAAGAGCAGGAGGAGGTTTGTAATGTTGCTGAAGTGCCTTAGCTTTGAGGTACTTGCACCATTCCAAAGGCCGAGCGCGCTATACGCTCAGGTAGACGAAATGAGGTCCTGACGTTCAGGTAAAAAAAAAATACTTACAGAGCTCGGATTTTCATAAAATTTTGACACAATATTTCTGAATGTATGTACTTTCGAAAACAGTAAAAAAAATCGATTTTTTGAAATTTTCAAAGTGGACTAGCCCCTTAAACGCGTTGGTGAATAATTTCGCAAAACTTCCGACCGAAAATCGTCGTCATTGCGAATAATGAACATTCTCCTCGCTCTAATCCACGAGCCTCGCTGAACGTCAATCTTCTCCGTTTTTTTTTTTTTCTTACGTTTTATTCTCATTCTAGGATCACACATGGCGTATGTATAAATGTACAATATCATACAGTATGGCCACAGGCATATATTAACCTTGTACTTAAACGATTCCTCGTACTTTGAATCTATAGACGCGCCCCGTTTTTTTTTTTTTTTTGTTGCAAATCGACGCTCAACTTTCATCATTGTTCAGCAAAATTCGGGTTGTCTGAAACGCCGCTAGAAGAGCGAATTCGGCAATCGGTAAGAAACATTGGCTTCATTTTTTTTAAGAATACAATTAAAGATGGCGCGTGTATCTTAATCGTTTATCAGTCGGATACCAATAAAGAAAGAAAGAGAGAGAGAGAGAGAGAGAGAGAGAGAAAGAGAGAGAGATATTTCTAGAAAGATTTCCAGGCATGCTCGCTGGGCATCTCGACTCCGATAAAAACAGACGACAGTTCCGTGCGTAAAAGAGTCCATTCGATCGCTATACAACATACGCGCGATAATACGTCGACACTCATCCCCGAGTTCTTCGTCCAGACACATTTTGTCGCATCTCAAATACTTCGCACGAAGAATTCGGGTCTCGAGTCACTATAAAAAAAAAAAGAAGAAAAAAAAATCTATGTATGCGGAACATCGATCAGAACTTTGAACACACACGCACACACATACAAACAGACTTTATACCGATGAGAAGTTCTCATTGCGCGGTGCACCGTTTAATTTTTCTTTTTTTCTCGACCTATCGTGCACACTTTCGAGACTTATTTTTTCCGACAATAGTCGCGGGCGCAATCGCAACGTTGTCCGCGTCCTGAAATTTTCCCCAGATCAGAATCGAAGCTCGTATCGTTGGAACGCGATGAATGATTTTCGTTCGGAACAGAGATGTTTCGGAAAAGATTTTGTATTTTCGTTGCGTTCCAACGAGGCTAACTTCCGGGGAATACTGAGAGCGTATACGGAAGGACTATCTAAAATTGATATCAACACCCCGCCCCCGCTCTCGTCCCCTTGTACCTCAAGAAAAAAAAGAACAAAAACCGCTAAATTTGCTAATCTGCAAAATCTTTGGTTGGCTTGATTCTTCGTGAACAAGAATGTGGCTCTCGCGTAAGAAAACTGCGGCTTTTACAGCACCGTGCGCATTTTGTTTGTTTGTTTGTTTGTTTGTTTTTCCTCGGTTTTGTTCAATTGTGTTCTCTACTCGCGCAAGGGAGAGACGAACCTTTCAACTTCGTTCGCAGCTGGCGCAACTTTAATTCCTGGTCAACCAGGAAAAAGCCTTGAGGAAGAAGTACGTTATCGTTATCGCGTATATTATCTTGTCTCTTTGCTGACGCTTCAGCATCTCGAGCTCGACCGCCATAACGCGACGATTCAATTTGCCAACTTGGCGACGCAAATGTTGTATCTCCTCCGCCGGTGGCAGCGAAACGTCCAGCGCGTTGTACATCGGGGTTTGCTCTCTGTTGAGGTGAAACAATTGACTTTTCAGTGATCCAGGGAACATTCTTGTTGCCTATTTTTTCCTTCATCGTTATCGGAAAATACTTGTTTGCGGATTAAGGTCGTAGATCTCTTCTTTTTCGTTCTAATTATTCAGATTAGTGTAAAAAAAAGCGGACGAGACATTTTGAAATTTTTTGTTCGTAGGGAATTTTTTTAATAAAAAAATGTATTAGGTTTTGGAATTAATTCGTAGCGTTTTAAAAGAGATGGCTCAGGTAGTACAGTATTACGTTGTTACCGACAGTAATGTATTCATCGTGAAACAGCTGTCATTGAATGTCATTTGCTGTGCATAACCTCTTTTTCAATCGTAAATAAAAACACTTTATAATTTATTGAAATATGTCAACATTTGTGCCGAATAAAGTGTTTTTGCGGGGAGTTTTACTTCATTACTTTAATATGAACAAAAGTGCTGCTGAAGCTCATCGTATTTTCGTGGAAGTGTATGGTGAACATGCTCTAGCTGAGCAAACGTGTTCGGAAGTGGTTTGCACGTTTTAAAGCTGGTGATTTCGACTTGGATGACAAGGAGCGACCTGGCCAGCCGAAAAAATTTCAAGATAATGAGTTGGAGGCGTTGCTCAATGAAGACTCATCTCAAACACTTCAAGAATTGTCTACATCATTGGGAGTTGACTTATCGACGGTAGGAAAACACGTCTTAAAACTTTGGGCATAATCCAGAAGGAAGGACATTGGGTCCCATATGAATTGAAAGCAAGGGACATTGAGAGGCGTCTTTTGACATGTGAACTGCTGCTTCAACGGGAGAAAAGAAAAGGTTTTTTTGCATCGAATTGTCACTGGTGATGAACAATGGATCCATCACGACAATCCGAAGAGCAGAAAGTCATGGCTTAAGCCCGGCCAACCATCAACATCAGTGGCAAAGCCAAATATCCATGGGTCTAAGCTCCTGCTCTGTATTTGGTGAGATCAGAGGGGTGTGATTTATTATGAACTGCTGAAACCGAATGAAACCATAACTGGGGATCGCTACCGACTGCAATTGATGCGCTTGGAGCCGTGCGTTGAAAGAAAAACGGCCGGAATACTCCGAAAGACACGACAAAGTCATTTTGCTGCACGACAATGCTCGTCCGCACGTCGCAAAACCGGTACAAACATATCTGGAAACACTTTAATGGGAAGTCCTAACCCACCCGCCGTATTCTCCAGATATCGCTCCTACTGATTACCATTTGTTTCGTTCGATGGCTCATAGCCTGTCTGAGCAGAAGGTCACTTCTTACGAAGATTGTGAAAAATGGGTCGATTCGTGGATTGCATCTAAAGACGAGGCGTTCTGCCGACACGGTATTCGTACCCTGCCCGAAAGATGGTCAAAAGTAGTAGAAAGCGATGGGCAATACTTTCATTAATGTATTTTTTTATTTTCATTTAAAATAAATATATTTTTTTTTTATTAAAAAAACGCTACGAATTAATTCCAAGTCCTAATACAAAAAGCGCATTTTTCATTTGAAATGAGCCTGGTTGCCAGAAGCTTCAGAAGCTTCTGCAATTAAAAAAAAAAATAACTCAAACTTGGCAAAATTACGTATCAATTTACCATAAAATCCCGCCATCGTCATCCCAATACTCTCATGACAAAAAAATAAAAATAAAAAGTCAAGCTGTTTTTCGAGCTCCATGCAAATTTTTGCCACTCTTCGAAAAAAAGAGTTTTAATTTTTACCTGACATGTCTGACGATTTGAGTCTCGGGTACGAATTTCGATCGCGATCGAGCGGACGACTCCGAGTCTATCGAGGAGTTCGCAAAATTCGAAGGTTCCTCCTCGTCAACAGCCGGGAAGTAATGATCGTCAAGCGTGAGAACTCGCGGAGGCGTCTGAAAGTGCAAAGAGCGCGATTTGTCACCATGTCATAAAGGGCCGTCGAAAGAGCCGGCGAAAACGTTCTCATTCGTTAGTTCACATCGTTCGGTTAAAAGGGGGGGGGGGGGGGTCCAAACAAAGCCAAACGAACGCAGACAGAGCGGGGACAAAAGAGCGGAACGCAAAAAAAAATTCTTTACCAACGATTCGAGAGTTCACGGCTGGCAAAAAAAAAAAAAACAAAACAATCCTGACAAATTAAGTGTCGAAAGCGATTGAGTCGTTAACGAGGGTGGAAACAATGGGATGCGAACGAACCTGAACCCTCACCATGCCAGGTTCAGGTGGCATAACAGCATTCTCCAGTGTCATTTCTCGAGGCGGAGCCTTCGTGCCTAGGTGCTGTTCTTGCCCTGTTAACAAAGAAAAAAGTCACGGTCAATAACTCTACACTCGCTAGACAACCGCCCGTTCTCCATGAACACATTCACATAATTACTGTGCGCAAACGTAAATAAAAAGTAAATTTAAACGTATTTTCTTTACGCTTTTACTTACGCAAGTAACGTAACTTTACTCATTTGCTTTTTTATTTACTTTACGTTTTTTAATTGCGCAAGTAGAATTTTCACTCACGTAAGTAAAATCCTAAAGTCAATAAAAATGTAAGTAAAAGCCTATTTGCTTTACGTTTTAATTACGTAAGTAAAGTGACGTAAAGTAAATTTACTGACTTACGCTTTTATTCACTTTACGTTTTCACTTGCGTAAGTGAAGTAATTTATTTGCGTAAGTAAAAATCCAAAGTAAGTAAAAACATGAAGTGAATAAAAACGTAAGTAGAGTTACTTTACTTGCGCAAGTAAAATCGTAAATGAAAACGTAAGGAAAACGTAGGTGAGATCGCAAATAAAAAACGCAAGTAAAAATGTAAAGTAAATTCAAATGTATTTGCTTTACGTTTTACTTACGCAAATAAAGTTACTGACAAGCTTTTATTTACTTTACGTACGTAAAGTTGATTGTAAAGTTAGTAAAGTTACTTCACCAACGTAAGTAAAAGCATAAAGTGAATAAAAACGTAGGTAAAGTTTACTTTAAAGCAACTTTACTTACTTTAAAGTAAAGTTTACTTTAAAGCAACTTTACTTACTCTAAAGTAAAATTTATTTACTTTAAAGCAACTTTACTTACTTTAAAGTAACGTTGATTTTAAAGTGACTTTACTGACTTACGCTTTTATTTGCTTTACGTACGTTAAGTTTACTGTAAAGTGAGTAAAGTTGCTTCACCTTCGTAAGTAAAAACATAAAGTGTATAAAAACGCAAGTAAAGTTTACTTTAAAGTAACTTCACTTACTTTAAAGTAACTTTAATTACTTCGAAGTAACTTTAATAACTTTAAAGTAACTTCACTTACTTTAAAGGATCTTTACTTACTTTAAAGTAACTTTACTTGCTTTAAACTGTACTTGCTTGTAACTGTACTTGCTTTAAAGTAACTTTACTTGCTTTAAAGTAATTTTACTTACTTTAAAGTAAACTTTACTCGCTTTAAAGCAAACTGTACTTACTTTAAAGTAAAGTTTACTTGCTTTAAAGTGAACTTTACTTGCTTTAAAGCAAACTGTACTTGCTTTAAAGTAAACTTTACTCGCTTTAAAGTAAACTTTACTCGCTTTAAAGTAAACTTTACTCGCTCTAAAGTAAACTTTACTCGCTCTAAAGTAAATTTTACTCGCTCTAAAGTAAACTGTACTTGTTTTAAAGTAAACTTTACTCGCTCTAAAGTAAACTTTACTCGCTCCGAATTAAACTTTCCTTACGTAAAATCGTAAATAAAAGTGTAAACAAAATTCGTAAAGAAAACACAAGTAAAGTCGTAAATAAAATCATCAGTAAAAACGTAACTAAATTCGTAAGTAAAAACTTCAAGTAAATAACAAAGCTCCGAATGCAAATCCCTACAGGCAAAATTGTACTAAGTGTACTTTTTTTTACCAAAATAAGTTTTGTGCAAAGCGTCATCCAGGTACCTCCCCGATCGGGGGATTAAAAAAAACAAAAACAAAAAAAAAACCCTCCCCCACGGAGGGTGTACCTTTCGCGTCAAGCGTCTAGCGAGCCTACGCAGCGATAACTTAACGTATTGATCATAGCTACGTACACGCGACGTGATCCGAAAGACCTGAGAAATTTACATTACGCGTTGAAACGTCGTTTTAAGATCAGAGAAATAGCGAAGACGTTCCTCGAGAGAACGGCGGAGAATAAACTTTAGCTCGGCTAATTAGCCTAAAATTAACTGCAAGAATTTACGGAACTAGGCCAATAAGATGGCGGTACGAATCGCGCTAATATTACGAAACTCACCGACGACGAGGATTCGATCGGGTACGTTCATTTCGAATTTCTCGTTGGGTATCGGCTGATTCCAGGCGGACGCTTGAAAATCATCGTCGCCGTAGTCGCCGTT
Organism: Ophion ventricosus; assembly: GCA_963932345.1. Classification (NCBI taxonomy): domain Eukaryota; kingdom Metazoa; phylum Arthropoda; class Insecta; order Hymenoptera; family Ichneumonidae; genus Ophion; species Ophion ventricosus. The sequence continues at coordinate 606,278 of OZ010714.1, read as the reverse complement.
GACGCGGATGCTCTTCGGCACCGTCATACGTTTGTTTATCTCCAGGGTGAAGTTCGGATCGTAGAAGTTGTCCGCCTCGCCATTGAAGATCGTCGGACTGTGGGTCTTCGACATTTTTCTGAAACAAGCCATTTTTTCCCATCGACGCTGCAATAGTAAAAAGAAAGAAAGAAAGAAAAAAAAAAAAAAAAGATATTCTCGGATCGATTTTTTCGGCGGGAAATCGTAAAATCAATACGGAGTTGATTTTTTTTGTTTACGTTAAAAGGAATTTCGTACTGGAGTAGCGATCGAGGGGATTGCGAAAGCGTTACGAATTTCTCGGGCAGAGCGCGACGACGAGGTAATATTGCACGCGAAAACGTCTTTGCGCGACGATGTTGCAATTATCGCGTAGCTTTGTAATTTCGATCGTTGGCGATTTCTCGAAATTCTTCGGCAAACACGAGCATTACGAACCTTCTTTGTATATCGGCCGTTGAATATGACAATTCTCTGTAGCGATCAAAAGTACACCGTGCAGTGGTCGTCGTCGTCGTCGTCGTTGTCGTTGTCGTTGTCGTTGTCGTCGTCGTCGTCGTCCGGAGAGGAGTGCACAATGATCGATTGTATTTCGCGAATGTGTGTACGAAGAAAGGTTATGTAGATTCAAAAAAAGTGTCAGCCAGGGATATGACACTGCCCGGTATTTTCGATACGCGAAAAGTCCGGTTTTATTAGTGTCAGAGTCTGGCCACTCGTGGCGCTACTTATCACCTGTGCGCGCGTGTGTCTATATACCGGGTGGATCAATAACTATTAGCACCTTGGATATCTTCGAAACTATAAGGTTGACAGAAATATTTGCTCAAATGAAATTGCACAGTACGAAAGGGACCATCCGATAGCGATAATAGTTTTTTTTTTGCAGGTGAAGGTACTTCGGACATTTGAAGGTCAACTCCATTTTGTTTAAGGCCGGATCCTGAATTAGAAGGTCCAAAAAATCGATTTTTTTTTAATTGTTTAAATCTATTCCTGATGTATCTAAGAATGTCTAGACAAAGTTTTATAGCCCAATTCGAAATATTTCCAAAGATACAGCACTGAACGTAGTGGAGTGTCGAGCAGGTATACGGGCGCTCGGGCAGTTAGGGCGCCCGTTTTCTCGAGTTTTCGTTTTTACGATTTTTCTAATTTGGCGTAGCTGATTTAAAAAAAAACTAGAAGTCCAATCGAAACAAACCAAAGCTTGTTCGCTTCAGTATCGTTTTCTTTTCTATTTGAACTAAAAACATTGTCGAAAAAAAAATTCTTAACAATTTTTTTAGCAAGTTGAAATAATTTTTTTTTTCACAAAAAGCACATTTTCTACTTCAAACCCGAAAAAACATTCAAATTTCAAAAAAATTTTCGTTTTTTTTTTAGTTCATATAGAAGAAAAATATGTCACAATTAAAATGGTTTTTGGTTTTTTTGTTTCAGATGAAAATTACGAGCTCCATTTGTCACGCCGCATGGAAACAGCAGTGGCACGAATGTGCATAAAAATCGGTTGCCTGTTGATATTTTTCTTTAAAAAAAATTGTTTTCTTATGTTCAGACATGTAATAAAATAATCTGAAAATTTCGCTAAACTTGCTTTTTTTTTTACCCGAAAAAAATTCCTCAAAATATCGATTTTTCGAACCGGCTAATTCAGGATCCCGCCTTAAATGGATCGGTATGTTTTTTTTTTTCTGTATCATGAAGGAGGAGCTTAAAACGAGTTCAACGACCTGTAACGTAAGGTCATTGAAGGTCATAGAAAGTACAGAAAGGCGATGATACTTGCAGTTTCGGTAGTAAATAAAATTACTACGTTTTATAGTAAGTGTTCGAAATGACGACCATCAGTATCAATGCAACATTGGATTCTTTTTTCGATTGGATTGACTTGCAAGTTTTACAGAGTCAGAATTGACGCTTATTGATGCACAGGCGGTAATAAGTCTTTGTTGCATGTCGTCAAGTGTAGTTGGTACTTCTTTGCACACTTTATCTTTCAATCTTCCCCATAGAAAGAAGTCTAAAGGTGTTAGGTCTGGGGTACGAGCTGAGACCGATGTTGATATCGTTCACCATACAAGGTTTTTGCCCTTACGGAATTTTGTTGGCATTCGCCATAAATAAGAAGCATATCGACTTGCTCTTCAAACGGATACATTGTACTCGATTGACCGATTTATCGATACTAATCTTATCGTGTTTATCTTATCCTGCAAACTTATTTGAGTGTCCTTGAAACAGTGTTTATTTTCAGTGAAGTAAATCGTAAGTATTATCGCCTTTCTGTACTTTCTGTACTTGCCTAAGAAATGTGTAAACGTACATAATAACGTACGCATTGATATTGACGGTCGTCATTTCGAACACTTACTATAAAACGTAGTAATTTTATTTACTACCGAAACCGTAAGTATTATCGCCTTTCTGTACTTTCTATGACCTTCAATGACCTTATGTTATAGGTCGTTGAACTCGTTTCAAGCTCCTCTATCGTGATATAGAGAAAAAAAAACATACCGATCCATTTAAAAAAATGGAGTTGACCTTCGAATGTCCGAAGTACCTCCACCTGCAAAAAAAAATCTATTATCGCTATCGGATGGCCCCTTTCGTACTGTGCAATTTCATTTCAGCAAATATTTCCGTGAACCTTATAGTTTCGAAGATATCCAAGGTGCTAATAGTTATCGATCCACCCTGTATATTAGATGAAGTAAAAAGTTCTGAGCGTTTTTTCGCTTTATTTCGACGATTAAATTAACATAGGAGATTATCCGATTTAGAACAAATATTCGCCGTTTTGTTCGATAACTTTTGTCCATTTTGAAGGCAATTTTATAATTCCACGATTGAAGAAGTCCTCGTCCCTATTGGTGAAAAACTTGACGAGCTCATTTTCACAAGCCTCTCTTGAGGCCAGTCTTGTACCATCAAGAAAATTTTGCAAATTCTTGAAAAGGTGATAATCGCTTGGTGCCAGGTCTGGATTATACGGCGGGTGCGATAGAACCTCCAATCCAAGCTCTCGGAGCTTCCGGCGCGTCGTTAAAGATGTGTGCGGCCTGGCGTTGGACTTGATGGTACACAACACCCTTCCTTTTGGCCAATTCTGGCCGCTTCTGGTCGATCGCCTGCTTCAATCTGGTCAGTTGTTGACAGTAGAGGTCCGAATTGAGTGTTTGGCCCGATGGGAGCAGCTCATAGTGGATGATTCCCTTCCAATCCCACCAAACACACGGCAAAGCCTTCTTGGCCGTTAATCCGGGCTTGGCGATCGTTTGGGACGACGATAACTCAGCGAAAAATCATCGTACAGAGCTCACGGACCGCTCAAATTAAAGAGGAAGAATCAAACTAAACGAAAATTTCGGCGAAAAGACTGAAAAAAATGTATTAACGTCCGTGGACCATTTGAAAGTCAGGCAAAAGTTTTGAAATTTTTTCTTTCGTTGGTTTTCTCATGATTACTAAAAAAAACCGCTCACGATAAAAAAATTGGACCTCAGGATCTAAAAACTAGAATGTTGTAGCTTCAATTTGCTTTTTTTTATTTTTGCTCTACGATGATTTTTCGCGGAGATACAGCTTCTTGAAGATGACTAAAAAATGTTGGATCTTTTTCTTGATCCTTTAATTGTTGCTCGTAGTGTATTTAAATATGGAGTATAATATGTTTTCATTCGAATAGAATTTTTATATTCCAAAGCACATGACTCACACGCAAATATTGGGAGTACAAATTAATTCGGTCCGTTTTTAAAAGATGGCTCTGGCTGTTATGAATGTTTCATAGTGACAGCTGATTTCGGTGCTTTCAGAGAGGTTAGACATCTGTTAATAACATTCAGTTTATATCGCTTTGAGTTCCATTAAAAAACCTTGTTTTTTACTGTGTTGAATATGTCGAAATGTTTGTGTTAACTAAGCAGCATTTGCGGGAAGTTTTACTTTTCTGCTTTAATTGGAAGAAAAGTGGAGCTGAAGCGCATCGAATGCTTGTTGAAGTTTATGGTGATGATGCTCCAACTGATAAATCATTTAGGAAATGGTTTCGACGCTTTTAAGAACGGTGATTTCAGCGTTGAAGACAAGCCTCGCTCTGGACAGCCAAATGAGCCAATGAGCTGCTACAACCTGGCGATTCCATAACGGGCGATCGGTATAGACTACAATTGATTCGTTTGAGCCGTGCATTACGAGAAAAACGGCCGGAATACGAGGCAAAGACGTGACAAAGTTATTCGTCTGCATGACAACGCTCGGCCTCGTGTCGCAAAAGTCGTAAAAAATTATTTGGAAACGCTCAAATGGGATATTTTACCGCACCCGCCGTATTCTCCGGACATTGGCTCCTTCTGATTACTGGTTGTTCCGACGGATGCAGCAGGATTTAGCAGCTCACCGGTTCACTTCTTTCGCAGAAATCGAAAATTAGCTCAAAACTTGGATCGCCTCAAAAGACGAGACTTTTTTTTTCGAGATGGAATTCGAAAATTGCCTGAGAGATGGGAAAAAGTAGTAGCCAGCGATGGACAATACTTTGATTAATCTATTCGTACCTTTTATTTTGAAATAAATTGATTTTTTACCACAAAAAAACGGACCGAATTAATTTGTACTTTCAATCAAAGGACAAGTGCACAGATGCGTAAAATAATGAGTAATCCAACCATGCGATTAGCACTTTCAATTATACAAAAAATGGTAAAAACAAAATATAAAAAGCCTCCAAATGCTCCAAATGTCGAAATTCCAAGTGTGTGTGTGTGCCATGCGTTCGTCGCGGTTGGCGCAGAACAATATTCTCCGACGATAAGTAGCGCCACCTACAGGTAAGCGACAGAATTAAGAAATCCGGACAAAGCTCATAGCGTTTTAACGAACGAATGAGTAGTGGAGGGTATCATCCCCTTGCTGACAGCTTTCAGAGCTCGATCGGTAAGCTGCCGATGCTTAGAGTCGCCGTATAATGGCGCTGCGAGCGTCCTCCGCCCCCCCGTCTCGAAATACCTCGTAAACGAAAATTCCGCCGAGCGATAACGCGTGGGTTACACGAGAAAACGGAAATTTAGCGATGAAAAAGTTCATTGCCAAATACATCAACGTCCCGTATCGCATTCTCGAAAGCACCTGACGTGTCATAAAATCGAAAAAAAAAAAAAAAAAAAACAAAAAATATCTTCACTTATCTCGATAATTTCGATTTCTTTCCGCGGGCGCGGCTCAAAGCCGATGAGCGTTTAGCCGTCTAGTGTGGATTTGTGTTTTCCGTGGCGCTTTTGCGGATGAATAACGTCAGCCATTTTTAAACTGCGCTCACCTGCGCTCATAAGAATTTGCGAGAGTATCTCGAAGTCGCGAGAGGAGGGACATGGACGATGGGAATATTTCGTCTCGAAAGCGGTAACGGTGAATAACAAATAAGCTGTGATACATTCGTCGAGCCCGTATCGGAGCCGCGACGAATGTTTGGTGGTGGCTCGAGTGCCGAGGAGGAGAAAAAAAAAAAACAACAAAAAGTAGGTGCGAGGGACACGCGCAAGAGAGACAGAAAGTGAGAGAGAGAGAGAGAGAGAGAGAGAGAGAGAGAGAGAGAGAGAGAGACAGAAGTGAGAGAGAGAGGGACAGAAAGTGAGAGAGAGAGAGCGAGAGAGAAAGAGACAGTCACGAGAGAATAATCGTGATTGGAGAGCTAAACAAGCCGAATATCCTTCGCTCGAAGCATAGTGCGCTCGTGTACGAAGGAGCTCTCGTGTGCGAGAAAGAGAGAGAGAGCGAGCGTAACTGAGACAGAGCGAGGGCGAAAGAAGCTTCCCCCCCCCCCCCTCCCGCGAGGATTCCCCCGCCCCGCCGCCGAGCGAAATGGTGAACTGTCAACGTCTTCGCGACAAGCCGTAAAATGATTTCGTTACGCGCATCAAGATCGCGTACGTGTGCATCAGCATGATCGAGATCGCCGGATCGATCGTGTAAAAAATTTCCAGCCCGTTGATTCTCGTCTCGCCCACACGTCACGAACGAACGAGAGAAGAAAAAAAAGGCCCGTAAGAAGAAAAGAAGAGGAAAAAAAAAAGAAGCCCGAGGTACAATATCGCGATGTCGTTCTCGGCGAAGGGCGACAAAGTCGTCGCTTCGAAAGCAACGAGAACGAACAATGTTATCGCGACGGAGGCTCGTTGAAGCGCTCGATTGTTAGGGCAGCGGCGCGCGCCGCGCTATGGCGGACAATGTGCACAGAAAGTCGCACAAGCAGACGTCGGAGGGTGGAAGAAAGAACGCGATGCCGGTGCATCGTACGACGACGGAGACGATAAGACTGGGCGAACAGCCCGACAGGAGTCACCAATCGTTGGGATTGGCGGCTCAGTCGGGTGGCAGCGTCAACGCTACCGCCGTCAACAATCAGTGCAGAAAGAAAACGTCGTCTTTTCAAATAACCAGCGTCACAGTGGGTACGCGTATGAGCAACGACGCGGGCGACGATTCCAACGACGATTTGGACGAATCGCACACGGAGGACAATTCGGTGGAGCATTCCAGAGTGACGGATCTGGACGTCGAGACGCCGAGCTATTCGGAGGACACCTTCTCCAAGGAGGATGTATTCTTCAACGCGAGTAATTCGGCTCTGAGCACGGCGCCCGTTATACCGACTAGCTCGCAATACGGCCTGGCTATCGTACCGTCCGAGGGTGGAAACGTAGCCAACAACGCCAACGACGGCAACATCAATTCGCTCGACATAAATTCCGTCACCGACAACAATATTATTAATTTGTTGTCGAGCAATGTTAAACAAGACGCTGACATCAGGGAGGTACATTCCCACGGTAGAAACGAAAGATTCAAAGTCGTCAAGATCGAGAGTACAGAGCCGTTCAAGCGAGGAAGATGGACCTGTATGGATTACTTGGATCACACGTCTGTCAATAATCAGACCAACGCTATAAACGCGTCTAAAGCTGTCGATCCTAACGAGGTGTGCATATCTTACGGCATAAAGGACGGCGGTGTTATCGTCGATACGACAAAGAACAACAATATCCTCGCTAACGAGGATAAATCCGTAACGATGGATATGAACGGACACGTGAATCATCAGGACGTGCAACAACACGCGATTATTACTAATACGAACGCTGGCTTTATCGTTGGCAATACTATGCTGCAGAATGTACAACAGCAACAGTCGCTTCAGCAACAACAACAGCAACAGCAACAGCAGCAACAGACGCAGCAACAGCAACAACAGCACAACGCTCATCAGATGCAGTCGCAGGTCACCAGCCAACAGATACCCCAGTACTTCCATCAACAGCAAATCGGCACGCAGCAACAACAACAACAACAACAACAACAACAGCAGCAGCAGCAGCAGCAAGGAGCTACTCTCCCCTCGAATCTTCAGCCCATTCACACGAGCAATCTCGGCCAACCGCAGAGCATGCCCCAAGGCTCAATTCCTATAATAAATCAGAACAGCAACATCGTTTCCTCCCAACAGAGTATGAGCCATCCCAAGGAGGAGTACATAAACGTTGCTATGCAGAATCAAATGATGCCTGGACAAAACGTTTGTCAGACGAATGTACAGCAGACTTCCGGTACTACGGCCCAACCCAATATCCTCATAACGCAACACCCACCTCAGCAACAACAACAACAACAACAACAACAACAGCAGCAACATCCGTCGCAACAGTCGCAACAACCGGGGCTCGCACAGACTCAAGCTCAGATGAGCCAAATATCCGAGCCAACGATGAATCCAATGATGCAACAACAAGGCATACAAAATATTCACAAAGTTCCTCAATCGGCGGGTGGCCAACAGCAGCCATCTCCCTCTATAATAGGCCAGCAACAACAGCAAAGTTCGCCACAGCCACAAATAATGCCAATGCCACAGCAGATGCAGGCCCAAACGAGTCCCGGCAATCAGCAGCAGGTACAGATGAGCCAGGTACCACCCACGAGCTGTCAGAGCGTCGTCGGTGCCGGGGCCACCGGTGGTACCGGTACTGGTGGCGGTGGAAGCGGCGGGGGCGGCGGCGGCGGCGGTGCTGGTGGCGCTCCAAACGCCCCTATGCAACAGGCTAGCATGAACTTTCATCAAGCGGAAACGACGGAGCAGGACTCTGTGGCGGCGAGCCTACTCAGCGCTGCTGCACAACAGTCCGCCGACGCTATCCTACTCGAATCACTCACCGAAGTCACCCAGAGCAACGATGACCAGCATCCCCTCGAAGACAATGAAAGGTTCGCGCGTCGTCACGAAAAATCTCGTCCTCAAAGATTTGTTCTTTTTCCTTTTTTTTTTTTACCACACCGTCAACGTTTACATATTTTTTTTTTCAATGCATGCACGCCCCGGTCATTGTTCCCTGGGCCACGATGAATTCGCGATAAGTGGGCGTGACAAAACTTTCCCTTTTACGTAATCGACGATCCAAGTTGTTGCTCGGAGTATTCACTCCGTCATTATGCGTCGTCTTTTTTTTTTTTTTTTTTTTCGTTTTTTTTCATCTTCTTTTCATTGCAGCATGTCGGGGACAAGTGCCGTAGCGATCGATAACAAGATTGAGCAAGCTATGGTGAGTCAAACGAGTATTAAGCGCGGATCTTCCGCTTACCGTAGATCCACGAATGTCCGATATATTGCTCGTACGGTTGTGGCTGGTGTTTCATCGCTGGATGATTCAACGAAAATTCGTTCTTATCGTCCTGATTGACATATATCGCGTTTGGGCGCGTAGGAAAACAATTCTACTCCTATCCGGGCAAATATGTTTTTTTTTAAATGCCATATTTGTCTAAGTTCAAGCCTAAGCTTGTCCAAGTCTAAGCTTAGGCTTAGGATTTTGCATGGGGATTTCGCTCTTTGCATTCGTCAAGTCAGCAAACAATTCAGGTCCGTTGGGTTTTGGTTGAATATTTTCAAAGCTCTGAAGATTCCTGAAAAGTTTTCTTTGACAAGATTCTTAAAAAAAATTCGCTATTTACGAAAAAGGTTGAATTAACGTTTTTTTTTTATTTAAGTTTGATTCAAACATTTTTTAAAGCTGTTTTCAGCTCCAAGAATCTTTAGCCAATTGTGCCTAATATCGGTTTGTTTGGGTTTGCTTTCTGTAAATTTTTGTTTCATTTAACTCGAATTTTTACAAATTTAATTGTATTTCATTACATTGTTTTTTTCTTTTTCATTCAGCTCTAATTTTCTTTACAAATTTAACGTAAATTTCAAAATATTTTCAAGCCGCAGAGATCAGCTTCAAGGATTTTCAACCAAAGGTGCTGAATTTTTTGTTGGGTTTATTTCCTTTTTACAATTATTCTGCTTACAATTGAAAACAATTTTGTAAATAATTTTTTAGTTATTCTCAGAATATTATATATCATCAATTATACAGAATTAATAATTGATTAAGGCCTTATATACGCGATATCGCGCCGATTTTCGAAGGTACTTTTCTAGACGAGGTTAAAAAAAAAAATGACGCATATATTGACAACATTTTTTTTACAGATCATTTATGCGCATGGTTAAGTATATGTAAAAAAGAAATCAGAAATATTAACAAATGGCGGAGATATAACGTAATAAAGCAATGTATTTTTTTTTGCGCGCGCGTTGATGGTGAAAGTTCTCGGCATCGATGTGGATGTCTGAAAAAAAAAATGAACATATTTATAATTGCATAATGAATGTATCTTCAGTGTGAACCAACAATATTATTTTTAAAAAATTATTATAATAAAAATTCGAAACTTAAAATTTTTTTACTCAATTTTCTGTCGGTATTTTATTTTTTATTTTTTTTTTGTGTCATTGAAATTTTTGTTTCTGTGGTTCACACGATAGGTGATGATACTACGAATATGTTGTAAAAATTTCAAAGCGATCTCAACCTTCGTTCAAGAGTTCGAACTTTTACAAGGTTCATAAAAAGTGAATCGTGGAAAACAACGACTTTGAAGTTGGCGGTCGGGCGCGCCGCGCGGTATCTATTACCGCGCTCTAAATGCTGTAACTTTAACAATTTTTGGGAATTTTTCAATTCTGTAAAGCTTCAAATATTCCTAAACGTTCAGGCTAATGGAATCAAAAATGAACAATTTTTCGCGTATACAAGGCCTTAATCAATCATTCTGTAAAATATTGACAATATTAAAAATATTGTTCAATTATTATACAAACATTATTGCTTAAAATTAATCAAAAAAAAATGCACACGTCGAGTCCTTCCGTTTCGAACGTACAGAGCGAATTGTCCGCGTAAAACGAATAGCGAAGAAAAAAAATTATCGAGCGCGCTACTACTCCCTTGACACAAGTTCGAGACTAAGACATTTTTTTCATGCCTAACATTATTATTTGGCTGGTCAAAAAAATTCTGTATCCGCCAAATCCTAATGTAAGACGTCCTTATTTTTTCAATTTCTCATTTCTTTAAATTAATCATTATCCAAAGTCCTTTATTTTGCAAATCGAGGTCGTAAATTTCTCATAAAAATACGTAAAAACGTTTAAGCGATTTTCGCAGCCCGAGACGACGAAAAAAAAAGAAAAAAAAAAACATCGAGCATATGAAAATAATTTTCGTTGCATTCTCCAACCGATGCAAACTTTCGACACGACGAAAGCGTAATTTCGCACAGCCGGCCAATAATCCGCAGCAACGCGAATGAAAATAATAAAAACAAAACTCGTTTGTTCCCTCAATCTTCGCAGGACTTGGTGAAGAGTCATTTGATGTTCGCGGTACGCGAGGAGGTCGAGGTCCTCAAGGAGAGAATAGCCGAGCTGATGGATCGCATAAATCAGTTGGAGGCGGAAAACCTCATACTGAAGTCGCACGCGTCGCCGGAAATATTGGCCCAACTCGGCGGTCAAACGACAACCAAATTATCCCAAAACAATTCAGGAAGCGGTCAGTAGGTAAAACGTTGTAAATAAGTTTCTATATCGATACTACAAGTCAAAAAAAAAAGTACATAAACACGGATAATATAATTATTGTATATAACTTTACGATTTTTAGAAATTTATAAATAATGAGATTTATTATATACATAATTAGTATTAGCGAAAAGCCAACCCTTTTCTTTCCTCCCCCCCAACCCCCCCCCTTTTTTTAAGTAAATTAAACATAAAATACATTATTTTTTACTATTTCAGTTTAACGTTTTAGGATTTAGACAAAAAAGAACACACCCAGACGCATATTCAAAGTTGTATATTTTTCTTTTTTTTTTCTTTTCTCTCGAACGGAGTCGTATTTTTTCTTGTCTTCGATTTTTTTTTTTTTTTTTAAATCTTTATCTCTCGAGGGAAGTGTGTAATTTTGGCCGCTCGCGTGGGGCGGGGGCGTGGATGAGAGGACAGAGGCGTTTTGCGAGTGCATGCCATGACCACTGAACAGCAAGAAAAAAAAAACAACAACAACAACCACACACACGAAACTACAAAAAAAAAAAAGTGTAACGGAATCAATAACGTTTCGTTGCGTATATTGAATTTCTTCGATAATTGCGTTATAATGAGAGAGAGAGCGAGAGAGAGAGAGAGAGAGAGAGAGAGAGAGAGAGAGAGAGAGAGAGAGAGAGAGAAAGAGAAAGAGAGAGAGAGAGAGAGAAAGAGAAAGAGAGAGAGAGAAAAAAAGTTAATAATACGCATATAGGCAGCTAGATCGCCATAGCTTGTGTTTTACCAGCTGCAGTCTCTCGATCCTCGCGCGGCGACAACGGATATGTAACGGCTGTGTATGTATGTATGTATGTATGTATGTGTGTGTGTGTGTGTGTGTGTGTGTGTGTGTGTGTGTGTGTGTGCGTGAGAGAGAGAGAGAGAGAGAGAGAGAGAAGCCGCGCGTAATTTATATATATATGTGACACCCACGCAATTACCCGAATTCGAGGCCAATCGCGCGGCGGACGACCGGAGGAGCCTCGTACCAATCCGAATTTCTCGACAAAATCGTGTTTCGCATCGATTGAAAAACAAAATTGAAAAAGAAAAAAAAAAAGACAGAATGAAATCGCTTGACAGTTAGATGTCGTTTCGTTTCTTTTATTTATCCGTTTCTACGATCTCTGCTCTATATACACACACACACCTTCCGAATAAAAAAAAAAAAAAAAATCGAACTGAAGACCTTTAAATATACGCTGTTAGGCACACTCACGGTTTCACTTGTAAGTGCGTGTCACGTAAGTACGACAAATCGGTACCAAAAAAAAAAAAACAACAAAAAAGAAAAGAAAATAACGAAGAGCAACAAGAAAAAGAAAAGAAGATTAATATTTCGCATACTGATGTACTCGTGTAAAAAAAAAAAAAAAGAAAAACAAACGTCTACAATCTCCTGTCAGCGTCTTATTTTTAAAATCGGATACAAAGCCTAATAAAAAAAAAACGTTTTTTTTTCTTTCATTGTACACCCACGCTGATTTACTTCGTCCCCCTCTACGGCTCTCCCCTCACCGTCATTCATCGCACCAAGGGATAATGGAGCTAGCCCTGATTGATGCTTCTGTGAGGAGCGAGAGTTTTTGTGTCTGTGTGTGTGTGTGGAAAGAGATAGAGAGAGAGAGAGAGAGAGAGAGAGAGAGAGAGAGAGAGACGCACGTACACCTCGAAATTTCGATCATTTATTTATTATCTAGATGCGAAATATAGACCCCGACGTTTCGTCCGAACATATTCAATTGGAAAAGGGAAAAAAAAAAATCCGATACACACTCGATACTTCCCGCTTTTTATCCCGTGTCTGTTTTTTGTCCTTGCTTTTCTCTTACCTTCTAACTCGCAGAACTACGAACAATATATATATATATATATATATATACACTACCGGCGAAAAGTTTCCGGACAAAAGTTTAAAAGAGTGCCGGAACGGTTTTCTATGCCATTTCGCCGGTTGTTGACCTAGGCCAATTTAATGAACGGCATTTTAAAGAGGAGGGATTTACCTTAATTTTGGCTTTTTTCAAAAATTTTTACGATTTTTTTTACAATTAGCACCCGGTTTTGAAAACGACCATTTGTCGTCGTTTTTTTTGTTCCTTTTTGAGGGGACCCCGTTTGCAGTAAACATTTTTTTTACGCATTTCTTCGACCAAAATCATAAAGGGGGAAATCTAAGCTTCAATTTCATTTTTTTTTAAATTTTCTACCATTTTTTTTCCAACAATATTTCGTTTTTTTTGTGAAAAAATAGATAATTTGAAAATTGCTCCGGAGTACGAAAACGATGAGATTTACAACAAAACCTCAAGACAGCAAAAAAGTTGCATTGCTTCTTGTGAGTTGACGAGAATTTAAGATTTTTTTTTCGAATTTTTTTTTTTAATCTATTTCCGGTCAAAGCTCGATTGATCTGAATACCATAACAATAATATAATTAAATTTTTGACTTACACATTAAACTTTGGTCTCGTGGAAGAAACCTCCTCTCGCCGACAGCACGCTTTTCACCACACGCGGCATTCTCTCCACAAGTTTTTGGAAAATCTCTCGGGGTGTTCCTTTCCAAAAAACTTGTGGAGAGGATGCCGCGTGTGGTGAAAAGCGTGCTGTCGGCGAGAGGAGGTCTCTGATGATTTTGGTCGAAGAAATGCGTAAAAAAAATTTTTACTGCAAACGGGGTCCACTCAAAAAGGAACAAAAAAAAAACAAAAAACGGCGAAAAATGGTCGTTTTCAAAACAGGGTGCTAATTGTAAAAAAAATCGTAACATTTTTTGAAAAAAGCCAAAATTAAGGTAAATCCCTCCTCTTTAAAATGCCGTTTATTAAATTGGCCTAGGTCAACTACCGGCGAAATGGCATAGAAAACCGTTCCGGCACTCTTTTAAACTTTTGTCCGGAAACTTTTCGCCGGTAGTGTATATATATATATATATAGTTTAAATTAACTCATTTCGAAAAGTGGTTCGTATAAAATTTCCAAAGCTCGACCCTTCAAAATAACAAAAACCTTAATTCGTAAAACCTTGCTTTTTATAATAAATAAAAATGCTAATATTTTTAATCGATATAAATTTTTTTCGAAAATTTATATATTGATTCAGAAAATTAATTAAAAACTTATATTGAAATTTTCTTTTTTAAATCGACGCTTGAAAATTTGAACTTTTGTTATTAGAAAATTCGAGATATCAAAAGGAGCGACCGCGAATTTTCAAATAAAAAAAAATAACTCAAATTATAAACTCTTAATTTTTTGTAAAAACAATAAAGTCTTGCAATTTTTTTAATAAGTACAAATATTGGAGAATTTCAGATTCCAATCAAGATTGAGATTTTTTAAAAAGTATTTATATCGATTGATAAAAATAAAAATATTACGATGGATTTTCAAAAGTAAAAAAATCGAGAGTTGAAGTTTGGGGTTTTTTTTTTTTATTTGAAGATTTGTAATGTGTAAAAGGGTATCAATGTACGGAGGAGCTGTGCAGAGTAGTCCAAAATCTGTATCGGGCGTTACGTTTTGCTCGATAGAAATGTATCGAGTATCGAAAAACTTTTCGTTACTCTATACAAAAGTATCAAGCTATTGTTGGAGATGGCGACTTTTGTATCGAGTAGCGAGCGATTTATTCGATACTCGATACTTGAGTATCGAGTAACGAAAAGCTTTTCGTTACTCGAATACTTTTATATCGAGTAAGGAAAAGTTCTTCGATACACGATAATTTTATAATATTGTTATTTGTTTAAATTTGTATAAAATTGTTTTTCGTTATTTGAAATGAAATTAAGTTTTCCGAATGCATATAAATTTTTCAAGAATTTTTTCATCGTTTTGCAATTTTTTTTTTTTTTTACAAATTTTGAAAAATTGACAAAAAGTCGGAAATTCTTTACCTTCCCTCGAGTACAAGGGTTCTGTATCAAACGTGAGAAATGACAAAACTGTTAACAGAATAAGCTTCGTATTTTGAGGCTTTGGAATGACACGAGTATCGAGAGTAACGAAAAGCTTTTCGTTGCTCGATACTTGTGTAACGAGTAACGAAAATTTATTCGATACTCGATACAAAAGTATCGAGTATCGCAAAACTTTTCGATACTCGATACAAAAGTATCGAGTATCAAAGGATTCTTCGTTACTCGATACAAAAGTATATCGAGCGGATTGTTGGAGATCGCTACTTTTGTAGCGAAGTATCGATCGAATTCTTGTTGCACGATACGTTTGTATCGAGTATCTTTAATCGAATTCGATACTGAAGTAACTAGTTACTGCCAACTCTGGAGCTGTGTAAAATTCGCAATAGCATACTTGGAAATAATAAACTAGAATTATTTGAAAATTCGACATGTATAAAAATAAGTTACCTCGAATTTTCAAATGAAAAACTCATGAAACCTCAATTTTTTTTATTGAAAAAAAATATTGGATTTTCAAAACGTGAATATTTTTGGAGTTTTAAAAATATTTATATTTTTAATTTTTCTTTTAAATTGACTCATCAAAATGCGCGGTAAATGTTTACAAAATAACCCCCACCTCGGAGGGGGGTGGGAGGTGGAGGGATTTATAGAAAATGACCCCCTGAACACGACGGTGAAGAAAAATCGCGGCGGTCCCCCCCCCGCCCATAAAAAGTTATGGGGTTTTGAAGTTTGAAAAAATGCGTCGCAGAATAGCGGACCCGAAGACTGGGGAGGGGTCCAGGGGCAGAGCCCCTTGTGGGGGTGGAGCCCCACCAATGCAGAAAAAACTACATTTTAAATGAATAAAAATAACACACACCCACCCACACACACACGTGCACTCTGGAAGTGGGAGGTAGGGGGATTTGTCAAAAAAAAGCTCTCCTGAGCACGATGCCGAAGAAAAAACGGCGCGGTCACTTCCCCCCCCCCCTGCCCTCGTTGAAAGTTTGTCAAAATGTATCATTTCAAAGACGAGACTGGAAATCGGCGAAAAGGGTGTCTGTGTGGGTTTGTTTGCGTGTATGTGTGTGTTTTGTTGTTGTTGTGATTGGTATTGATCGAATTTTTATTTGACAATAGTGTAATTCGTAAAAAAATTGCTATTTCCCCGAAATTCAAAACCCCATAACTTTTTATGGGGGGGGGGTGACCGCCGCGATTTCTCTTCACCATCGTGTTCAGGGGGTCATTTTCTATAAACGCCCCCACCCTAGAGGGGGGTGGGTGGTGGGGGTTATTTTGTAAACATTTACCAAATGCGCGTTTTTTTATTTGAAAATTCAAAGTACCTAACTTTTATATATCTAATTTTCCAATTTTTACAAACCACTTTTCGAAAAGAATCAATTTGATCTACATATATGTATATGTATATATATATATATATATATATATATATATATATATATATATAAAGAGCACACAATACGCGACCAAGCGTCATTATATTGTTTTGACAAAGTTTTTATTCGGGGTCACTATATAAAGGCTAAATATGACACTTTAACATAAATCCTTATTACAATGAAGACCACCACTTCATGATAAGAGAGATGATATATATATATACACACACACATACATATTTATGTCATGTATATATATATATATATATATATATATATATATATATATATATATATGTATGTATATATATATATATCATAATTACACCTTATAAATTTATAAATGTTATAAATTTTTTTGTTTCCGTGTTTTTTTCTTTTAATTTGTTTTTGTTTTTACTAGGAAGAGAAAGAAAAATAACAACGTATAACTGTTTCTTTTATTTTTTGTTTCTGTTTCTGTTTTTCTTATACCATTAAGAATAAATTGGGCAAACCACGCGGTTGTCACACGCACGCGCGTCGACGCTCGCGCGTTATTAATTTTGTCGGCCAACTAACCCCCCTCTCGCATTCGCGCTGTACGGAAAAACGATTCTCCCCCTCACAAATCCCCCCCCCCCCCTCCTCCTCATCCTCCTTCTCGCGCCCTACCACCCGTAATTGGAAAATTCATACGAATCCAAAGTTCTTGGTTTTGATAGCGAGTAATAGCTTGTGACGAAGAACGTTACGCGAGCTGTACAGTGGAACGTATAAGCGGGAGATGCACGTGTTTGCGGTCGGTAGATGAGCGTCGTCGGCTGGTCGAATCGTCACCGTCGGCATTGGCTGGAAACCGTCCTCGCTGGCTGGCAGTGCCGGTGAACCAGTCCAAAAGTATACCTTGCGGAGGGAAAGGATAATTATTTGCGTTGCACGAGAATTTTCGAATCTTGAAGCGCGGAGGGAGGGAGCGGGTGGGTGGGGAGGAGGAGGAGGAGGCGGAGGAGGAGGAGGAGGGAACAATACTCACCAGATCCTGACGTTCCACGTGAGACATTTTTTCGACTATGGACCATAGCCATCGTTTGAACTTGAAGAGCCTTTCCGTGGACTCGCCGGACTCGTCGTTGAACGACGTGTATGATATCAATACGGAGACGTTTATGTCGCCTACGCCGTTCAGCAGGAGCCTCAGATCCTCCGAGGTCAAACCGTCGAGAGCACCCTCGGGCAATACGTCGAAAACACCCTCGCGCATCGCTTCGAGAGCCTTCTCTTGTACCTTTATCATTCGTACCTCCGCGTACTTTCTCACGTAGTCGTAAACATTTGTGCCCGTTACCTCGATGTCACGGCCGTTCGGCACTAGCTCGATCGAGCCGCCACCCTCCTCGGGACACAAGTCGATACTGCGGCAATGCGGAGAAAAAAAAAAGGAAACACAAAGTTAGACGAAGTTTCTCGCGTGTTCGGTTGAGGGTAATCGACGGTCTTACAACAAAAAAAAGACCGTCGATTAGTCGGTAGTATCGAAGGATAGTTTTTTTAAATTTTTTTATTGTGACAACGTAAACTGCGTATTCTGTGATTTCAAGTATTTTGGATTTATACTTGTCAGTTTACGAGTTTAACTTAGAAATACGTTTTTTTTCGTCCGTTGAAGCAAAAACAATTGGGGGTTTTTTTTCAAACGGCTGCTATTTTGTTATAGAGAGATTTTTGAGAGAACAAAAAACCAGGCCCTCGAAATTTTTGTCGAGGTTTAATGATTTAAAGTTTTTTTTAATTCAGACGAAGTGGCAAGCCTGTGGAGCGCTCCGCGCAGAACAAAACACTCCGTGCATTGATTTATTTTTGACGGGAGCTCGAGCCGATATTTTGGATTTTTTTTTTATAAATAAAATAGAAATTTACTCTGCATTGGTAGAAGAATAAAATACGTTGAAATCCATTTCCAAAAGTATTTGTATTATAGTGAAACAAAAAAATTCTCGATGTTCATACATTTTTCATGTCATGGCAAAAAGTCCAAAATAGGCGAATCGTGGATTTTCAAGTTTAAATCATGTACATTGTTTAGCCTTACAAATATCTAATTTAATAATAAATCAACACTTAGAAATGTTAAGGAGGTACGCGCTCAGGTATCCACGAGCGCTCAGTTAGGTCGTTTCTTTGGGTTTTCATAACCCAAACAAACCCAAACTCGACCGTTTCGAAACTTTATATCCGAGGGTCATTTTGTAGCTGGTGTCATACTGAATCTAATGGACCTTGATTTTTTTGTTTCAGACAAGCCGTTGCCGAGTTGTGATGGAGCTACCTAGCCCACCTATTTTTCAGGCGTTACGTTAAACTATAGTTTTTGTACTTAAAAATGAATAAAAATGAATAAAATTTTTTTTTATGTATTTCAAGACTTTATTTATCAAGCCCAACAACTTTTATATTCATATCTTTTATAAAATCCTCAAAAAAAAAAAAAAAATCGCGAAAATAGCCTTTTTTTTCGTGGCTCCAAAGTGGACTGGCCCCTTAACGACGAATTTCTTTGGCTCAATTTTTTTTTACTCGTGATGGTCGTCGAACTTTCCGACCCCTCCCTTCCCGGCTACGCCAATGGATTATGAAAAGCAAAGAAAAAATGTACCTGAACGTGAGATCAAGTGCTGAGAACAAACTGTTGCTGTCCTTGGTCTCGGCGTCAACGACGAGCTGGCGCAGGCTCTCGTATATCACGGAATCGAAGAAAGCGAGATCGTGAAAGCGTATTGCTCGCCCGAGTATGTACTTGATGACGTGTCGATTGAGAAATATCGGGCACAGCTCGTTCTGGAGAAGGCAAAGACCGATGAGCCTGCCGACGTTTCTGAACGCGTTCAAACGCTCGTAGCTGCATCTGCCCTGTCGCGGCGTGTAGAAGCCCCGTTTACCGGGCGAATAAAATAACGGCGCGTTATCCTCGGTATCGTCCAATATGCTGTTGTCCATTTTCTTCTTGTTCGCGCCGCAGCGCTCGGTAAGACTGAACACGTCGAGATCGAGTAGTGCCTCGCTCGCGAGATCGTGACAATGGCGCTGTATAAGATCGTAAGCCTCGTCGATTTTCTCCTGAAGCGCCTCCTCCGATGCGAGCAGCGTCAATATTTGCGAGGGCGATAGCTCCAATATCATTCCCGTTATTTTTTCCGCCACGGTTGGTCTCAAAGCGTGCACCTTCGGATACAAACGATCGCCGAGATGCTGCTGATGGCTCGTCAAGTGCTCGTTGCTCATGTGACCGACCGGAAGTGGATGACTGCTCGATGAGCCACCCCCGCTTCCTCCTCCTCCTCCTCCTCCGCCACCACCACCACCACCACCACCGCCACCACCACCACCACCACCACCACCGGTCCCGCCACCGGCACCAGTGCCCGAACCGCTCGCTCCCTCGACCGTGCTCGAGGGATGAAACGAACGTGCCTCGAACGACAATCTCCTTGCTTCTCTGTACTTGCCCGATGAGCGGGGATTCTGAAAGCGAACGATCCTCGTTTCACTCGGGACTTTTGACACTCGAGAGATTCAAGGGGGGGGGGGGGGGCACACGCTGCTCTGGCTCACCTGACGTCGCAGCTCGCGATCTCTGCTCTTCAACTTTTGCAAACCGTTGTACTGCGAATACTTTGTTCCAACCTGGGCTGCTTCGAGATTCGGCAGCTTGTCGTTCGCGAGTAAAGCCTGTTGCAGATACAAGAGAGTACACGTTTTTTTTTTTTTACGATATGTATCTTGAAGATTGGCGTAGTTATTAGGTGTTGGAATTAATTCGTAGCGTTTTACAAGAGATGACGTAGGTAGTACAGTATTTCGTTGTTACCGAGAGTAATGTATTCATCGTGAAACAGCTATCATTGAATGTCATTTGCTGTATAAAACCTCTTTTTGAATCGTAAATAACAACACTTTATAATTTATTGAATATGTCAACATTTGTGCCGAATAAAGTGTTTTTGTGGGGAGTTTTACTTCATTACTTTAATATGAAGAAAAGTGCTGCCGAAGCTCGTCGTACTTTAGTGGAAGTGTACGGTGAACATGCTCTAGCTGAGCAAACGTGTGGGAAGTGGTTTGCACGTTTTAAAGCTGGTGATTTCGACTTGGATGACAAGGAGCGACCTGGCCAGCCGAAAAAATTTGAAGATAATGAGTCGGAGGCATTGCTCAATGAAGACTCATCTCAAACACTTCAAGAATTGTCTACATCATTGGGAGTTGACTTATGAACGGTAGGCAAACACGTCTTAAAACTTTGGGTATAATCCAGAAGGAAGGACATTGGGTCCCATATGAATTGAAAGCAAGGGACATTGAGAGGCGTCTTTTGACATGTGAACTGCTGCTTCAACGGAAGAAAAGAAAAGGTTTTTTGCATCGAATTGTCATTGGTGATGAAAAATGGATCCATTACGACAATCCGAAGCGCAGAAAGTCATGGGTCAAGCCCGGCCAACCATCAACATCAGTGGCAAAGCCAAATATCCATGGGTCCTGCTCTGTATTTGGTCGGATCAGAGGGGTGTGATTTATTATGAACTGCTGAAACCGAATGAAACCATAACTGGGGATCGCTACCGACTGCAATTGATGCGCTTGGAGCCGTGCATTGAAAGAAAAACGGCCGGAATACTCCGAAAGACACGACAAAGTCATTTTGCCGCACGACAATGCTCGTCCGCACGTCGCAAAACCGGTACAAACATATCTGGAAACACTTAAATGGCAAGTCCTACCCCACCCGCCGTATTCTCCAGATATCGCTCCTTCTGATTACCATTTGTTTCGTTCGATGGCTCATAGCCTGTCTGAGCAGAAGTTCACTTCTTACGAAGATTGTCAAAAAAATGGGTCGATACGTGGATTGCATCTAAAGACGAGGCGTTCTTCGGACACGGTATTCGTACCCTGCCCGAAAGATGGTCAAAAGTAGTAGAAAGCGATGGGCAATACTTTCATTAATGTATTTTTTTATTTTCATTTTAAATTAATATTTTTTTTCATTAAAAAAACGCTACGAATTAATTCCAAGTCCTAATAGCATTCTTTTTTTATTTTCGTGGTGCTAGGAGCATTTCGGGAGGCCGGGCCGGCTGGACAAAAAAACTGGTTTTGTTCACAATCATCTTTTTTAATAAAATTTTAATTACTTACTTTTCATACAAACTACGAAATAACGAGGATGGAAATTGGTCAAGTTACATTGAATTATTTATTTATGCATGGATGAAACTCAAATAAAATGAATCGATCCTTTGAATTTAATTATTTTGGATTGATTTTTTTTTTCTGGGTAGGCCGCGCTCGTTTTGGTCTCGTTTAGGTTACGCAATGATCGAGTTCACTCACCTCCGCGATGGCCGTGTAAAAACTTCTCACCACTCCCGAGCCCTCGCCAGGCTCGTCCTTGAACGTGACTTTGATACGATTGAGCGCGAGCGGCGGTGTATTCGAGGCTCGTCGGTTGTAAAGATTGTACTGGGTGTTCAATTCTTTCATCGTTTGCACGAGCAATTGGGTTCTATCGCGATCCACCTGGTGAACAAAACGTAGCGTCAAGGCATCATATACGCGAGAGAATAAATATTTACTAACGGAAAAATTTGGTTTCTTAATTTCAGATAAAGCTATCATGAGTTATCCTGTCCAACACGAGGACACTTTTTTTTTACGAGTCTCCGGAAACCAGGCCCCACCGGCTGAATTTGCCAAATTTTTTGATGAATTTTTTTTTAAATATTGTTGAAATGTTGCTCTTTTGCTTAACATTTTCAATAAAATAATTTATATTAAAAAAAAATACAGAAAATGTTTTTTTTGGCTTCGAAACCACGTAACCCCTTAAGGCCGGATCCCGAATTAGAAGGCCCAAAAAATCGATTTTTTTTTTATTGTTTAAATCTATTCCTGATGTATCTAAGAATGTCTAGACAAAGTTTTATAGCCCAATTCGAAATATTTCCAAAGATACAGCACTGAACGTAGTGGAGTGTCGAGCAGGTATACGGGCGCTCGGGCAGTTAGGGCGCCCGTTTTCTCGAGTTTTCGTTTTTACGATTTTTCTAATTTGGCGTACCTGATTACAAAAAAACTAGAAGTCCAATCGAAACAAACCAAAGCTTGTTCGCTTCAGTATCGTTTTCTTTTCTATTTGAACTAAAAACATTGTCGAAAAAAAAAATTCTTAACAATTTTTTTAGCAAGTTGAAATAATTTTTTTTTTTCACAAAAAGCACATTTTCTACTTCAAACCCGAAAAAACATTCAAATTTCAAAATTTTTTCGTTTTTTTTTTAGTTCATATAGAAGAAAAATATGTCACAATTAAAATGGTTTTTGGTTTTTTTGTTTCAGATGAAAATTACGAGCTCCATTTGTCACGCCGCATGGAAACAGCAGTGGCACGAATGTGCATAAAAATCGGTTGCCTGTTGATATTTTTCTTTAAAAAAAATTGTTTTCTTATGTTCAGACATGTAATAAAATAATCTGAAAATTTCGCTAAACTTGCTTTTTTTTACCCGAAAAAATTCCTCAAAATATCGATTTTTCGAACCGGCTAATTCAGGATCCCGCCTTAAAAAACGGATCTTTGGATATTTAATGCATCCTAAGTTAAACAATAAAAAAAAAAAACATCTCGTACGTTCCGTGGCTGTTGATCTCACCTTCAACAGAGTTATGTCCTTTTGCTGGGAGTTCCGAAGTTTCTCCATGTCCCTGCGAAATTTTGATTCCTTGACGGGAAAGCCACCGAGCTCGGAGACGACCGAGCCCGCCTCGAGGCCAACGTCCTCCATGAAGACACGTCCGAACAAATCGAGGGAGAGTCTCCAACGTCCGAGCAATATGTTGTGTGATATATTGGTGCCGATCGATGAAACAGCCCTTGCCGACTCGACCGGGCTCGTTTCCACGGTCTCGTGAGCTGATATCTCGTGACTAGTAGCCGCCGGATCGACCTCTTCGGCGCTACCGCTTTGCGCTTCCACCGTCGGTACTACCAGAACTTCCGGTGCGCCAACTTTATTAGCGCTCGCTTCCTGCACAATTTAAATTCACGTGAAGTATTTTGGATGACTTTTGGCCACATAACGACACATGACTATTTTTATAACTCACGGTTACCGTTCCAGCGCGAACTATCACGCTTCTACCAGTCTTACAAATCTCTTTGCCTTTGTTACTTCCGGATTGTTCGTTCTGGCTGATCGGCGAAACGATTATCGGAGCTCGATCTATCTGCTCGCTAGCCACTGACGCTTGATTGTCATTTCCTTGATTGAATAATTTTGGTTTTTCCTGCTTTTTTTTTTTCAACGACGAGAAGAAGAAAGCGTCTAATGAAATGGCTTTTTGGCTGGAATGGATGGAAAAAATGAGCATAAAGAGAAAACGTACCGGAAATTTGCTAGTTCCTGGCTCGGCCGAGGACACGGAGCTTCGACGATTCTCCGAGGAGCCGCTGGGCCCCTGAATGACCTGGCTGAAGGTGGGCGTAACCGGTATCGTCGCGTTGTCCGCGCTACGTGCTGAGAGACTCAACCGAGTCGGTAGTCCTTCCAGTGGATTTTGATTGGCTCCGCCGTTGCTCGATCCGGCAATCGGCTGTCTCGGCACACCGAAAAGATCCTCGCGTCTCGAGTGCGGCTGCAGTAGATGCGGCTGATCGGCGAGAGGCAGAGCCTCGCTCATTACCGTGTCGAAGGGATCGAGGGGTGGACAACCGAGGCACAGAGTCGAATCGGATCTTTGCAAAAACGGATGCTTTCTTCCTTTGCCCGTTGCACTCGTTGAGCTGTTACCACCGGTACCGCATACCGGTACTTGCAACAAGTCTGGATAATCGACGGAATCCGTTTCCATCGCGTTTCCGGCTGGCAGATTGTCCTCGTCGCCCTCTTCGTTGTCGTTTTCGTCCTACAATTTTTTCATGAGGAATCTCGTCATGGGGAATTTCATAGTGAGGAATTTCGTCATGGGGAATTTCATAATGAGGAATTTCGTCATGGGGAATTTCATAGTGAGGAATTTCGTCATAAGGAATTTCATAGTGAGGAATTTCGTCATGAGAAATTTCATAGTGAGGAATTTCGTCATGAGAAATTTCATAGTGAGGAATTTCGTCATGAGAAATTTCATCGTGAGGAATTTCGTCATGAGGAATCTCATAGTGAGAAATTTCGTCATGAGGAATTTCATAGTGAGAAATTTCGTCATGGGGAATTTCATAGTGAGGAATTTCGTCATGAGGAATTTCATAGTAAGAAATTTCGTCATGGGGAATTTCATAGTGAGGAATTTCGTCATGAGAAATTTCAGTGAGGAATTTCGTCATGAGAAATTTCATAGTGAGGAATTTCGTCATGAGTAATTTCAGAGTGAGGAATTTCGTCATGAGGAATTTCATCATAAGAAATGATACTTGATTTTAGGGGCGCTAGTTGTTTAAAATATTTTTGAATATTAAGGAATTTCATAATGCGAAATTTCGTCATGGGGAATTTCATAGTGAAGGATTTCGTCATGAGAAATTTCATAGTGACGGATTTCACAGTGAGGAATTCATAGGCAGTGAGGAATTTCATCATAAGAAATGACACTTGATGTTAGGGGCGCTAATTGTTTATAATATTCTTGAATATTAAGGAATTTCGTCATGAGAAATTTCCTAGTGAACAATTTCGTCATGTGGAATTTCATAGTGAGGAATTTCGTCTTGGGGAATTTCATAGTGAGGAATTTTGTCATGAGAAATTTAATAGTGAGGAATTTCGTCATGACAAATTTCATAGTGAGGAATTTCGTCGTGGGGAATTTCATAGTGAAGAATTTCGTCATGAGAAATTTCATAGTGAGGAATTTCGTCATGAGTAATTTCGTAGTGAGGAATTTCGTCATGAGGAATTTCATCATAAGAAATGATACTTGATTTTAGGGGCGCTAATTGTTTAAAATATTTTTGAATATTAAGGAATTTCATATTGCGAAATTTCGTCATGGGGAATTTCGTAGTGAGGAATTTCGTCATGAGGAATTTCATAGTGACGGATTTCACAGTGAGAAATTTCGTCATGAGAAATTTCATAGTGAAGAATTTCGTCATGTGGAATTTCATAGTGAGGAATTTCTCCATGAGGAATTTCGTCGTGGGGAATTTTATAGTGAAGAATTTCGTCATGAGAAATTTCATAGTGAGGAATTTCGTCATGAGCAATTTTATAGTGAGGAATTTCGTCATGAAGAATTTCATCATATGAAAGGACCCTTGATTTTAGGGGCGCTAATACTTTATAATATTTTTGAATATTAAGGAATTTCGTCATGAGAAATTTCATAGTGAAGAATTTCGTCATGTGGAATTTCATAGTGAGGAATTTCGTCATGAGAAATTTCATAGTGAGGAATTCCGTCATGAGCAATTTCATAGTGAGGAATTTCATCATAAAAAAATGACACTTGATTTTAGGGTCCCCATCAGCTTGACCCCATACGACCACAACGGGTTTAGGAATTTCATGATAAGTATTTTCATGACGAATTTCATAATGAGAAACTTTGCAAGAGTAATTTCATAATGAGAAACTTTGTAAGAGTAATTTCATAATGAGAAATTTCACTGTTTTGGGAGCGCTAATAATTACTGGCAGATTGTCCTCGTCGTTCTCTTCATTGTCATTTCCGTGCTACAATTCGCACAGGTATGAATTGACGCCTCGCGGTATTTTTCGAAAGTATTTACGGAGGAGAGAGAAGGGGTTGTACACGATCGCGTGCCGGACAATCGTTTAGCGATATTTTTTTTTCATCACCTTGATACCGCGTCATTATTTTACCTGATCGTTCCAGGACGAATAGGAAGCCGCCTCCTTCTGCGTCTCGCCCCGCGATGCGAGTGGTTCCGAAAGCGATCGCATGTAATAAACGAGCGCGTCGAAGACATAAGCAACGTGACGTAACGCCGAGACATCGAGTACCGGCAAACTGTCGCGATGCTCGCCATTGTGTGCTCGCATCAACGAGAGACAGTAGGAAAGAAATTCCCGACGCGCCGAATTCGCGTCGACACCTGCGAATAATAATGTTATTTTTTCGTCTGTTCGAATATTTCACCGTGTCACTCTCTCTCTCTCCATTTTTCTCAACGAAGATTAACATTCCGACAATGAGTGCAATACTCGAAGCGTAGAGAGGGTACTTTTGGGCAAATCCTCGGCGTACATAAATATTGTAGGCGCGATATCGCGATAATACGCGAGTTGTGTGACAAACCTTCGCGCTCTCGGCTGCTCCGCGGTGGCTCGCCAACGCCTGTAAAACCAACGGTGAGTCGCGTTGAACCTTGTGTCGTGGAGATATTGGATGTCGCAGTGATACCACCGCGTTGATTCCGACCTGTGTTACCCTGAAGCGTTAGGGACAACGCCGCCGAGCTCAGCAGACCCGAAAAGTTGCCACCCGACAACGAAGGCGCGTTGTTCAACGGATGTTCCGGATGCGTTGGATCAGCGCTACGCGTCAATGATACGCCGAATCTCAGTTGCGCTTCGGTCGCGTCCATCACCGTCAACAACCAGTCCCACGTCGGTTTCAAATGTCCCTCGAGGTACATCTGGACAATATGACGTTTTTTTTAAATGAAACCAAATAAATCTTTCGATTGCCATTGATCAACGAACGATAAATACCTGCAAGCTCACTGCGTCCTGATACGTGATCTCCATGAGTCTTGGCAAATTCGGCGCGTGAGTTTTGTAATCGTGCATCATCGTCAACAAATCGGCTATCTGTCTTATGACAATGCCAAACGCACGCGCAAGACAACTCGCTGTTGTTCCCATAGTTATGGGCTCTTGTGCTGCGGCAACTGCCGACGTTGCGGTTGTACGTCTGAGCGACGATGAATCGATAAAAACCAAATTACTACCACCCGTGACGCGTAATCCGGTCGCACGTGTGTTTGGCTCCCGTGGTCTTATAGCCCATTGCATCGAGACAGGCGCTAAATTGTTACGGTGCAGATGCCCCGTCGAGCCACTGGAACGCACGGAAACGAATCTATTTACTAAAAATGCCGATGTCCCGGTACGATAATGGATTCATTGTTTGCTGGTTATTTGATCGTTGATATTTTGAAGCTACTTTAGAATTAACGCTTCGTTGTCATCGTAATGTGATTTTTTTTTCATTGTGCGGAATTTTTTTTATGAGGAACTTCATTATGAGGAATGACACTTGGTTTTAGGGATGCTCATTTTTTTTTAATGTTCTTTTAATACTGAGGAATTTCATAATGAGAAACTTCATAATGAATAATTTCATTATGAGGAATGACACTTGGTGTTAGGGGCGCTAATTTTTCAAATATTCTTTTAATATCGATGAGTTTCGTAAGGAGGAATTCCGCAATGAAGAATTTCACAACGAGGAACTTCTTAATGCATAATTTCATGAAGAATTTCGTAATGAGGAATGACACTTGGTTTTAGGGGTGCTCAATTTTTAATATTCTTTTAATAATGAGGAATTTTATGAGGAATGACACTTGGTTTTAGGGGCGCTAATTTTTCAAATATTCTTTTAATATTGAGGAGTTTCATAATGAAGAATTTCATAACGAGGAACTTCGTAATGAATAAATTCATAATAAGGAATTTCGTAATGAAGAACTTTTTAATGAATAATTTCATGAAGAATTTCGTAATAAGGAATTTCATGATGAGGAATGACAGTTGATTTTAGGGGTGCTGATTTTTTTGTATATTTTTAATATTGAGGAATTTTATAATGAGGAACTTCGTAATTAATAATTTCATGAAGAATTTCCTAATAAGGAATTTCATTATGAGGAATGAAACTTGGTTTTAGGCGCGCTAATTTTTCAAATATTCTTTTAATATTGAGGAGTTTCATAATGAAGAATTTCATAACGAGGAACTTCGTAATGAATAATTTCATGAAGAATTTCGTAATAAGGAATTTCATAATGAGGAACTTCGTAATTAATAATTTCATGAAGACTCTCCTAATAAGGAATTTCATTATGAGGAATGAAACTTGGTTGTAGGCGCGCTAATTTTTCAAATATTCTTTTAATATTGATGAGTGTCATAATGAGGA
Organism: Ophion ventricosus; assembly: GCA_963932345.1. Lineage (NCBI taxonomy): Eukaryota > Metazoa > Arthropoda > Insecta > Hymenoptera > Ichneumonidae > Ophion > Ophion ventricosus. The sequence goes on along the minus strand of OZ010714.1, from coordinate 577,818 downwards.
ATTATGAAACTCATCAAACTTCGTAATGAATCAATTCTTAATAAGGAACTTCGTAATAAATAAAATTCATGATAAGGAATTTCGTAATGAGGAACTTCGTAATGAATAAATTCATAATAAGGAATTTCCTAATGAGGAACTTCGTAATGAATAAATTCATAATAAGGAATTTCGTAATGAGGAACTTCGTAATAAATAAATTCATAATAAGGAATTTCGTAATAAGGAACTTCGTAATAAATAAATTCATAATAAGGAATTTCGTAATAAGGAACTTCGTAATGAATAAGTTCATAATAAGGAATTTCGTAATAAGGAACTTCGTAATAAATAAATTCATAACAAGGAATTTCCTAATGAGAAACTTCGTAATGAATAAATTCATAATAAGGAATTTCCTATTGAGGAACTTCGTAATGAAGTTTCGTAATAAGGAACTTCGTAATAAATAAATTCATAATAAGGAATTTCCTAATGAGGAACTTCGTAATGAATAAATTCATAATAAGGAATTTCTTAATAAGGAACTTCGTAATAAATAAATTCATAATAAGGAATTTCCTAATGAGGAACTTCGTAATGAATTAATTCATAATAAGGAATTTCTTAATGAGGAACTTCGTAATAAATAAATTCATAAGGAATTTCGTAATGAGGAACTTCGTAATGAATAACTTTATGAGGAATTTCACAATCATAAATTTCACGATGAATAACCCTCAGTTTTGAAGGCGTAAATTGTCCGAATATAACAATATTTCGATTGTCGAAAGAAAAAATTGCGGTGATCTAGATACCTTCTGCGTTCGAGTTGTTCGTCACCGATCTGGAATTCCTCGTTGTCCTGTTCGTCGGTCTCGCCGGCCTCGCTGTCGTCGTCCTCCTGTTGGCTGGACTCGGCGTACTCGTCCTCGGGAAATAGAAGTATCGAGCCCATGCCACCGTCGGATCCGGCAGTGGCACCGGTCTGTACGCTGCGTTGTGCGGACGCGGCATCCTGATTGCTGTGATTGTCATCGGAATCGGACTCGGTCTCGCCCTCAGCGAGAAGATCGAGTTCGGTGTCCGATTCACCGTCAACGGGTTGTTCCTCGCCTGCGACGCCGCCAGCATTACCGTCAGGCTCGCCGTTCCCAACGCCACTACCGAGAGGATGACTGGGCGCCGGGACGCCGGATTCCTCGTGTTCGCTTATGTCGCCGTCCAAATCCATGGGCACTTCCTCGCCACCCTCGGCCTCGTCCATCGCCGTGGCGTCCCTCGCTATCACGATATTATTGTTGCCCTGTGGCGGCTGAAGGCCGGCCTCGAGTGTCTGAGCGGTGACGCCGCTGTGCGGTATGAGCGGCTCGATCGAGAACAATTCTTCCGAGCCGTTTATCACCTCGATCGCTGAGCTCGTCAGGGTGAATGGTGCAGTAGGCCGCGAGACACCAAGTCTTACAGGCGCTATCAACGAGTCCGCGGTCTCGCACAATTCCTCAACCGCGAGCTTTATCAACGCTTGAAAGACTCGACGACACTTTATCAATGGCTGCGAGGCTTGGCTGGCGCTGTGAAGTGTGTTGAAGCTTCTTCAGATTCATTCGCGATCGTTCTTTAAAAAGCCTCCCAACATCTACTCGCTTTTGTAGGATCGATCGTACACAATTTTTTTTTTTTTTTAAATTATTTTGTTATTCGCGCTAGCCCGAGAAACGCTCGCGAACGAAGAATAAAAGCCGCAGAGTAGCGAACCGGATACGGCGACAAGTTCGCAAAAAGGCGAATCTTCGATAACGGGGAAAGGAGGAAGAAAGAACAAAAGCACGAAAGAAAGAAAGAAGGAACGAAAAAAGGAAAGAATGAAAGAAAGAAAAAAGGAACGAAAGAAGGAAAGAAAAAAAGAACAAAAGAAAGAAGGAAAGGAAGACGGAAGAAAGAAAAGAAGGAAAGGAAAAAGGAAGGAAGTAAAGAAAGAAGGATAGAAAGAAAGAAGAAAGGAGGGAAAGAAAGAAAGGAAGAAGGAAGGAAAGAAAGGAAGAAGGAAAGAAAGAAAGGAAGAACGAAAGGTAAAAAGAAGAAAGGACGAAAGGAAAAAAAGAAAGAACAAAAAAAAGGAAGGAAGAAAGAAGGAAGGAAGCAAAGAAAGAAAGGAAGAATAAAAGAAAGATCGGAAGAAAGAAGGAAAGAAACAAAGAAAGAAGAATAGAAGGAAGGAAGGAAAGGAAGAAAGAACGAAAGGTAAAAAAGAAGAAAGGACGAAAGGAAGAAAGGAAAAAAAGAAAGAAAGAAGGAAGGAAGAAAGAAAGAAGGAAAGGAAGAAGGAAAAAGGAAAGAAAGAAGGAAGGAAGAAAGAAGGAAAGGAAGGGAAAGAAGAAAGAAAGAAGGAAAGGAAGAAGGAAAAAGGAAAGAAAGATCGGAAGAAGGAAAGAAGGAAGGAAATAAAGGAAAGAAAGAAAGAAGGAAAGAAGAAAAGTAGGAAAAAAAGAAAGAAAGAACGGAAGAAAGGAAAGAAAGAAGGAAAGAAAGATAGAAAGAAGGGAAGAAAGAAAGAAAGAAGAAAGGAAAGAAAGAACGAAAGAACGCAGAAAAGAGAAGGAACGCAAGAACGGCCGAAAGAACGAAAGAAAGAAACAACGAAATAAATAATAAAGAAAACAAAATCTAGAGCACGCGGTTTCTCGTTCGGCGGGGTTCGCAAAAATTGTGCGCGATCAATCCTACGAGCGCAAACGTACCTCCTTCTCTTGGCGGTATTGGGGGCCATCTCGATGGTGAATATAACGAATATACGAGCGACCGAACGAACGAAACGACGGGCCACGTTGTTGGCCTCCTCCTGACGTCCAGGCACCGATTCGTTCTGAAGCTCCCGGATCAGTGTTGTCAGCAGCGTGTCGAGCATCTGAACGCAGACAGTGACAATGAAGACTCGAACAAACTCGATACGATTATAAATGTGGAAAAAAAAAAAGCAAAAAAAAAAATGACGCTGTACCTCGGAGCTGCACTTGACGAGCAACGAGTGCGTGAACTTGTCGAGCAACGCGGTGCCGCTCTGACGGCAAGATTGTCCCTGATCTCCGAACAACTGGTCGTTTCCGCTCTCCGCTACACCCGACATTATCGTGCACTGCACAGCCGGCCAATCGTTCAACAAACGCTCGAGTGCGCGTCTACTGAAGCGCGGCGGCTCGAGATCGTGATCCGGCATATCCGAGACCGCGCCCAAACCGTCCGACGACGCCGTTTTACGTCCCGCCGAGGTCGAACGTTGACGCGGCGCCGAACGAAATTGTCTCTGCTCGATCGATTGTCGGCCCACCGTCTGCACGAGAAACAGGAGAATGCTCTCGCCCCTGGACAAAGACAACCGAGTGTTCGGTGTGATTTTTTTTTTTTAATATCAAAAGTTCGATCAGTCGCGAAAAAGCGACGTTGTTTTTTTCTTTAATGGTGCCAAAGGGTCTAGCCGGATAAGAATGGTAAATGTGCCCCCACCGAATTTTGTGGCGCCGATTTTTTCCTAAGTTCCTAACCTAAAAAACAATTTTGTGCAAAATTACAGCTTTCTACATCGATTCCGGGGGGGGGGGGGCTTCCTGCTGGAAAAACCTGTTTTTTTTCGATTTTTGCAGTTTTTAAATACCTAGAGGCGACCGAAAAATCGGAAAAAATCCTGAAAAATCAGAAACATGTCAGTGTCAATGGAATTTTTTTTTTTGATTTTTTGTATGCTAAACTCTATTTTTAATCATCGAATCTTCCTTTAAAAATATTATTTTGTAGCGAAGAGATTTTTCTATTATGACAAAAATTGACATGATTTTACTGTTCGTTCCCTGCATTTCAAAAAAAAAAAGTCTCAAAATTCGACTTGCAACACATTGAAAAAAAATTAAAACGATAACATTTTTCTATGTTTCATTGAAAATCCATACATAAATCATTCTTTGGGTTTAATTAATGGGTGATCCTGGTTGGAGATGGAAACAATTTTGCTGGAAATGGCTGGAGATTGGAAACAATTTTGCATAAAATTGTTTTTTTTTAAGTTAGGAACTTAGGAAAAAATCGGCGCCACAAAATTCGGTGGGGGCAGATTCACCATTCTTATCCGACTGGACCCTCTGCAAGAACCAATATTTTATAATAATCGTGTGTATATTAATAATATTGTGTATTATAATATTATTAATAATATTATATTGTTATAAATATTATTTTATAATATATTATATATTACTATATAATATATTATATATCATATGATATATATATCTATCTATATATTATATATTACTATTTAATATATATTATATTATATAATATTCTATTATATAATATATAACAATATTATATCTTATAATATTATTATATTATATAATAATATATTATTATATTATTATATATTATAATATAATATAATATTATTATATATTATATTATAATATATTATAATTTTTTTTTTTATTGGTGTGTTCCAATGGTACGCCCGTTTTGCGCTTATTACCAGTCCCATATTTTTTTAAATATATTATAATATACTATAATTATATGATATATATATCTATCTATATATTATATATTACTATATAATATATATTATATTATTACTATAATATTATTATAATACTATTATAGTAATAATATTAGTAAATAAAATAATAGTATAATATTATAATAATAATATTATAATAATTATACTATTATATAATAATAATACTATTATAATATAATAGTATTATTATATTACTAATATTATAATAATTATACTATTATACTATTATAATATTATTATATATTATTCTATTATATAATATATAACAATATTATATCTTATAATATTATTATATTATATAATAATATAATATGATATATATATATTATATGATATATATATCTGTCTATATATTATATATTACTATATAATATATATTATATTATTACTATAATATTATTATAATACTATTATAGTAATAATATTAGTAAATAAAATAATAGTATAATATTATAATAATAATATTATAATAATTATACTATTATATAATAATAATACTATTATAATAATTATACTATTATATAATAATAATACTATTATAATATAATAGTATTATTATATTAATAATATTATAATAATTATACTATTATACTATTATAATATTATTATATATTATATTATATAATATTCTATTATATAATATATAACAATATTATATCTTATAATATTATTATATTATATAATAATATAATATTATTATATTATTATATATTATATTATAATATATTATAATTTTTTTTTTTTTATTGGTGTGTTGCAATGGTACGCGCCTTTTGCGCTTATTACCAGTCCCATATTTTTTTAAATATATTATAATATACTATAATTATAATATTATTATATATTACATTATATTATTATTATATTAGTAAGAATAATAATATTGTGTAATAATAATCGTGTGTATAATAAATAATAATCGCTAGCAAAAGTTGAAATTGGATTCCAATGGAGAATCCCGATTAGAATCCAATATACGACGAGCGTGACACGTATCGACACGAAGCAAGTGTGCTCACCGAGAATTGATTTTCGTGGCAAGATCCGTGTTGGTAACGAGACGGCAGAGCAAATCGTAGCGAGCCCCTTGATGGCCGACTATGAGAGCTCGACACTTGCACTTCTCCCAGCAATCGCAATAGGCCGTAGGCGAGGTCTTCTTGACTTTGCAATCGTGGCCACGGTGGCAAACACGCGCGCACTCGGTGCAGCAGCAAAGAGATCCGGTAAGTCCGCAGGTGCGGCACTCGAATATATCCTGATGTATGTGCGCGGTGCCGGTCCACGTGAAGCTACAAGTGTCGTTGCAGCAAGTTACGAATAACGGCGAAAGATCGGGACTCGCGTCCGCCGGAAGTATCATCGCCGAACAGTCCTTTCCGTCACGTCCGACACGCTGTATCGTGTCGAGAAGTATGAGAGCAGCGTGATAGGCGCGCACCGATACTGCGAGCATCAACGGTGTCTGGCCCTGCGCGTCTCTGTTGGAATAAAACACACTTTTATCGTTAGTTCGCACGTACGTATGGAAGCGGAGAAAGAGACAAATGTCTCGGTCGAATTTTTTTTACCTCGCTGTTAACAGGTCCTTCAAATGCGGCCCAAGGGTCGCGTTCTCGCACATGTACTTGAGCACGAGCAACGCGTTGTTCCTGCGCTCGGTAGAGTCTATCACGTACGTATTGTTCGACGTTGAGCCCGTACCTGACACGAGATTACATTCGTTAATTCACACAAAATCATTTGGACAAAGTGTAGTTTTTCATACTTTTCTATCGCATAAACCTTTTTTTTCTTTATACGTTCATCCATTTGTTCATGAGAAATGATTAATTTAGGTTTTTTTTTTGTGAACAAACGAACATTTTTTTTTTCTACAACTCGGCATTATCGTAGTTTTCGAAATTGTAAAAAGTATCCGTTTTATTATTATTATACTAAAGTATTTCATTTTTATTAGTTTTTATATTTTTTTTATTATATACTATTTTTTTTAATTATGATTTTAATTAATTTAATTTTTTTATTATAAACCCAAACGAATGCAAAATCTTTTGTCCGATTCACTTCAAATTCGGACGGAGCGTAGTTTATGACATTTTTTTTATCGTATCAACGGATGTTTTTTTTTTTTTTTCATATCCATGCGTTGATGACAAATTATTCGAGTATTTTTTTTTTTGACGAAACCGAACTTTTTTTTTCTACTGCTTGCCAATCTGCAATTTTGAAAATTTCAAAAACTCATCTGTTTTATTATTTTACTAAAGTTTTTGATTTTTATTGTTGTAAAATATTTTAGTTTTTCTTCGAAATTTATTTATTATTTTTACTATTATTCAGTTATTTTTATTATCAAGTATTATAAACCCAAACGAACGCAAAATGTTTTGTCCGATTCACTTCAAATTCGGACAGAGCGTAGTTTATGACATTTTTTTTATCGTATCAACGGATGTTTTTTTTTCATATCCATGTGTTGATAACAAATTATTCGAGTATTTTTTTTTTGACGAAATCGAACTATTTTTTTTTCTACAGCTTGCCAATCTGCAATTTTGAAAATTTCAAAAACGCATGTGTTTTATCATTTTACTAAAGTATTTGATTTTTATTGTTGTTAAAATATTTTAGTTTTTCTTCGAAATTTATTTATTATTTTTACTGTTATTTACTTATTTTTATTATCAAGTATTATAAACCCAAACGAACGCAAAATCTTTTGTCCGATTCACTTCAGATTCGGACAGAACGTAGTTTGTAATATTTTCTATCGTATAAACGAATGTTTTTTTTTCATATGTTCATCCATTTGTTAATAACAAATGATTAAAGACGTTTTTTTTAATGGAAAATCGCATTTTTCTTTCTACAGTTTTCCATTTTCGGTATTTTCAAAACTTCATAAAAGTAACTTCATAAACTACATTGATTTATTATTCTTCACTATTATCTAGTTATTTTTATTATTAGTAAGTATTGTAAACCAAAATAAACACAAAATCATTCGTCCGATTTACTTCGAATTCGCACAGAGCATAATTTATAACATTTTCTGTCGTATGGCGAACGATTTTTTTTTACATATGTCTATTCATTTGTTGACAACAAACCATTGAAGTTGTTTTTTTTTAATCGAAAATCGAACTGTTTTTTCTACAATTTGCCATTTTCAAAATTTCATGAAAGTATCCGTTTTATTATTATACTAAAGTATTTTATTGTCATCATTAAAAAATATTAGTTTATTTTTTAGTTTTCATACTAAATGTAAATTTTATAAATTTTCTTCAAATAATAATAATAACCCCTATTGTTTATCAATATTTCCCAATGAAAAATGAACCTCCACCTTGGCAAGACTATAAATTGTGCCCAAAATCCCGTCATCCCGATACTCCCAGCGCAAAAAAAAATTAAAAATCTTTGTTTTTTTTTGGGCCCCAAGTTAAGGGGCCAGTCCACTTCGAAAATTAAAAAAAAATCGATTTTTTTTTTACTGTTTTCGAAAGTACATACATTCAGAAATATTGTGTCAATATTGCTGATTGATTTTAGGTAAGAGTTTTTCATAGTATAAACTTCAAACGCGTTTTTCTCGAAACAACGTTTTCAAAATCTAGCTCCATCGTATCTCTAAAACTGATAAACCGATTCTCTTGAAATTTCAACCACATATTGTAAACATGATTCGCAACAAGATGACCCTCGATGGTTTTAAAATTTTGATTTTTACTATTTTTTTTTGTTGCGAAAAACTGCGAAAAAACGCGTTTTTTTAAATACTTTTTTCGTTTTTCATCTGCCATTTTTTTTGTTTTTCGATAAAACTTTATATCCGAGGGTCATTTTGTAGCTGGTGTCATACTGAATCTAATGGACTTTGATTTTTTTGTTTCAGACAAGCCGTTGCCGAGTTGCGATGGAGCTACCAAGCCCACCTATTTTTCAGGCGTTACGTTAAACTATAGTTTTTGTACTTAAAAATGAAAGTGAATTAAAAAATTTTTTTTTAAATGTATTTCAAGACTTTATTTATCAAGCCCAACTTTTTTTTTTGCAGTGTTCCAACGTATACTCTTTTATGAGTTTTTACGTATTACCCTTCCCAATTGAATCCTCTTTCCTATCACTCCCTACACCCGCACTTCGCTAATCTAACCTAACTTCCGTTGCGTCCACAGCCGTCTTAAGGCCGGATCCTGAATTAGAAGGTCCAAAAAATCGATTTTTTTTAAATTGTTTAAATCTATTCCTGATGTATCTAAGAATGTCTAGACAAAGTTTTATAGCCCAATTCGAAATATTTCCAAAGATACAGCACTGAACGTAGTGGAGTGTCGAGCAGGTATACGGGCGCTCGGGCAGTTAGGGCGCCCGTTTTCTCGAGTTTTCGTTTTTACGATTTTTCTAATTTGGCGTATCTAATTACAAAAAAAACTAGAAGTCCAATCGAAACAAACCAAAGCTTGTTCGCTTCAGTATCGTTTTCTTTTCTATTTGAACTAAAAAACATTGTCGAAAAAAAAATTCTTAACAATTTTTTTAGCAAGTTGAAATAATTTTTTTTTTCACAAAAAGCACATTTTCTACTTCAAACCCGAAAAAACATTCAAATTTCAAAAAAAAATTCGTTTTTTTTAGTTCATATAGAAGAAAAATATGTCATAATTAAAATGGTTTTTGGTTTTTTTTGTTTCAGATGAAAATTACGAGCTCCATTTGTCACGCCGCATGGAAACAGCAGTGGCACGAATGTGCATAAAAATCGGTTGCCTGTTGATATTTTTCTTTAAAAAAAATTGTTTTCTCATGTTCAGACATGTAATAAAATAATCTGAAAATTTCGCTAAACTTGCTTTTTTTTTTACCCGAAAAAAATTCCTCAAAATATCGATTTTTCGAACCGGCTAATTCAGGATCCCGCCTTAAGCTACACTATACCGCATTTGCCGAGGGTACGGGGAAACTGTGGAAAACCCGTACCGGTATAGACGGCCCTGTATTTTTTGATTCCTTGGCATACCAGACCTTTTTGCTCACGGTCTCAGAACCAAGGCCTCAGAAAAACGGCCTCCCGCTCACTCGTTGATGCGCCAGCCAGAGCACGGCTAAGCGGTCACCGCACCAAGTACTGACCTCGTTCGAGGCTGCTTGACATCAGTGATCGCCCGAGCCGCACCCCGACCGCCCAACCACCAGCGTCGGTCCCAACAACTTTTATATTCATATCTTTTATAAAATCCTCAAAAAAGAAAAAAATCGCGAAAGTAGCCTTTTTTTTCGTGGCTCCAAATTGGACTGGCGCCTTAACGCGGAGCATCACAAAAAAAAAAAAAAAAAAAACAAAAAAAATTTGTCTATCATCTCGATCGTACCGGATTTATTCATCATCGATATACTGGCCGCGCCGATGCTGAGTAGGCTGTCCTCCTCGCCGGAAGTGTTGTCGAGCTCGGGTGGCCAGATGAGCGGCGGTATCGGTTCCTCGAGTGGTGTCACGCGTCCGTCAACTGCACCGGTCATAAGTTCACGCTCGATACTTTGCTCGTTGTCCTTGTTCGACGATGGCGAGCACATGTTAACGCAAGCGTGCAAGATGTTGCGATTACCGTCGCATCGCTCAGCAAGAACAGATTGTATCTGTGCCGTGTTTCCTTCTGCGATTTCGAACGAAGAAAAGAAAAGGAAAAAAACAACATCAATATGAAAATCAGTCGTTCGCGACTGGCGATTGCAAAGAGAAGACGAAAAAAACTTGAATTACGCACTCTGATCGTGTTCGAGATTGAGAAAGACCTGCTTGACGCCGTCGTAGTCGCATCTAAGTATGCGCGGCATTAGCATTAGATTGTCGAAAACTAGTGCGATAACGGCAACTTGATTCTTGCGATTGGTCGAATTCGAGTAACTCGGTATCGGCACCGTTGACGCACCAATGCACAATACAGGCGCGAGATCGAGCCAATTTGGCTCGCGTATCGAGTAAGCGCAATCCTTTGCTATCGGATATATCGTGCCGTTGCCGTCGCGCAGTATCATTGTCTTCTGAAATTTCTCGGAGCGTTAACGTTAAAAATGTGCAAAAAAAAAAAAAAAAAAAAAAACAGGCCGTAAACAAATCGTTCGAGCACAAAGGACACATGGTTTTTTTTTTCGAGTATTATTGAGGAGTTTCGGGACAAGTGGTGAAGTGCTACCGTTTGAAATTTATACAGTAAATACTTTCTCACAAACTGAATGCACCTTACAAATTTTAAATCGCTCGTTTACACCGTTCCTATAAAATTTACAATAAAACAAAACGCTTTTTAACACAAGGAGATATTTGAGGGGCCAGTCGACTTTGAAAATTTCAAAAAATCGATTTTTTTTTCTCCTTTTTTCGAAAGTACGTACTATTCAGAAATATTGTGTCAAAATTTTATGAAAATCCGGGGCTCTCTAAGTCAAACTCGGCCCGTTCGCCATCGGATTCGCCGACAATCGCGATGACGAGCGTGTTCGCTCTGCAAACCGCCGCAGTTCTGAGTGCTCGAAACGAGACCAGAACCAAACGAAAGCAAGCAAGACTCGAAGAAATCGACGATGATGGAGCAATCAGAAGGGATTTTTTACGGTGCTGGAATTGCCGATTGAGTTTAGGTAAGACTTTTTCATAGTATTAACTTCAAACGCGTTTTTTCTCGAAACAACGTTTTCAAAATCTAGCTCCATCGTATCTATAAAACTAATAAACCGATTCTCTTGAAATTTGAACCACATATTGTAAACATGATTCGCAATAAGATGACCCTCGATGGTTTAAAAATTTTGATTTTTACTCTTTTTTTTGCGAAAAAACTGCGAAAAAACGCGTTTTTTATTACTTTTTTCGTTTTTCATCTGCCATTTTTTAATTTTTTGATAAAACTTTATATCCGAGGGTCATTTTGTAGCTGGTGTCATACTGAATCTAATGGACTTTGATTTTTTTGTTTCAGACAAGCCGTTGCCGAGTTGTGATGGAGCTACCTAGCCCACCTATTTTTCAGGCGTTACGTTAAACTATAGTTTTTTTTACTTAAAAATGAAAATGAATTAAAATTTTTTTTTTAAATGTATTTCAAAACTTTATTTATCAAGCCCAACAACTTTTATATTCATATCTTTTATAAAATCCTCAAAAAAAAAAAAAAAAAAAAATCGCGAAAATAGCCTTTTTTTCGTGGCTCCAAAGTGGACTGGTCCCTTAAATCGCTCGTCTACACCGTTCCTATAAAATTTACAATAAAACAAAACTCTTTTCGCAATGCCTGCCCCGAAAGTGCGATTTTCGATTGGTGTTTAGCGTGCGGAAAGTGGCTTATTTCTCAACGATGCTTACTTTCCCGCACTAGTGCGGGAATGTGAGACTTTCCCGCACTAGTGCGGGAATGTGAGACTTTCCCGCACTAGTGCGGAAAAAAATCTATTTATAGCTCACTTTACCACATTGATTCGCGAAAAAACGGTTTTTTTCACGGTTGACAGTTTTTTGTTCTACGATTTTGGACCGATCGAAGAAACTTGAATGTAGCGAAATTCATGTGATATGAAACGTCAACTTATCAAAGTCGTATTTTCTGAAAAGGAAATGATCTGAACTGATCTGATATATTTGAATATAATTGTTATTGGTTTTGTTGAATCTCAAATCCCACTTTCGAGACAGTCATTGCAAAAAATAATGTATGGGACATGTGCGAAAAAAAAACGAATTACATCGCGCGTAAGTTGCCGAATTCGCCTCGACTTATGGTGCATTTCTCACTCGTACTCGTGTGAAATGCGCCATAAGCCTTCGGCTCATGCGGCAACTTCACGCGCGATGGAATTCGTTGTTTTCCGCACTTGTAGCATAAATTACTATTTTAACACAAGGAGATATTTAAACTGCCTACGCTCATGGCTGAATGGCAATTTTACGCACGAAATGGTGTGACAATTTAAAAAAAAAATGTTATGAGAAATTGTCAAATCACTCAGTACGTTGTGACAAAAACGTCATCAGTGTCATAATGATAAATGCTCTATGTTAAAAGGTGTTTCTTCCGTTGTCAATTTTATATTAGGTGTGTGAATTAATTTTTACAGATTTTTCTAGCAGGCTGGGAATCCTCTTGCAGGTTGAAATATTTCAACGTCCTTTTAGGATTTTCAAGTATTGACATGGCCCTGTTCAAGACGCTGTATGAATTTATTGGGCGAGCATCGTAACCTTAAAAGAAAGTAGCAAGAACAATGGCAACCGATAAACTGCACATTCGCCACTGCATCCTTTACGAATTCCAACAAGGAAAAAGTGCCACCAAAGCGTGGCAGTCAATTTGTTCTGTGTTCGGGAAGAGTATTGTGTCATACGAAACACGCAATTATTGGTTTAAACGTTTTAGAAACAATGATTTCGAACTCAGTGACCGTGCGCGTACTGGACAGCCTGAAAAATTTTCGTACGACGATTTGGAAACTTTACTGGTCCAAAATTCTTCACAGACACAAGAAGAACTTGCAGCGCCCAACTAGAAGTTGATCGATCAACCGTTGCCAAGAGGTTACACGCGATGGGAAAAATTCAGAAGCTCGGGAAATGGGTCCCACACGAAATTACCGAATATATAACCTCGGACAACGGATGAACACGTGTCTTTGGTTGCTCAGCAAACAACGAAGGAAGAACTTTCTCTGGAAAATCGTGACGGGGGATGAAAAATGGATCCTTTATGAGAATCCCAAGCGGAAAAAATCATGGGTGGACCCTGGAGGACCAACAACATCAACTCCGCAAACCGCAAATGAACGTCAAAAAAATGCTTTTGTGTATCTGGTGGGACATAAAGGGTGTTTCTTTATCATGAACTTCTAGAACCGAGTCAGACGATCACCGCAGAACGATACAGTGACCAATTAAATCGTTCAAGCGAAGCAATTGAGCAAAAAAGGCCATTCACAGGACACGGAAGGCGAAAAGTCATTCTCCTGCGTGATAACGCTCGACCTCACGTTCCTCGTACGACCCAAACAACTATTTTAAACCTGGACTGGGAAGTTCTTCCTCATCCGGCATATTCACCGGACTTTGCCCCATCCGACTATCACCTATTTCGGTCAATGGCGCAACAGCTCAAGAGCGAGCCACTTCCGAGAAGTCGATGATATTAGGAAATTCGTCGATGACTTTATCGCCTCGAAACCAGCCAGCTTCTATCGTGATGGTATCTCTATGCTACCAGATCGGTGACAGAAAGTTGTAGAAAGCAACGGGGGATATTACCCGGTTTAAACACGTTTTTGTCTATTTTTTTAATAAACCGCAAGTATGAAAAAAAAAACTGTAAAAATTCACACACCTAATAAAAAGGTTCAACTTGAACATTCAAAATCTCCGTAACTATGTTCACGAAAACCGATTGATTTTTGGGACAGTTAATGCATTGTAAATTAATCTCTCGGCGATATACAGGGTGTCCAATAGGAAGTTGCTAAAACTAAATAAGTGTCTCTTCCCTCCATGAATTCAATAGGGGTCCCTTTTTCTAAGGCGCATACCTGAGGCCCAGCAGTTTTATTCCAGCCGTGGTTGAAGCAAGTACGCGCGCGTCAAAATGAGTGAGCTCACCACGGAAGAAAAAGTATATCTTATTGAGTGCTTCTTCTCGAGGGGAAAAATTTATAGTAATGCGTATAGAGGGTTTCGTATTAAGTTTGGAACTCATAGAGTTGCCAGCGAAAACACTCTGAAAAGGTAAGAATTTAATATTTATTCATATTCATCTATCACACAACTTGTCTTTCAATTCAATTAAACTGCATTGAAGTAATTTTACGTTAATTTTTGTAGGATAATCGATAACTTCGTGGAGTGTGGTACACTCCAGGACCGTAGACACGAGTTGCCAGGTCCATCTGTTACGGTGACTACACCAGAGACGGCATGGGCAGCGATTTCAGTAAAAGGAATTTATTTGCAATTCTTGGAATCTACGGTAACAGGAGAGAGTTACAAACAGCTTTTGGAAACGAAATTCTTCCCTTATGCAAAAAAGAGGGGACTGGTTAAAAATTTTTACTTCATGCAAGATGGAGCGACGCCGCACCGGGCTCATGAGGTGTTTGAAGCTATTCATCCCGTATATGGGACTCGAGCAATCGGTCTGGGGTACCCTAAATTTGCTCAAGGCGGACTAGAATGGCCTCCGTACTCACCGGACCTGAACCCTTGTGATTTTTTCTTGTGGGGTTACATTAAAGATCATTGTTACGGTAAAAACCCCAGCACAGTAGAAGAACTGATCGCGGCCATCCAGGATGTGGTTCGCGGCATTACGAACGATATGTTGGACACAGTTTTTCACAGTTTTCAAAAGAGAATTGATTTTTGTGTACAATCTAACGGTTCGCACTTCGAAAATATCTATCATTAATCACTATACTTTTTCGTTATTTTTATAAGATATAATAACTTGACATAACAAATATTTGACTGGGTTTTATTTATGTGCGTTTAAAACTGCAGAGTTTCCTCTATTTAAAGCAATTTGGCTTTTCTGATTCTGTGCACGTGTTTTGAAATGACAGCCGATTAGTTTCAACAACTTCCTATTGGACACCCTGTAAATATCAATCGTCTACGAGCATTTCGATTTTGACGTCGAAACTCCTCAACTGACTAAAAAAAAAACCCACATACTGATGTTTGACTCAGTATCACAATCACCTCAATAGAGATGAAAAAAAAAAATTAATAAATCCGTAATTACCTCGCCAGCGCTGGTGAGGCTGATATTCTGAGACTGCAGTCCCAAAAACGACGTTATGTCCGAGGGTATGAAGCAATCCTGAACGTATCTTCCCGTGCTGAGATTATAAACGACGTAGCTCAGTTTGTTGCCGTTCTTCAAAACCGCATGAATACCTGTAAATCGGTTCAACCATCATCGAATAAGTCGTTGCGACATTGCACGGAAAGTGAAGAGGACGCAAAAAAAAAAAAAAAAAAAAAAAATTGATGGAAAGAATACCTTGCCCGTCGGTGGATACTGTCAAAAGGCTCTCCGTCACGCCCTCGACGATGTTGACGCGCCTTGGCGTGCGTTGGAAACAATCCGGCGCGCGTGGATTCATCGATGACTTTATTACCTGATCGATCACGCGAAGGAACAGTGTATTTGTCGGTTTTTTGTGTTTTTTCTTCTTCGAGGCTCAAGACCTATTTTTGCGGAAATAAAAATCTTACCTGGAGCTCGTCCTTGCGCAGGAGTCTGCAATCGGCTAGGAGCTTTATCATGTCCTCAGCTGTGACGTCCTTGAAGTCGGACGTGCTGAAGTCTTTCTCCTTCGTCTCTTTCTCCTTCTCCTTGGAGTCCTTCGAGAAGAATTTAACGGCGACGTAACAGCCGTCGACCTTGATGACCTTGCCTAACGAACGAGAGTAAATTTCTCGTCAGTGTGGAAGATTATTGAAGAGGGATTTTTTGGCATTTTCTTGCAGAATATACTCTTGAGACGTTTCATGAATTTTCGGGTCGATAGGCCTGCTCATCCAAAAGTTCGAGACAAACTCCTTGAAAAGAAAAAAACGAGAAGAATTTTGCCGGAAGGCACTCACCGATCGGCACGGTCTTCACGTCCTCGACGAACACCACGTCCTTCAGCTGCCAGTCCTCCTCGTCCTTGCGCTCGGGTTCGCCGTCGCTTCTCGGTGCCATTCGCTTCTGACGTTCTGTCGGATCCGCACATTTTTATTTTATTTTTTACATCGTGGGAAACGTCCATGAGCAAAATTAACGAAGGTGAGAAGAAATGAATGCGACGCGAGAAGATCGGGGTCTGTACTCACTGTGGCTGGTGGTGATGCTTCCGGTGTCGCTGCATGTGCTCGATGCCGGCGACGGCGGCGGTGGCATGTCCAAACGATCGGCAGTCTCCTTGTGATTGGATTTGCTGCTACCGCTCGCGGTCGCGTTACCGTTCGTCTCGCGTTTGTCAAAGGTACCGGTCGTACCGTGCAGAGAACCGGCCGGCAGGATTTTGAATCGATAAGTCGAATCGAGATTCCACGCGGCCGAAAGCAACTGCCCTACCTTCGGGACTCCGTTGGCGATCGTGAAACCTAAAGAATTGTTAAAACACGAATCGTCGATTGGAGCACTAGCAGAGGTGTACAAGTGTGAAATGCGGATTTCAGACAACAGATGGTGCACCAATGGACAGTTGGAGAATTGGAGAGTTGGAGAGTTGGAAAGTAGTTGGAAAGTTGGAGAGTAGTTGGAGGATCGGAAAGTAGTCGGAGAGTTGGAGAGCAGTTGGAGGGTTGGAGGCTTGGAGAGTTGGATAGATAGCACCTCATAATATTCGCACGTGCCTTATTCTTATCAGCCGAAAAGTCTGATTACACTTTCAATGCCATGAAATAGTTGCACTTTGTGTAATATCTGTAGATTTTTTGTTAAAAATGTACCTTATTACCTACAAAATTATATTCCAAAAGATTATGGGTGTGAAAAATATCTAAGTACTCGATTTTCGAATTCTAGCGCAACCCCTCTTGATTCATGCCTTGACTTTTTACTAACTTTAAACGCGTTTATCTCAAAACTACATTTTTCAAGTCGGCTGGACTCATAAGTCAAACAAATTTCAACCGATTCACTTGAAATTTTAACTGTATATTTAAAATTACATTTTCTGAGGCACTACGTAGGATTTTTTTTAATTATATTGCATAGTTCCTTTTTTATAAACAATTTGCTGACGATTTTCACATGGAATTTTATACTTTTTGTTTTAGAAATACGCCATTTTGACAAAAAACAATATATGAAAAAAATCCTACGTACTTCTATAGCTATTCTTATATACCAGGTGTATAAGTATGAAATACGGATTTCAGACAACAGATGGTGCACCAATGCAGTTTGCGCTGTAAAGATTTGACAATGCGCCATTTTGTCGTGTCATCAACAAGTGTCAGACGCGAACGAGTGATAAATTGGAAAAGTGTGTGCATAGTGTTGTGTTGTTGTGTTCAGTGTGCCGAAATTTATACCGAACAAAGAGCATTTGCGGACAGCATTAATTTTTTCCTTTCATTTGAAGAAAACTGCTGCTGAATCATATCGATTACTTCGAGAAGCTTATGGTGAACATGTTCCATCGCAAGATACGTGTGAACGATGCTTTCGACGTTTCAAAAGTGGTCACTTCGATGTTGCGGACAAGGAACATGGAAAACCGGCAAAAAAATACGAAGATGTGGAATTGCAAGCATTGTTGGACGAAGATGATTCGCAAACACAAAAACAACTCGCCGAGCAATTGGGCGTTAGTCAACATGCTGTATCCAATCGGCTATCGAGAGATGGGAAAGATTCAGAAGACCGGTAGATGGGTACCACACGAGTCGAACGACAGGCAAATGGAAAAGCGCAAAAACACATGTGACATTTTGCTCGCTCGGTACAAAAGGAAGTCGTTTTTGCATCGTACAGTTACAGGGGATGAGAAGTGGATTTATTTTGAGAATCCCAAGCGCAAAAAATCATGGGTAGGACCAGGCGCACCGTCACACGTTGACCGCAAGACCGAATCGCTTTGGCAGAAAGACGATGCTCTGTGTTTGGTGGGACCAGAGGGGCGTGGTCTGTTATGAGCTGTTAAAACCTGGGCAAACGGTTGATACTAAACGTTACCAACAACAATTGACCGATTCGAAGCGTTCGCTGCTTGAAAAAAAGGCCAGAATACCGAAAGAGGCAACACAAAGGCATTTTTCTTCATGACATTGCTCCATCAAATACGGCAAAACCAGTTCGCGACACGTTGGAAGCACTCAGCTGTGGAAGTTCTACCCCATGCGGCTTACTCATCGGACTTGGCTTCTTCCGATTACCACTTGTTTGCATCGATGGCTCACGCACTTGCTGAGCAGCGCTTTGCTTCGTACGAAGATGTGAAAAAATGGCTCGATGAATGGTTCGCACCAAAAGGGGAAGATTTTTACTGGCGTGGTATTCACAAATTGCCCGAAAGATGGGAAAAATGTATAACAAGCGATGGAGCATACTTTGAATAAAGCACTTTTTATCATTCTTCCGAATTTAACGTGTTGTTTTAGAAAGAAAAAAAAAATCCGCATTTCATACTTGTACACCTGGTAGGACAAGGTGACGCGACAAAATGGACAAGTGAAAGAGTCGTGTAATCGCTTACCGATCGCTCCCGGTTGATACATCGGGCTGTTCTTCATGCACACGTGAGTCCCGTAGCTTATGTCCGTCGACACGACCGTCGATGGTCTGTGCTTGCGCGACTTAGCCTTGTACTTGTCCCACAATTTTTTGCGCTGGGCGAACGGCAAAACTCCCCTGTTAAAAAAATCAAAGAAAAAAAAGAAAACGTCATCTCACGCTTTTGGAGAGCACTTTTTCGGAAATAACATTTCAATACGTATTTCCGTCATTGACAGAGAGAGAGAGAGAGAGAGAGAGAGAGAGAGAGAGAGAGAGAGAGAGAGAGAGAGGGAGAGGGAGAGGGGGGGGGAGATGCACCGATACTAACCACCAATAGAGCGTTCCGCTTTCGAGTTTCGCGACCGTGTAAAGTGCACAAGTGTGCAACGAAACGATCTTGTCAAGTGTAAACTCGGTAAAAGCTTGAGCGGGATGTTCGAGTCTCGAGGCAACGTGTCCAAGCAACTCGTCGAGCCAAGTCGCAACTTTGCCGCTCTCCGTGCTAACCGAGCAACGTATCGCGGTTGCCGATATATTAACGACTTTTTCGCTCGTCAACGCGAGGGTCGCGGCTTTCGGATGATGAACGTTTGGATTGTCAGGATGTTTGTAAGGCTCCGGATCGGCCCATCGCCACTGATACAACTGACCGGTGCTCGATACGGCGATTAATTCGCTGTAAAGTGCGGCTATCTGAACGAAACGGGGCGCTGGCTCGCCGCTACGCTCGTGCCACCATTCGAGCTCCTCCGATATGTAGAGAGGACTCTGCGACGCCAGTTCCTTCTTCTTGTTGTCTGAAACGAGAATTATCATTTATTTTATTTTTATTTTTGTTCTTCTCCCCCGATTCACATTCGAGCAGATTTGATTTCATTGACAACGGAATCGCGTGACACCAACCTGGATCCTTCTCCCAGCAATCCTTCAGAGCAGTCTCGAGCCATCTACGCGGCCCGTAATACTGGCGATCTCTCCATCTGCTGAAACTGTCGCGATGTCCCTCGCGCTCGGTACGCTCGCCGTCCCGATCGATACCGAGTCTACGGGAGGAACTGCCGCGGCTAAAAAAGAATCCAATGTCTCAATTTTTCACGAAAATATGAGGCAGTATTTTAGGCTAGAAATTTGATAAAATCAGCAATACGGATGCTCACGAATGCCGTAAGCGTGCAAGCGACCAAAGACAGTGTGCAAGTGAAATATCCAAGATCGTCGAAACATCGGGGTCTTACTCGGGTCACCTAATCTCGATGAAACTAATTCGCTCTAATTGAAATGTACGTGATAAAGTTTACTTACTTTCGCATTCCACCGTAGCCGAACATGTCCTCGGAGAACATGGAGTCGGCGTCGATGATGACGGAATGCTCGTTGCTGAATCCACCGTCGAGGAGGGATATCAAATCCTCGGGTACGTAACTGTCCGCTGCGTCTTCCGCGTCGTCACCTTCCTCGTCGTCTCGTGATAAAAGATTGTTCACCGCCAGGTTAACGTCCAGATTTGTTCTCTGCGGTTAATCACGATTTGAGAATAACTCATTTGATTCTTCCACTTTTTGGCATTGAAAATTCTTTTAAAGATGTATATAGGGGGGGGGGTCTGATTTAGCGAGATGTAACGCGAAACTAAAGCTACCCCCACGCCACTGACGTTGTGTTGTAGCGGGGTGGGGGGAAGCTGCGATATGCTAAATGCCTGTGATTTGTTGGAAAATGTTGCACTACGTGTAGTCATTTGTGGTTACAAGTTGTAAGTTTCAATTTTGGTGTTTACATTACAATGTTGGTGGGTTTGGGTTTGCTTGGGTTTGTTGAGGTTTGATTGGGTTTGCTGAGGTTTGTATGGGTTTGTTAAGGTTTTTTTGAAGTTTGTTTGGGTTTGTCCAGGTATGTTGAGATTTTTTGAAATTTGTTTGGGTTTGTCCAGGTTTGTTGAGATTTTTTGAAGTTTGTTTGGGTTTGTTCAAGTTTGTTTGGGGTTTGTCGAGGTTTGTTTGTTTGTTTGGGGTTTGTTGAGGTTTGGTTTCTTTAGGTTGGTTGAGGTTTATTGGGGTTCGTTTGGTTTGGTTTAGATGGTTGGTGGGTTAGGGTTTGTTGAAGTTTTTTGAGGTTTGTTTGGGTTTGTTGGGATTTGTTGAGATTTGTTTGGGTTTGTCGAGGTTTGTTTGGGTTCGGTTTCATTAGGTTGGTTAAGGTTTGTTGGGGTTCGTTTGGTTTGGATGGTTAGTAGGTTTGGGTTTGTCGAGGTTTGTTTGGGGTTTGTTGAGGTTTGTTGGGGTTCGTTTGGTTTGGATGGTTGGTGGGTTTGGGTTTGTTGAGGTTTGTCGATTTTTGTTTGGGTTTGCCGAGGTTTGGTTTCTTTAGGTTGGTTGAGGTTTGTTGGGGTTCGTTTGGTTTGGTTTGGATGGGTGGATGGATGCGAGATAATGGGAATGTGAGTGAGTGAGCGAGTGAGAGAGAGAGGGGGGAAGAGGCTCATATTATTTGCATGCACTTTTTTAACCACCCGAAAAGTCTGATAACATTTTCAATGTAATTTTTTTTTTCGTTTTAAGGGGTACATGGGTTTGAAAATTTCAAAAAATCTATTTTTTAACTCTTATTATCTAATAGTACAATACTTCTAGAATATTCTCCCAAAGTTTTAAGTCAATCGGAGTAAAAGTCTAGGAGAGCGAGAGAGCCTTTGGGAATTCACCCCGTTGGAAAAGACCGGCCGGGAGCGACGCAGGTATACGCATTTTTCTCAAAACACTATTTTTGAAGTCGGTGGGTTTGTTTGGGTTTGTTTGTTCGTAAATTGTACGAAAAATTGAACTATTTTGCATACAACTCGGCCAAAAATTCAAATTTCAATTTTTTTTTTTAAATCCTTCGTTCAATCACGAGCTATACTTATCTACTAACAGCAAAAATTTGGTTTTTAAATTTTAGATAAAGCTATCATGAGTTATCCTGACCACCACGAGGACACTTTTTTTTGGAGGGGTCTCCGGAAACCAGATCCAACCGGCTGAATTTCCCAAATTTTTGGATGAAATTAAAAAAAAAATATTGTTGAAGCTCCTTTATGTGTTTAACATTTTGAATAAAATAATTTATATATATTTAAAAAAAATAGACAAAATATGCTTTTTTTTTTGCTTCGAAACCCACGTAATCCCTTAATTGCTACAAGAGGCGCTTTCGAGGTACCTGTAATTCTCTGATGATAAGATTGCGACTCTTGCCCTGAAGAACGACCTGAGCCTGGACAATGAGATCCTCGGGGACGAAAGGTGCCGGCACGGAGACGAGAGGACGAGAGCTGCTGCTGCCACCGCCGCCCATTATTACCCCGGTCGGCCCGATGCGGCCGCTTCCGCTGGTACCACCGCCGCTTCCGCCACCGCGAATCGCCGAGCTGCTCCTCATTATTCTGGCACGCGAACGGGCCATGTTAGCTCTGCTTCCTCCGCCACCCTCGCCGCTGCCGCTTGGCGCGGCGCTAGCGTTCCCAACGTGATTCTTCGGTGGACTGAAACATTTTCATTTGTTTTTTTTTTTTAATTTTTACCCCGTACTTCCTTCCACGATCTTTGCTTTTAATTAAGGCCAAGTGTTACACCGACCGAGCGGCCATGAGTGCGAGAGAGATAGCTGATTTGCAGATTCCCAATGATTTCTGAAACGGTTCATTTTTGGGAAAAAAGAAAAGAAACACGTTCCGCTCTGTTGAACGACGAACAACCGCTTTCTCTTCTTTTGCCAGAAATATGATCCGTCTAGAAGAAAACTTGGCAGTAGGATTTTTACCGACTGAACGTGTGATACATGGCCTTAAGGGGCACTGCTAGTGTGACACTTTCAAAAAATTGATTTCTTTCTGCATTTTTCCATAGTCACCTTCAAGAATAACATACTAAAATTTCAAGTGCAGATGTCAAATATTTACAAGAGATGGCGTAGATAGTACAATATTTCGTTGTTACCGACAGTAATGTATTCATCGTGAAACAGCTATCATTGAATGTCACTTGCTGTACATAACGTCTTTTTGAATCGTAAATAACAATACTTTATAATTTATTGAATATGTCAACATTTGTGCCGAATAAAGTGTTTTTGCGGGGAGTTTTACTTCATTACTTTAATATGAAGAAAAGTGCTGCCGAAGCTCATCGTATTTTAGTGGAAGTGTACGGTGAACATGCTCTAGCTGAGCAAACGTGTCGGAAGTGGTTTGCACGTTTTGAAGCTGGTGATTTCGACTTGGATGACAAGCCGCGACCTGGCCAGCCGAAAAAATGTCAAGATAATGAGTTGGAGGCATTGCTCAATGAAGACTCGTCTCAAACACTTCAAGAATCGTCTACATCATTGGGAGTTGACTTATCAACGGTAGGAAAACACGTCTTAAAACTTTGGGCATAATCCAGAAGGAAGGACATTGGGTCCCATATGAATTGAAAGCAAGGGACATTGAGAGGCGTCTTTTGACATGTGAACTGCTGCTTCAACGGGAGAAAAGAAAAGGTTTTTTTGCATCGAATTGTCACTGGTGATGAACAATGGATCCATCACGACAATCCGAAGCGCAGAAAGTCATGGCTTAAGCCCGGCCAACCGTCAACATCAGTGGCAAAGCCAAATATCCATGGGTCTAAGCTCCTGCTCTGTATTTGGTGGGATCAGAGGGGTGTGATTTATTATGAACTGCTGAAACCGAATGAAACCATAACTGGGGATCGCTACCGACTGCAATTGATGCGCTTGGAGCCGTGCATTGAAAGAAAAACGGCTGGAATACTCCGAAAGACACGACAAAGTCATTTTGCTGCACGACAATGCTCGTACGCACGTCGCAAAACCGGTACAAACATATCTGGAAACACTTAAATGGAAAGTCCTACCCCACCCGCCGTATTCTCCAGTTTTCGCTCCTTCTGATTACCATTTGTTTCGTTCCATGGCTCATAGCCTGTGCGAGCAGAAGTTCACTTCTTACGAAGATTGTCAAAAAAATGGGTCGATTCGTGGATTGCATCTAAAGACGAGGCGTTCTGCCGACACGGTATTCGTACCCTGTCCGAAAGATGGTCAAAAGTAGTAGAAAGCGATGGGCAATACTTTAATGTATTTTTTTATTTTCATTTAAAATAAATATTTTTTTTTTCATTAAAAAAACGCTACGAATTAATTCAAAATTTTAATATGAATAAATTATTGTCAAAGTTGCGGAAATTTCCGTTTTTTTTTTCACAATAAACAAAAATCCAAGTCATCTAATTTTCAGTCTCCCAAAGTCGTCCGCCTTAACGATCGTACCTCATTTAACGCTTCACGCTTTTTGCTGCCCTGTCTCGCTGGAAAAGCGAGCACAATAGGCGAGCGTTTATGACGTCACCTGCAAACGTCATAAATGCGCGCACAGCGCCAAATCGAACGACGACGCAATTTTCAGCCTACGTCAGCGTTCGAATGGATTTTCCGCTAAACCAATAAAATCGCATTTGCCTCAAACCGTTCTCTTCCTCATCGTAAAACTAAGAGATTCGCGTACCGACGTTGCGCTCTACCGCTCGACGGTGAGATTGCGTCGACGGAACGCGTGCGCACGATCACCACGAGTTTAGACGGTAGAAAAGAATGTTAAATTTTTCGCAAACTTTCTTCGACCTTTCGTGACTTTAGCTCCTCGCGGCGACTTTTCCCTCGCGCAAATTCCCCCCCCAGTTAAACTACGACTCATCCTCTCCGCCGCCAAACTCACTTTCTGTTAGGCTCGCTCTTGCTCAGATCCAATCTGTGATAGAGTACGGTAAACGCGACTCGGCAAATTCTGTTGTCTTCCATCAAGAGAGCGATGTGAGAAGGTCCGACGACGATGCGCTTTACGGAGGTTTTGAGTCCGCTGAGCGCCGGCGGCGTGACGAATCCATATCTGTTGATCTTTTCCGCCACCTCCTTCAGTCTGAAAACCAATAAATCGTATCTGCATCGAACCATTTTTCTCCCCCTCCGTTCGCTTTTCGTTCGTTTCGACGACTGCCATTCATCGCCGACTACAACGAGAGAGAGAGCGGTACGACGCCGTAGAGTGCGAAGCTTTCGGCATCGGTCTCGCCGTTGCAGGTTAAGTCTAAGAACGTTCTGGAAAAATCGATCGCGACGTGATCGAAAAATTCCCTCTCCGTTGAACGTAATTTCGTATCAAATCGCCAACTCAAAAAAAAAAAAAAAACGAAAAAAAAAAAAAGAAGAGAGACGAAGAGTAATAATCGAGAAACACGAGCTCGACGAAAATTCTAGAACAATCCGAGTGTCCATTTTTCCTCGTGCTTATCGTAGCAGCAACGTACGTGTGTGTGGGAGTTTTCCTACAACCCGTAGGCCGTTATTTCCGTACACATTGTCATCGAGCGTAAATCCTAAAATGCGAGTGCTTGAGTGCAAGAGCGAGAGGGGGAGGGGGGAGGGCGGGAGGGAGGGGTGCGGTAAGGGCGATCTTTTTTTTTTTCCGGAAGTCATCCGTCGCCATGTGCATCGGACGATCGGTAAATCGGTTGGCTCCTTGCGAAAAAGAGTACCGTGTAATTGAGCCGCAACGCGATAATCGCGCGAACGGCGAGAGATCGATGCCGCGAGGAGGAGGAGGAGGAGGAGGAGGAGGAGGAGGAGGAGGAGGAGGAGGAGGAGGAGGAGGAGGAGGACGACGACGACGAGGATGAGGAGAGGGGAGGGGGGGGAGGGGAGGTAGCGAGCGCGTAGAGGCGTCAGAGGGGCGGGGGGGAGGGATGAAAAATAGATTTAAAAAAATCGGATCGCTCGAGGTGTGTGCATGCGTGTGGCAAATACGTTATTTCGACGCTGACAGCAATTTTACGCCTCGACATCGCCGAGTTTCTCGTCGTTGCGTCACGTTGGCTTGGTCGAAAAAAAAAAAAAAAAATCACGCGAAGATCGCGCGCCGATGAACGAGCATCTTGGAGGAGAGAAAAAATACGGATTGAAAGTTTTTTTTTTTTTTTTTTTTTTTTTTTTCGCTGCGCAATGAGGAGGAGCGAGAAAGGACTGAGACGAGTCGCGCGCATTGGGATATCTCGAGCGAGAGGCTACACGACGACACGACGACGTGAAGAAGGAAAGAAAAGTTTCGTCTTGATGCTGCTAGCTCACCTATCGTTGAGTTGATCGTCCGTGCCTGGCAACGGATGCACCACGAAGTGTATCGAAGTCATTGCTCGCCTTTCTTTCTCACGAGCCTCTCGCGACCACGCACTTGCACACCACACACGCACACACACACAACACACACACACACACACGCACAGACACTCGCGCGCGCGCGCGCGCCCTTTGACTTTCCGAATTCACGAGAGAAATATACAATCGGTATTGTTTTTTGGTTTTTTTCCTTGTTTGTTACTTCGATTACTCCCTTACGCAAAATTTCACTACAACGGCGAGCCGATATTCAGCCATGTTTCGGGAGAACTATCTAGTTACGTGTTCATCAAGGCAAACATGGCGAGTCGCTACGGTCGCGAGCCTCTTCCCCCAGCCCCTCAGGCCGCCTAACGCGAGAGACTGATGCGGCGGCTGCGAGAAATTTACGCCTCGCGCATGCGCCGCGCACGAGGGCGATCCTACTCGGGACTCGGCACTGCCAACCCTCGATCGTTTTCACCGGATCTTCTCAAACTCGTGTACGTTTGCGCTTTGACGGTTAGATGGGGTGGGCGGTTGGGCAGGGGGGGGGGGGGCGGTGACGCGTCGCGCTACTCACCCAGGAAGCATAAATGTCCAATTGACGCCTATAAGTTACCGTTTTCAGGTTATCTGTAAGACATTACCGTAAGATAACTATTCGACATCTTTCAAACGACATCCCGTTTAATGTTTTCGCGAAGTTATCTTTTTCAATGATATCTTTTGGGCGGTGAAAACGGATGTTTGTAAGATATCACAAAATGTTATCCAATTGATGATTATTTTAAGATATCAGAAAGTTATCTGTCTGCTGTTATCTATTGTATCTATTTAGATAACATTTTGCTACACGGGTATGCATTGAAAGGCGTGCGTTTTGTCCAGGGGGCTGACACTGGGATAAATTCTCTTAAGGCCGGATCCTGAATTCGAAGGTCCAAAAAATCGATTTTTTTTTAATTGTTTAAATCTATTTCTGATGTATCTAAGAATGTCTAGACAAAGTTTTATAGCCCAATTCGAAATATTTCCAAAGATACAGCACTGAACGTAGTGGAGTGTCGGGCAGGTATACGGGCGCTCGGGCAGTTAGGGCGCGCGCTCCCTTCCCTCGGGAGCCCGTTTTCACGAGTTTTCGTTTTTACGATTTCTCTAATTTGGCGTATCTGATTACAAAAAAACTAGAAGTCCAATCGAAACAAACCAAAGCTTGTTCGCTTCAGTATCGTTTTCTTTTCTATTTGAACTAAAAACATTGTCGAAAAAAAAATTCTTAACAATTTTTTTAGCAAGTTGAAATAATTTTTTTTTTCACAAAAAGCAGATTTTCTACTTCAAACCCGAAAAAACATTCAAATTTCAACATTTTTTTCATTTTTTTTTAGTTCATATAGAAGAAAAATATGTCACAATTAAAATGGTTTTTGGTTTTTTTGTTTCAGATGAAAATTACGAGCTCCATTTGTCACGCCGCATGGAAACAGCAGTGGCACGAATGTGCATAAAAATCGGTTGCCTGTTGATATTTTTCTTTAAAAAAAATTGTTTTCTTATGTTCAGACATGTAATAAAATAATCTGAAAATTTCGCTAAACTTGCTTTTTTTTTTACCCGAAAAAAATTCCTCAAAATATCGATTTTTCGAACCGGCTAATTCAGGATCCCGCCTTAAGACATTACCGTAAGATAACTATTCGACATCTTTCAAACGACATCCCGTTTAATGTTTTCGCGAAGTTATCTTTTTCAATGATATCTTTTGGGCGGTGAAAACGGATGTTTGTAAGATATCACAAACTGTTATCCAATTGATGATTATTTTAAGATATCAGAAAGTTATCTGTCTGCTGTTATCTATTGTGTCTATTTAGATAACATTTTGCTACCCGGGTATGCATTAAAAGGCGTGCGTTTTGTCCAGGGGGCTGACACTGGGATAAATTCTCTTAACGTAACGTGTCCCCAGTCGTCACGTAAACTAACCCACCATGCGGCGCTAGTAGTCCGCCCGCATGACCCCCACTCCGCAAAGCGCCTCGCCGTATTATTTCGTCATCTTTTTCGTCGCGTGAACCAAGTGGATATTTTTTTTTCGTTTTCTCGATCTGTCGTTCTCGAATAAAAAAATCGTAGTGTAGTGTTACAAAGTGTTAAAATAATAAACAATTTTAGTGTAGCGATAAAATAAAAAAACAATTTTTGTGGTTTTTGTGCTTATATTTAAGAATGCCTGCGTGCGTGGTCCTTGACTGCACGTCAGGTTATCAATCAAACATGGAAAAATCGCATTTTTTCAATGTACCAAAAGATCCAGAAGCGGATGCAGCAATATTCTGCACGTCTCAACGCAGAACAAAAAAAAAAAGCAATCTCGACAAGAAAAAAATTGCAAAACATTGTACAACGTGACTAGTCCATTATTGAAAAAAAAAAAAATGTTATCTGTTTATTTCGTTCAATAAATATTTTTATAATACATCATATTTCAACAAGTGTAAATATTGCATCCCTCCCCATATACACATATACTTTTAAATTCTAATCTAAATAATGAATTATCCAAACGCGTCGAATGCAAATTATGCAGACGCTGCGCGACTGGAGTGGGGGTAATGCGGGCGACTACTAGCGCCGCATGGTGAGTTAGTTTACGTGGCGACAATAACGGGGACACGGTAGATCCAGCAGTGCCAGGGGGCTGGTTTTTTTCCGAATTTCGATATTCGAAATTCCGAATTCGGCTATATATATATATATATATATATATATATATATATATATATATATAGCCGCAGCGCGCAGGCGTATAAGATTCTAACAAAACGACGAGCGCCACGAGTGGAAGAATGTGACACTAATAAATTGGACATTTCGCATGGCGAAAATATCCACCTTTGCATCCGCGTTGAAAATAATACAAGAACAAGACGGTTTCTGATCAGGCACTTTGAGGAACCGCGCCGGACGTTGGCGTCCGGCGCGGAAAGGGGAAAAAAAAAAAAGAATTGTTTCTCATTATATGGACTTCGGTGTTGCTTTATAAAAATCGAGAATCGATTAATCGACCCGCTAAAAATATCGATGACGTATAATCGATTATTCAACAGAAAATATCGACACTTTCGATTTTAATCGAAAAAACATTGCCCATCCCTAGCCCAGTCACACGGTCGCAAGCGCACGAGCGTGGCGCGAGCTTCTTATGTGACGAGTAGCGCCACAAGTGGCAGAGTGTCAAACTAATAAATCCGGATATTTCGCGTAACGTATAATAACTACCGTGCGAATATCGTATCCCTGGTTAATACGATATTGATTTTCTAATGCAAGTGTTTTTTTTTTGTTTTTTTTTTCCCCCTCGTTCTCTTTCACCCCACATTTTACGAATGAACGAACACGCGAAAATTTACGTTACGAGTTTTTCCAACCTTTTGCAACGTCTCGTGAATTATATCGCGAATACGGCAGTTCTTTGGCCGACACGTTCAGACCGTTCCGGAAAACGCGAATTTTAGTTTTCTCCACGCGAGACAGCGCGCGCGCGCGCGCGCAAGCGTCTGAACGCGATTTTCCCGATCCGCGAAGAAAATCTTGCCGCTGGCTGCGCGTTGTGCGGCGGTCTTCGGCGAGGAGCGGCGGGGCGAGGGGGGCTGGTGGTGGAACAGGCCAGTTGGAGGATTTTCCGCGCGGGCCACGCGTTTCGCTCCAGTCCCATACGCGCGCGGTTAGCCTCATCGCGCGTGCTGCGTGTGAGTGTCACTATTATTTTTTTTTTTTTTTTATTCACGACAAATATCCGCGCATTCGAGAGCGGTTTAGGAAAAAAAAAAAAAAAAAAAGAGAAATCTCGGAAGACGCGCGCCTGACAGAAAATTAACATCTGTGATTGTCTCTCTCTCTCTCTCTCTCTCTCTCTCTCTCTCTCTCTCTCTCTCTCTCTCTCTCTCTCTCTCTCTCTCTCTCTCTCTCTCTCTCTCTCTCTCTCTCTCTCTCTCTCTCTCTCTCTCTCTCTCTCTCTCTCTCTCTCTCTCTCTCTCTCTCTCTCTCTCTCTCTCTCTCTCTCTCTCTCTCTCTCTCTCTCCCCCCCCCCTCTCTCTCGCTCGTGTGTCGTCTTCAGACTCAAATTTCAAACCTCGCTTTAACAGGTAAGCAGCGAACTTATATTTTTTCGCGCGTGCTCATCGCTCTCTCTCTCTCTCTTTTTTTTGTTCTTCTACATACGTGTGACGCGTCGCTCTGTAAAAAAAAAAAAAAACGAAAATCGTCGAAAGCATAAAAAAAATTAACAAAATAACGAAACGTAAAAGACGTTACGAGGTACGTGAACGCTGTGTTCCGGTTCCGCTGGCCATCGCGACACACACGGCAAATATGTCGAAAATCGCGAGGGTTATGAGGGGAAAAAAAAAAAAGTTGCGTTATGGTCGCGAATCATCGGGCCCAAAACGAGACACACGTAGAGCCAGACGAATCGTCAGTTCTTCACGATAGTTTTTTTTTTTCTTTGTTCCTGGCATAGGGATGAGACGAGCGTGAGTGCGTGAAAAAAAAGAACAAAAAAAAAAAGAAAATACGATGAGAACGCGAGACGACGAAACACGAGCGAGAAAGATGCGTAACGGAAACGAGCCGAGACGAGGAGACAGACTTTCACGATGCCGATGTAATGAACGCTCTCTCTCTTTTTTTTTTTTTTTTTTCTTCTTACCGAATCTATACGAAGGGAAACGTTTAATTGCAATACTTACGGGAAGAAGATACGCGCCTCGTCGATTATTCCCGAGAATCACGAACAGTCGCAACGTATTTTGACGAAATTTGAAAAAAAAATTTCGAAAAAATTTCGCATCTTTAAAAAATCCGTAAAAAAAATATCTCAAGCGTATTTGAAAAGTGTGCAAAATTAATTACAAAATTCGAATACAATTCGAATAAAATGAATTTTATTTGAGGTTAAAAAAAAAAAATTCCCCTCGATAATTGAGAAAAGAAAAACAAGGCGTAACGATCGGGTGGATCTGAAACCCAAACAAACCCAAACGAATTTGTAGCCTGTGTCGTAGCGCGATAAAACTTCACACGAACCCAAACAAACCCAAACAAATTTGTAAACCTTGGCCGGACGGCCGTGCACTTCAAACAAACCCAAATGAATTTGTAGTCAGTGCCGGAGCGCAAGAAAACGTCACACGAACCCAAACGAGTTTGTAGCCCAATAAAACTTCACATAAACCCAAACTTGACACAAACCCAAACGAATTTATAGTGCAATAAAAGTTTACACAAACCCAAACGAATTTGTAGCGCAATAAAACTTCACACAAATCCAAACGAATTTGTAGCGCAATAAAACTTCACACGAACCCAAACAAACCCAAACGAATTTATAGCGCAATAAAACTTCACATGAACCCAAACAAACCCAAACGAATTTGTAGCGCAATAAAGCTTCACACAAACCCAAACAAACCCAAACGAATTTGTAGCGCAATAAAGCTTCACACAAACCCAAACAAACCCAAACGAATTTGTAGCGCAATAAAACTTCACACGAACCCAAACAAACCCAAACGAATTTGTAGCGCAATAAAACTTCACACGAACCCAAACAAACCCAAACGAATTTGTAGCGCAATAAAACTTCACACGAACCCAAACAAACCCAAACGAATTTGTAGCGCAATAAAACTTCACACGAACCCAAACAAACCCAAACGAATTTGTAGCGCAATAAAACTTGATACGAATCCAAACAAACACGAAGGATATTGTTTGGGTTAGGAATAAAACTTTGCACGAACCCAAACAAACATCAAACCGAATAAACCCAAACGAATTTGTAGCGCAATAAATCTAAACACAAACCCAAACGAATTTGTAGCGCAATAAAACTTCACACAAACCTAAACGAATTTATAGCGCAATAAAACTTTGCACGAACCCAAACAAACCCAAAGAAACATCAAACCGAAAACAAACCCCAACGAATTTGTAGTCTCCGCCATACCGCAGCGAACTTCGTACGAACCGAAACAAAAAATGAATCTCAGAATTCTCACAAGAAATTGTTTTTATTGCAGAACGATGGCGCGTGGCCACCAGAAGATCCAGTCGCAGGCCAAAGCGGCGGAGAAGACAGCCAAGATAAAGAAGCAGCAGGGTCACAGCGCCAACGACCAGAAGAAAGCGGCCCAAAAGGCACTCGTTCATGTCTGCGCTGTGTGCAAAGTAAGTCGAAAGGTTACCCGTTCGCCTCCCCAACGTGTGTCGAGCATGGAAAATGTTTTTCTTCGTACGGCAACAAAAAATTCAATCGACTTTTACAGGCCCAGATGCCAGACCCAAAAACGTACAAGCAACACTTTGAGAACAAACATCCGAAGAACGACATGCCGGACGACCTCAAGAGTATATGAAGCGGATGCCCCCGATGGTGGCTGCGAGGCACGAGAGGGGGAAGGGAACGAGGAGGACGAAGCTAAGCGAAACTGTGAACGCCGACGTGCGAAAAGTGCGCTCGCGAGCAAGAGTGAGGGAGAGAGAGAAAACGAGAGAGAGAGAGCGAGAGAGAGAGAGAGAGAGAGAGTCTGACAATTTGACGGTGATAAAGCGATTTTCCTCTCCTCCCCACTGAACAAGGAAAACTTAATTGTCGCTCAACCATGAGGAATGAATTCTTGTGCGAACGCGTAGGCGCTTGATCCTGAGGGATAGCGCAATTCCCAGCCTACTCGCTGCTGAAGGAGAAAAATGTGTATATCTCTCGCATACGCACTCCCTCTCTTTCTATCTCTCTCTCTTTCTCCTCTCTCTCTCTCTCTCTCTCTCTCTCTCTCTCTCTCTCTCTCTCTTCATCTTCCTCTCTTCGTCGCTCCCATCGCACAATCGCGCGGCACATCCGCCCAGAAGGAGTAAGAACGAGACCGTGACGCGAGCGAGTTCGAGAGCGAAGAAATCAACGGAAAAACGTCATGTTGCTTCGCGATCATCATCTTCCGACCCTTCCACACTTTTATATAGTTCACACGAATCTTTTAAATACACATACACACACACACACACACACACACACATATATATATATTTACATAGTTTCACGCAAAACTGCCAATGATCGAAGATTTCTAGTAACACGAGAGGAAAGCAGCGAAAAAAGTTAAATATGAAATAAAGGAGGGAATGAAAAAAGAACTGGGATTTTTGTCGAGTTTGCCGAGACTGAAGAAAAAATATGTGCGAATGTATTGGGAGTACGAATTAATTCGGTCCGTTTTTTTTTTTGTGGTAAAAAATCCATTTATTTCAAAATAAAAGGTACGAATAGATTGATCAAAGTATTGTCCATCGCTGGCTACTACTTTTTCCCACATCTCAGGCAATTTTCGTATTCCATATCGAACAAAAAGTCACGTTTTTCGAGGCGAGATCCAAGTTTTGAGGCAATTTTCGATTTCCGCGAAAGAAGTGAACCGGTGAGCTGCTAAATCCTGCTGCATCCGTCGTAACAATCAGTAATCAGAAGGAGCCAATGTCCGGAGAATACGGCGGGTGCGGTAAAATATCACATTCGAGCGTTTCCAAATATATTTTTTTACGACTTTTGCGACACGAGGCCGAGCGTTGTCATGCGGAAGAATAATTTTGTCGTGTCTTTGCCTCGTATTCCGGCCGTTTTTCTCGTAATGCACGGCTCAAACGAATCAATTGTAGTCTATACCGATCGGCCGTAATGGAATCGCCAGGTTGTAGCAGCTCATTGGCTCATTTGGCTGTCCAGGGCGAGGCTTGTCTTCAACGCTGAAATCACCGTTCTTAAAGCGTCGAAACCATTCCCTACATGATTTATCAGTTGGAGCCGTCATCACCATAAACTTCAACAAGCATTCGATGCGCTTCAGCTGCACTTTTCTTCCGATTAAAGCAGAAAAGTAAAAACTTCCCGCAAATGTTGCTCAGTTAACACAAACATTTCGACATATTCAACACAGTACAAAAACAAGGTTTTTAATGGAACTCGAAGCGATATAAACTGAATGTTATTGACAGATGTCTAATCTCTCCGAAAGCACCGAAATCAGCTGTCACTATGAAACGTACATAACAGCCAGAGCGATCTCTTGAAAACGGACCGAATTAATTTCTACTCCCAATACAATATACAGAGTTGGCAGTAACTATAGTTACTTCAGTATCGAATTCGATTGAAGATACTCGATACAAATGTATCGAGCAACAAGAATTCGATCGATACTTCGCTACAAATGTAGCGATCTTCAACAATCACTCGATACTTTTGTATCGCGTAACGAAAAAAAAATCCTTTGATACTCGAGTACTTTTGTATCGAGTAGCGAAAAGTTTTGCGATACTCGATACTCTTTTGTATCGAGTGTCGAATAAATTTTCGTTACTCGTTACACAAGTATCGAGGTAACGAAAAGCTTTTCCGTTACTCGATACTCGTGCCATTCCAAAGCCTCAAAATACGAAGCTATTCTTTTAACAGTTTTGTCATTTCTCACGGTTGTTACAGAACACTTGTACTCGAGGGAAGGCAAAGAATTTCCGATTTTTCGTCAATTTTTCAAAATTTGTAAAAAAAAGAAATTCAAAACGATGAACAAAATTCTTGAAAAATTTATATGCATTCGGAAAACTTAATTTCATTTCAAATAACAAAAAAACAATTTTATACAAATTTAAACAAATAACAATATTATAAAAGTATCGAGTATCGAAGAACTTTTCGTTACTCGATATAAAAGTACTCGAGTAACGAAAAGCTTCTCGTTACTCGATACTCAAGTATCGTGTATCGAATAAATCGTTCGCTACTCGATACAAAAATCGCCATCTCCAACAATAGCTTGATACTTTTGTATCGAGTAACGAAAAGTTTTTCGATACTCGATACATTTGTATCCAGCGAAACGTAACGCCCGATACAGATTTTGGACAACTCTGATAATATATACTATATACACACTACCGGCGAAGGAGTTTCCGGCCAAAATTTCTGTCAGGTCTGGACTACACGGCGGTTGCGATAGAACCTCCCATCCAAGCTCTCGGAGCTTCCGGCGCGTCGTTAAAGATGTGTGCGGCCTGGCGTTGTCTCGATGGAACACAACATCCTTCCTATTGGCCAATTCTGGCCGCTTCTGGTCGATCGCCTGCTTCAATCTGGTCAGTTGTTGACAGTAGAGGTCCGAATTGAGTGTTTGGCCCGATGGGAGCAGCTCATAGTGGATGATTCCCTTCCAATCCCACCAAACACACAGCAAAACCTTCTTGGCCGTTAATCCGGGCTTGGCGATCGTTTGGGCCGGCTCACCGCGATTGGACCACGATCTTTTTCGGCTGTTGTTCTCGTATGTGACCCATTTTTCATCGCCAGTCACCATCCGCTTAAAAAATGGCTCGATTTCGTTACGTTTCAGCAAAGAATCGCAGGCATCAATTCGGTCCAGAAGGTTCTTTTGCGTCAATTCGTGTGGCGCCAATACATCGAGCTTCTTCTTGAGGCCAGCCTTATGCAAATGCTTCCAAACGGTTTTCTGGCTAATCTTCAGTTCCTGGGCAATGGAATAAGTGCTCACATGCCGGTCCGACTCGACGATTTCCATGATTTTATCGACATTTTCGACGATTGGCCTACCAGAGCGTGCCTCATCTTCGACGTCCATATTACCAGAACGGAATCGTTGGAACCACCGCTTTGCTGTTGCATTCGATAATGTATTGGCTCCATAAAGAGCACAAATTTTTTTGACCGCCTGCTCCGCCTTTTCACCTTAGTCGTAGTGGTACTGAAGAATGTATCGAATTTTCTCTTTTTTTACCTCCACTTTGGAAGGCTCTAACACACAAATGGCTTCACCAAACACAAAACTGTCAAAGAACTTTTTTATAAAGCGCAATGTCACCTTTAAATCGCCGTATAGTATGACCCGATGCGATGTATACATCGTGAGATATCGTTCACTAAAGACATCCAGCGGAAAACGCTCAGAACTTTTTACTTCACCCAATATAAACGACGAACCAGGAGAAACGCGTCTTAGATGTTACGCCGTATTGTAAAAAAATTGCACCTGCATCGCTGCAACGCAACAAGAATTTTTGTCATTTCTTAAAAATGATCTATAGGAATCTTTTGCAGTTTTTCTAGATCTCCGACGAGAGGCCGAAAAAAAAACGTTCGAGTAATTTTCCTAGCTTGAAGCTGCAAAAAAAAAAACCAACATCCAAACCTAAACAGCACCAAACGATGCCAGCGACGTCCGAATCGTTGGAACACAGAGACATTTTTTTTTGTCAAATTATTTTGGAAGATTCAAGCAACAAAAATTACACGAATATTTCTTTAGGATTCTCATTCAACGATCTACAAGCTAAATCTCCGGGATATGATTTTCGTCAGTAATAAAAATAGGGAGTTTATAAAAATGCTCGTTGCTCTCCAACGATTCGAATTTCATTGTCATCCTTAACATGGTACGGGGGAAAAAAGAAGAAGAAAGTTCGCCGCGTTCCAACGATGCAAACTTCAAGAACGTGAATGTCGTCGTTGTTGGAAGAAAAAAAAATTTTTTGTAGAAGTCTCGGCCACGATTTTCTTAATTTTTTCTTCAATTTTTCTTTATTTTTTCTTTTTCTGGTCGTTGCTACTCAACTTTTTTTCTTTCTCTTCTTTTTCAATCCTAAAGGAATGGAAGTGAAACGACGGCACGCGCTGCTGCAACGACGATTGGTAGATAATTAATGCGTAACACGACAATTAGCAGGATCGTTCTCCGTTCACCGCTGCGTTTGGGGCCAAGCAAAATCCTCGTAACCTGTTGCACCGCAACACTCGCGCGTACCACACGCGACCTCGATGACGAGAAGCGGGACGACATTATCGGGATTTGCGAACACCGATTCGAGCCAACAGCGAGGGTCATTAGCGACGAAATTACGCCCTCGTTCTCGTACACAACACAGGGTGGTCGTACACAAAAATGGAACAGATTGGGATTAATTGATAAAATTAACATTTCGTATAGTTGAAGAAAAAAAAAAAAATTAACTTTTTGGTGGAATTTTAAGGGCGGGGTAAAGTATTTAAATTTTGTTTTTTTTTCATTTTTTTTAAATTTTTTAAATGAATGCATAATATCTCAAGAATATTGTGTTAAAATTTCAAATCGATCGGAGTAAAATTGACGAAGTTATGAGTATTTGAGCGTCTATTGCTCCATGCCGGGTTTTATACCTGGGCGGCAGCTGCGCGGCGCGCTATTGTATTTTTCGACCCCGAATAAATTTCTTGATAAACGGGCCTGTTCCGGTCCCGTTATGTATATTCGAGGCATGGTGTATATTAGTATACACATTAGTCTGTACATCAGTTGACCGCTGTATGCCGTGCTGAGCAGTAGCAAGTCACACTAACGGACCTGGCATCGACGACTTTGAGTGAGTATAAGAAAATTATCGAGTTTTATTTTGAATTTCTAAAAATTCAAAGATAATTGAAAAATCTGACAAAAATTCATACGTATTCAGAAAAATGAACGAATCACGAAAAAAAATTGGGTCGCGGGGAAATTTGTTGACTAATTTTTTTTTTTTTCATCATTTTGTTAATAACATTTTGGAATTATTATTACGCAAAATTAATCTTTTGAGTACCTTTAATATGCATGAATTTTCTCCGATTTTTATGCAATCGAGAAGTGTAATCAAACTTATGTGCAATGAGCGCTAAGCGACCAAACTCTTCTGCGTTTTTCAAACCGTTTTTCTGAGACTTGTCATATTTGAAGTCCGTGTGCACGATAACTCAAAATCTACTGGACCAATCGCTTTGAAATTTTGCACAGTACTTCTTCACATAATTCACCAGGTATTGTAGAGAGCTTTTTTGTTTTTTTTTAAATAATTACTAATTTTCCAACAACAAATTAGCCGATTTTTTTTAGCGAAAATCGGGTTTTTGGCTCCCAAGTGCTACGAAAAATCGAAAAAAAAAAATCCTCCCGTCATTACCTCGAGAAACATCTCCTTTAACAAATGCATTTTGATTTTTTTGTTTCAGATGATTCTGTTGCGAGTTATGGTGCACACCGCAAACCAACTTTTTTTCGAGGCGCCTCCGGGGTTTAATTTTCACTCGCTCAATTTTGAATATTTTGCAATGTAAATTTAGGAGAATGTTGTTCAAATGTTACTTTATTGTATGTAAATTTTTCAATAAACGAACACTATCCGTTACGCCAAAAAAAAATCATTAAAACATGCCTTTTTTTCGCCGAATTAACTTTACCCCGCCCTTAAGATTTTTTTTTCCGTTAAGAGTATTGGGATGAGGAGGTCGGGATTTTACACACAATTCATAGAAAATCCATCTGATCCATTTGCTCGGCAGGATATGCCGAGCAAATGGATGAGATGCGCGTGGCTCGGCAAAGTAGAAAAAGTTTATTAGAGACAAAAGAAGCTCGAAAAGCTCGTAAAGAGGAAATGCAAGCTTCAAATGAGTTGCAATGAGGAAGAGGAAGGACTGCTGTATGGTGCTGGAATCGCTGTTTAATCGGTAAGACACTTTATCAATTGATTAACCCTTAGTGTGCATCCGGGGTCAGCCTGACCCCAAAATTTTTTTCTTACCTGAATAGCGTTTACAGGCAAGCGTCCCCTTAAAATAGTTGTTGCGATATCTCATTTTCTCTCTTTCACGAAACCCGAAAAATGGCCAACTTCGTACTCCAAAAGAAATATACTTTTTGGAACGGCTGCAAAGTGGACTATTTTTTTTCCCTTAAAACATGGAGCCTTGTCTGTAAAAGCCTAAAAGGTTTTCTTTCAAAACTCAAAATTGAAGTTTTTACGAGAATTTTTACCGAAACAGTGCTTTTTTTTTTGCGTACCATCAACTTTAAGCACGTTTTTGAACAATTATAAAAGATTTTTTTTGGAAATCTAACTTCGCGACCTTGAAGTTTGATCGATTCACTGCAAAAAGTGACTCAACCTTTTTTTTTCCGAAAAGCGCATAGTTACCGAGATATTCGAGGTCGAAAATGGCCTGGGGTCAAATTGACCCCATGTGCACGAAACGATACGCTGTGAAGGTGTGCACACTGAGGGTTAAACACATTTGACTTTGAGTTTTTCGTTTGTCAAACTTTAAACGTGTCTTTCTCGAAACGACGTTTTTTTTTCAATTTGCGGCAATCATAACTCAAAAACTAATTGATGGATAATCTTCAAATTTGGAACACGTTTACATAATATAATTTATTAAAACATGAACCTAGAGTTGGAAAGATTAGATTGTTTAAAACATATTATTGCAAAATGCCGGGAAAACGTGCTAAAAATCGATCATTTTTTTTTCAAGCACGTTCCAACATTCAATTCTCGATTTTTTTTTTTCAAAATTTAGGTTCAAGTTCTAAAAAAACATCTCAAGAATGTATAAAAATGTGTTGGACTATTTCAGATGCGAATTGCGAGCTGCACAATTGCCGCAAATCGACAACGACGATGAGTACAAATTAATTCGGTCCGTTTTCAAGAGATGGCTCTGGCTGTTATGAATGTTTCATAGCGACAGCTGATTTCGGTGGTTTCAGAGAGGTTAGACATCTGTCAATAACATTCAGTTTATATCGCTTCGAGTTCCATTAAAACACCTTGTTATTCACTGTGTTGAATATGTCGAAATGTTTGTGTTAACTAAGCAGCATTTGCGGGAAGTTTTACTTTTCTGCTTCAATTGGAAGAAAAGTGCAGCTGAAGCGCATCGAATGCTTGTTGAAGTTTATGGTGATGACGGCTCCAACTGATAAATCATGTACGGAATGGTTTGGACGCTTTAAGAACGGTGATTTCAGCGTTGAAGACAAGCCTCGCCCTGGACAGCCAAATGAGCCAATGAGCTGCTACAACCTGGCGATTCCATAACGGGCGATCGGTATAGACTACAATTGATTCGTTTGAGCCGTGCATTACGAGAAAAACGGCCGGAATACGAGGCAAAGACACGACAAAATTATTCTTCCGCATGACAACGCTCGGCCTCGTGTCGCAAAAGTCGTAAACAAAATATTTGGAAACGCTCAAATGGGATATTTTACCGCACCCGCCGTATTCTCCGGACATTGGCTCCTTCTGATTACTGGTTGTTACGACGGATGCAGCAGGATTTAGCAGCTCACCGCTTCACTTCTTTCGCAGAAATCGAAAATTGGCCTCAAAACTTGGATCGCCCTCAAAAGACGAGACTTTTTGTTCGAGATGGAATTCGAAAATTGCCTGAGAGGTGGGAAAAAAGTAGTTGCCAGCGATGGACAATACTTTGATTAATCTATTCGTACCTTTTATTTTGAAATAAATGGATTTTTTACCACAAAAAAAAAACGGACCGAATTAATTTGTACTCCCAATATTGTCAGATTTGCGGAAATTCCTCTTTTCTTTTGGACAATAAAAAAAAAATCCAAAAAATCATCTAATTTTCGGTCTCCTAAAGTGGTTGCCCGCCTCAATAATTCATCTACTGCACAGTAGTAGTAGTATTTATTATTTAGGCATTTCACACCGAAAATTCCTCCCCACATACACGTTTTCCCTTGCAAAATGTCCTTATTTCTAAACTTATACTCTACCGTCGTTTCCTCGTTTACAATTTTTCCAATTACTCGAAATGCTTTTAACATTTTTTCGATTTGCAAGCTCAATTCGCCATTGAAGAATTTAATTTCCTGCGCGTCGTCTTCGCCAGTTTTCCAAATGAATTATCAAGCACTTCATTCTCATCTTATCATTTATACCGCCGAGTCATTCTTGTCCAAACTACTCGGACCTTCAAAGCTCCAGCATTCGATCGCCTGAATGAAAATGTACGATTTGCTGCTTTCGCTATTTTCCTCGTTCCAGTGACGAATTGTTGATTCGGAGCCACCTGAAACATCGTCGTTTAGATAAATACACGAATTATCGTTTAGTCAATGAAAATTTCGCAATCTCATACACGACTTATCGAACGCCGCGGATCGAAATTTCTACGAGTTGAAGACGCAGCTGTGTTGTATTTTTCAGGCTTGATTGGATACTCGTGTGTAAGTGTCTCTTTCATCATTTTATAAATGAGTTGCTAGATAGCGATGATTATATATATATATATATATATATATATATATATAGAGAGAGAGAGAGAGAGAGAGAAAGAAGAAGATTACGTTTGCAGCCCATATACCGGGTGACCCATTCAAACTTCCCCGAATATCTCCAAAAATACAAAAAATACGGGAATAACTTTGAGACAAAAGTTGCACTGTTTCAAGCGGGCTACAACCCAGTGCCCTCCTGTGACCCTCAGATAGTACCTTTCAAGGTAATTTCAAGGTCAACATCATTTTTTCAATGGGAATCGATGTTCAGTTTCACGGAATCTTGTTTCACTTGAAAAACTGAGAAACTTTCGTTCGAAGATTTTTTCCACCAGACGATTATTATAGGAGCAGCTCATAGTGGGATTCCCTTCCAATCCCACCAAACACACAGCAAAACCTTATTGGCCGTTAATCCGGGCTTGGCGATCGTTTGGGGCCGGCTCACCGCGATCGGAGAACGATCTTTTTCGGCTGTTCTCGTATGTGACTCATTTTTCATCGCCAGTCATCATCCGCTTCAAAAATGACTCGATTTCGTTACGTTTCAGCAAAGAATCGCAGGCATCAATTCGGTCCAAAAGGTTCTTTTGCGTCAATTCGTGTGGCACCCATACATCGAGCTTCTTCTTGAGACCAGCCTTATGCAAATCGTTCCAAACGGTTTTCTGGCTAATCTTCAGTTCCTGGGCAATGGAATAAGTGCTCACGTGCCGGTCCGACTCGACGATTTCCATGATTTTATCGACATTTTCGACCATTGGCCTACCAGAGCGTGCTTCATCTTCGACGTCTATATTACCAGAACGGAATTGTTGGAACCACCGCTTTGCTGTTTCATTCGATACTGTATTGGGTCCATAAAGAGCACAAATTTTTTTGGCCGCCTGCTCCGCCTTTTCACCTTGGTCGTAGTGGTACTGAAGAATGTATCGAATTTTCTCTTTTTTTACCTTCATTTTGGAACGCTGTAACACACTACTGGCTTCACCAAACACAAAACTGTCAACGAACTTTTTTTGAAGCGTAATGTCACCTTCAAATCGCCGTATAGTATGACCCGATGCGATGTATACATCGCGAGATATGGCTCACTAAAGACATCTAACGGAAAACGCTCAGAACTTCTTACTTCACCCAATATATATATATATATATATATATATATATATATATATATATAGAAGATTCTTCTTCTATATAGAAGATATATAGAAGAAGATCCAACATTTTTGGGTCATTTTCAAGAAGCTGTAACTATATATATATATATATATATATATATATATA
The DNA here is from genome assembly GCA_963932345.1 of Ophion ventricosus. NCBI lineage: Eukaryota > Metazoa > Arthropoda > Insecta > Hymenoptera > Ichneumonidae > Ophion > Ophion ventricosus. Next base: position 535,381 of record OZ010714.1, on the reverse strand, counting down.
TATATATAGCTGTAACTATATATATATATATATATATATATATATATATATATATATATATATATAGTTACAGCTTCTTGAAAATGACCCAAAAATGTTGGATCTTCTTCTTCATGTTGGAAGATCCAACATTTTTGGGTCATTTTCAAGAAGCTGTAACTATATATATATATCTTCTTGGTCCTTTAAGTGTCGCGTAGTGTATAGGTATATATATATATAGAAGATCCAACATTTTGGATCATTTTCAAGAAGCTGTAACTGTAGTGCATACTGTAAAAAATGCGAAACATCGTGAGATATGGCTCACTAAAGACATCTAGCGGAAAACGCTCAGAACTTTTTACTTCACCCAATACATTATAGTTTTATGAACAAATAAAAAAAAAACGCAAGTTAAAAAATGGCATAGATATAAGGCCTTATATACGCGAAAAATTTCAAAATTTTCCATTTTTTTTTAAATTTTTGATTCCATTAGCCTGAACGGTTAGGAATATTTTAAGCTTTACAGAATTGAAAAATTCCAAAAATTGGAAAAAATAAGGTAAGATTGCATTTACAATAGATACCGCGCGGCGCGCCCGACCGCCAACTTCAAAGCCGTTTTTCCACGATTCACTTTTTTCAACCTTGTGTAAGTTCTAACTCTCGAACGAAGGTTCAGATCGCTTTGAAATTTTTACAACATATTCTTAGTATCATCACCTATCGTGTGAACCACAGAAACAAAAATTTCAATGACACAAAAAAATATAAAAAATAAAATACCGACAGAAAATTGAGTAGAAAAATTTTAAGTTTCGAATTTTTATTATAATAATTTTTTTTAAAATAATATTGTTGGTTCACACTGAAGATACATTCATTATGCAATTATAAATGTGTTCATTTTTTTTTTCAGACACACACATCGATGCCGAGAACTTTCACCATCAACGCGCGCGCAAAAAAAAAAATACATTGCTTTATGTTATATCTCCGCCATTTGTTAATATTTCTGATTTGTTTTTTTTTACATATACTTAACCATGTGCATAAACGATCTGTAAAAAAAATGTTGTCAATATATGCGTAATTTTTTTTTAAACCGCGTCTAGAAAAGTACCTTCGAAAAATGGGCGAAATCGTGTATATAAGGCCACACGGAGAGAATTAAATGTTAAAAATGACCGTGCAGTAACGGTAACCAGATGACAACCATGAAACTTCGCTTATTATTACTGAGTAAAACACAGATTTTCACGAAAATAAAATAAAATTTCTTCTTCAGATAGAAAATTTTATCACATTTTCTACTAAATTTTCATGTGTAACAAAATACGCAAAACTTAAATTTAAAAACATATATAATATCAGCGAAATTTTACTGTGCATTTTATTATTTTATGCCTTTCAAAAATGTCTATAAAAAAAGTATCGTCTTTATAACACTTATTTTAAGATTTATTATAAAATTTAATGAGTGTCATAGGAAAATGTATTGTGCTCTCGGTAAAAATTATCGTGCGCGCTACCCTTCTTGTATAGTAAAAATTTTACCTACGTATTTGAAATGTTCTGTAACGTGAGTTAAAAAAAAACTTGTCGCATACGAATTATTTTTCTCACTCGTCACCACATTGAAATATATCACGGTAATTTTTACCGTGAAATTCACGTCAAAAATTACTTTTTAATTCTCTCCGTGCACGAGTCGTCTAGTAAAAACCACTTTTGAAAATCTTTACCGATAGTGGAATTGTTTTTTTTTCCTCTGTCGAGCGTCGTCCGAAAGGAAGAAAAAAAAAAAAACAAAAATTCTTGAAAGTGTCTGACAGGGAATTTTCGGTGTTTGGATGATCTTGAAAAGTGTCATTTTTTTCCCATTTTTTTTTTCTTCTTTCTTAAATCGACTGACGATATGAAATTTGCCACCCGGTATATTCGCGGGCTACGTGACATATAAGGAGAGACAGCGAGAGCTAATCGTGTCAGTCGTCGCCGGAACGTCGTCGATCGTTTATCGTCGAACCGTTAAAAAGTGCACACTCGATCAGCGTTCGTTGAACTGCAAAAAAGACTTTTTTTTTTTTTCGAAAGCGAAATTCTTACCTTTTTTTTTGTCGCAAGGAATCCAAAAAAAATCCAAGCGGCTAAAAAAAAGCGAGAGGATGGTTGATTCGGTTTTTCACACGAGATCTTTGGGCGCCGCAGCCGAGGGTGTCAGGGACCAATACGCCGATGGCAAAGCTGCCAAAGTCTGGGAAGTCTTTATCGGCGACAAGAATCAACGCACCAAGAATTACAAAGATTTCCTCGTTGGATTATTGCGAGAAAAGGGATGCCGTAGAATATTGGACGTAGCTTGTGGTACTGGCGTTGATTCGGTTTTGCTACTCGAGGAGGGCTTCGTCGTCGTAAGTGTCGACGCATCCGACAAAATGCTCAAACACGCGCTCAAGTCCAGATGGGAGAGACGCAAGGAGCCTGCATTCGACAATTGGGGTAATTACGCTCGTAGAAGATCGTGAAAAAAAAAATAATAAAAAAATAAACAAATTTCAATTACTGACAATAACAGGCTCGTCAAAAATGACAAAATTAAAATTAAAAATTAACTTTTAACACTCTAAGAAAACTTTACGTACGATCGGATACTTTTTTTTTCGAAATTTTCAATAATAAAAAAATACGTGGATGTAGAACCCAAACAAACCCAAACAAAATAGAAAAAAATTAACTTTTAGCACTGTAATAAAACTTTCCGTACGATCAACTTTTTTTTCGAAATTTTCAATAATAAGAAAATACCTGGATGTAGAACCCAAACAAACCCAAACAAAATTTTGAAAAAACTTTTAACACTGTAATAAAACTTTCCGTTCGATCGTATACTTTTTTTTTTCGAAATTTTCAATAATAAAAAAATACCTGGATGTAGAACCCAAACAAACCCAAACAAAATTAAAAAAAAAACTTTTAACACTGTAATAAAACTTTCCGTTCGATCGTATACTTTTTTTTTTCGAAATTTTTCAATCATACGAAAATGCCGGGATGTAGAACCCAAACAAACCCAAACAAAATAAAAAAAAATTAACTTTTAGCACTGTAATAAAACTTTCCGTACGATCGGATACTTTTTTTTCGAAATTTTTCAATAATACGAAAATGCCTGGATGTAGAACCCAAACAAACCCAAACAAAATTAAAAAAAATTAACTTTTAGCACTGTAATAAAACTTTCCGTACGATCGGATACTTTTTTTTCGAAATTTTTCAATAATACGAAAATGCCTGGATGTAGAACCCAAACAAACCCAAACAAAATAAAAAAAAATTAACTTTTAGCACTGTAATAAAACTTTCCGTACGATCTACTTTTTTTTCGAAATTTTCAATAATAAGAAAATACCTGGATGTAGAACCCAAACAAACCCAAACAAAATAGAAAAAAAATCATTTTTAGCACTGTAATAAAACTTTTCGTACGATCTACTTTTTTTTCGACATTTTCAATAATAAGCAAATACCTGGATGTAGAACGCAAACAAACCCAAACAAAAATTTAAACAAAAAACTTTTAACACTGTAATAAAATTTTCCGTACGATCGGATACTTTTTTTTCGAAATTTTCAATAATACGAAAATGCCTGGATGTAGAACCCAAACAAACCCAAACAAAAATTAAATGTATGTTGTATAAAGTGCGAAGCTAAGTCCAACTGTCATCCGGACGAAGATTGCGTTTGATCGTTGCGTAAGATCAAACGCGCGCGCGCGAGTCCATGTGTTCTCACATTTCGCGTCGTTCCAAATTTCGTAACAATATTATCGCTACATTCGCTTCGTGCTACGAAGCATGGCCATACGTTTGAGCCGTATCGGTGAAAAAAAAAAGAAAAGAAAACGAAAACGAAAAAAACATCGCGCTATGCTTTATCAGCGAGGAGCACACGACAATTGAGGTCGTAAAGTTTATCACTAGCAACGCGGTTTATTTCTTCGTGACCTCTTCGTGATTCCGTTGATTTTGCTATCTTTTTTGTTTTCTTCTTTTTTTCTTCGTTTCGCAATTACATATGACGAATTTTTTATATCGCGTGCCTGTTTGAGCAATGACCTGTCCGCCAAATCAATCACAATTCCGTTTTCAACGTAGGAGGGAGAAAGGAAAAAAGAAACATTACAAATATTATTTAGGTAGGAGAAAAATTTGGAGATAAAAAAAAAATAGTCATTGGCTAGTGAATTTTTCAGCTGTCTATTTTTTCATATTCTATAGGCGAATAAAAATGCCAATTTCTACGTTAAGTTAAATTAATTAGTTAAATTAATTAGTAATTAGTTTTTCCTAATCACGATTCAATATTTTGTGTATGTTTGGGTTTAGTGAGAGAGAGAGAGAGAGAGAGAGAGAGAGAGAGAGGGGGGAAAAGTGAAATTATAAATATTATCATGGATAAAGAAAAAAAAAATGAGTCGATTGATTGCCCGGTGAATAATTGAGACCCCAATTTTTCACGTTGAATAAGTGAACGAACGAAAAAGTCCATTTCTAAATAAAGTTAAACTATACATATATACCAGGTGTACAAGTATGAAATGCGGATTTTTTTCCAAAAAAAAAAAAAAAAAAACACGTTAAATTCGGAAGAATGATAAAAAGTGCTTTATTCAAAGTGTGCTCCATCGCTTACATTTTTCCCATCTTTCGGGCAATTTGTGAATACCACGCCAGTAAAAATCTTCCCCTTTTGATGCGAACCAATCATCGACCCATTTTTTCCACATCTTCGTACGAAGCAAAGCGCTGCTCAGCAAGTGCGTGACCCATCGATGCAAATAAGTGGTAATCGGAAGGAGTCAAGTCTGGTGAGTAAGCCGCATGGGGTAGAACTTCCACAGCTGAGTGCTTCCAACGTGTCGCGAACCGGTTTTGCCGTACGTGATGGAGCATTGTCATGAAGAAAAATGACTTTGTGTTGCCTCGGTATTCTGGTCTTTTTTCAAGCAGCGAACGGTTCAAATTGGTCAATTGTTGTTGGTAACGTTTAGTATCAACCGTTTCCCCAGGTTTTAACAGCTCATAATAGACCACGCTCCCTCTGGTCCCACCAAACACAGAGCATCGTCTTTCTGCCAAAGCGATTCGGTCTTGCGCTCGATGTGGATGGTGCGCCTGGGTCTACCCATGATTTTTTGCGCTTGGGATTCTCAAAATAAATCCACTCTTCATCCCCTGTAACTATACGATGCAAAAACGACTTCCTTTTGTACCGAGCGAGCAAAATGTCACATGTGTTTTTGCGCTTTTCCATTTGCCTGTCGTTCAACTCGTGTGGTATCCATCTACCGGTCTTCTGAATCTTTCCCATCTCTCGTAGCCGATTGGAAACAGCTTGTTGACTAACGCCCAATTGCTCGGCAAGTTGTTTTTGTGTTTGCGAATCATCTTCGTCCAACAATGCTTGCAATTCCACATATTCGTATTTTTTTTGGCGGTTTTCCATGTTCCTCGTTTGCAACATCGAAGTGACCACTTTTGAAACGTCGAAAGCATCGTTCACACGTATCTTGCGATGGAGCATGTTCACCATAAGCTTCTCGAAGTAATGGGTATGATTCATTAGCAATTTTCTTCAAATGAAAAGAAAAAATTAATGCTGTCCGCGAATGGTCCTTGTTCGGTATAAATTTCGACATATTTCGACAAGTCTGACACTTGTTGATGACACAACGAAATGGCGCAGTGTCAAATCTTTATAGCACAAACTGCATTGGTGCACCGTCTCTTGTCCGAAATCCGCATTTCATACTTGTACACCTGGTAAAATTATATATATTTAATATAAATGAAATAAAAAAATATGTATATAATTTTGAGTCTTCAACGAAAACTCGATGATATTCGTAATTGCATTAAAAAAAAAAAAAAAAAAAAAAACATTGCAGTGATCGAGGAAGCCAATTGGTTGTCGTTACCCGAGGACATCAAAGACTTGGTTGGCGACGGTTTCGACGCTGTGATTTGCCTCGGCAACAGTTTCGCCCATATGCCGGATTCTTTCGGCGATCAAAGGGAACAAAGGTAAAGTTCGCGCAGTGAAAAGATAAAAAAAAAAAATTTCTTTCGCGCGAACGATCCTCTTCTTCCCGGACAATATTCAAATTAATTCGGTGCTAGCGTTTTTGATGAACTCCTCTTCTTTTTGTCTCGCGAAACGCAGACAAGCGCTCGCGAATTTCGAGCGTTGCGTCAAGCCGGGCGGTCTGTTCCTCATCGATCACAGAAATTACGATTACATCATGAAGACTGGCAATACACCACCGAAGTGCATCTACTACAACGTGAGTTTATCGTCCACGTGATTATTTCCGACCGCGCTCGCTCTTGCCAAAAACGAACGATAGTGTCCAACTCTTATCGTTGGATTTTTTTATCATTTTTTTTTATATTCCTTACCGTAAAACAGAAATGAACATGAAATGAACATAAAAATGACATGGAATAATGTACAGCCGATTAAAGACGGGCAACCACTTTGGACGAGCGAAAATTAGATGATTTTTGGATTTTTTTTTATTGCGAGAAAAAAAAACGGAAATTTCCGCAACTCTGGCAATAATTTTGTTATATTTTGATAGATGTCTGGTAATTTTTTCAAGTTATTTCATGCATTAATTAAGGTGTAATCCGCTGTGTCCCTTGGCGTGTCCTCATCATCGTCGTTGTCGATTTGCGGGAATTGTGCAGCTCGCAATTCGCATATGAAATAGTCCAACAAATTTTTATACATTCTTGAGATGTTTTTTAAGAACATGAACCTAAATTTTGAAGAAAAAAATCGAGAATTGAATGTTGGAACGTGTTTGAAAAAAAATGATCGATTTTTAGCTTTTTTTTCCCGGCATTTTGCCATAATAAATATGTTTTAAACAATCTAATCTTTCCAACTTTAGGTTCATATTTTAATAAATTATATTATGTAAACGTGTTCCAAATTTGAAGATGATCCATCAAGTAGTTTTTGAGTTATGATTCCCGCAAGTTGAAAAAATGTCGTTTCGAGAAAAACACGTTTAAAGTTTCACAAACGAAAAACTCAAAGTCAAATGTGTTTAATGAAATGATAAAGTGTCTTACCGATTAATCAGCGATTCCAGCACCATACAGCAGTCCTTCCTCTTCCTCATGCAACTCATTTGAAGCTTGCATTTTCTCTTTGCGAGCTTTTCGAGCTTCTTTTGTCTCTAATAAACTTTTTCTATTTTGCCGAGTCACGCGCATCTGATCCATTTGCTCGGCATATCCGTAGCTCTGCCTGCCAACTACGATTTAGTAGTTCATTCATAACCATGAGTAGGGCTGAATTTCCTTCATTGAATAAAATAGCAGCAAGAAATGTCGCTACCTCGATTATTTTGTACCCAGAATGGAAATGTTTTGGAGCTAATCGCCAAACGGTCGAGTTTGTTTGGGTTATGAAAACCCAAACAAACCCAAACAAACTACCTACCTGAGCGCTCGTGGATACCTGAGTGTGCCTGGGAATCGAGCGGAAAGTATCATTTATTGGGTGAAGTAAAAAGTTCTGAGCGTTTTCCGCTAGACGTCTTTAGTGAGCCATATCTCACGATGTATACACCGCATCGGGTCATACTATACGGCGATGTAAAGGTGACATTACGCTTCAAAAAAAGTTCTTCGACAGTTTTGTGTTTGGTGAAGCCAGTTGTGTGTTACAGCGTTCCAAAATGGAGGTAAAAAAAGAGAAAATTCGATACATTCTTCAGTACCACTATGACCAAGGTGAAAAGGCGGAGCAGGCGACCAAAAAAATTTGTGCTGTTTATGGAGCCAATACAGTATCGAATGCAACAGCAAAGCGGTGGTTCCAACGATTCCGTTCTGGTAATATGGACGTCGAAGACGAGGCTCGCTCTGGTAGGCCAATAGTCGAAGATGTCGATAAAATCATGGAAATCGTCGAGTCGGACCGTCATGTGAGCACTTATTCCATTGCCCAGGAACTGAAGATTAGCCAGAAAACCGTTTGGAACCATTTGCATGAGGCCGGTCTCAAGAAGAAGCTCGATGTATGGGTGCCACACGAATTGACGCAAAAGAACCTTTTGGACCAAATTGATGCCTGCGATTCTTTGCTGAAACGTAATGAAATCGAGCCATTTTTGAAGCGGATGGTGACTGGCGATGAAAAATGGCTCACATACGAGAACAACAGCCGAAAAAGATCGTGGTCCAATCGCGGTGAGCCGGCCCAAACGATCGCCAAGCCCGGATTAACGGCCAAGAAGGTTTTGCTGTGTGTTTGGTGGGATTGGAAGGGAATCATCCACTATGAGCTGCTCCCATCGGGCCAAACACTCAATTCGGACCTCTACTGTCAACAACTGACCAGATTGAAGCAGGCGATCGACCAGAAGCGGCCAGAATTGTCCAATAGGAAGGGTGTTGTGTTCCATCGAGACAACGCCAGGCCGCACACATGTTTAACGACGCGCCAGAAGCTTCGAGAGCTTGCATGGGAGGTTCTATCTCACTCGCCGTATAGTCCAGACCTTGCACCAAACGATTATCACCTTTTCAAGCATTTGCAAAATTTTCTTGATCGTACAAAACTGGCCTCAAGAGAGGCTTGTGAAAATGAGCTGGTCAAGTTTTTTTTACCAATAGGGACGAGTACTTCTTCAATCGCGGAATTATGAAATTGCCTTCAAAATGGACAAAAGTTATCGAACAAAACGGCGCATACTTGATCTAAATCGGATAATCCTATGTTAATTTAATCGTCGAAATAAAGCGAAAAAACGCTCAGAACTTTTTACTTCATCTAATATAATGCTCGAGAAAAGACCAAAAGGAAATAAGGCTTTATGGAGTTTTTACTAAATCTTCTAAAAAAAACATGTCAAGCTTGTACAGAGAAAATGACAATAACCGTGCCAATTATATGTTTCATATAAAAAAAAAAAAACGAAAAACACCAACGCAGAGCGACCACATGACCGACATCAAGACCTCCGTGCTGTACGTGTGCGGTAAACCAGCGATGGTCACCCTCGACTATCTCATCTCTCTGGAGCCGCACAAGAGCAAGACCGATCCGGAGAACACGAGCGAATTCAGGCTCTCCTATTATCCACACAGACTCAACGTTTTTCGCGATATGCTGGACGAGATATTCACGAGATCGGACAAGCACACGATTTACGGCGATTTTAAGCCGGTCGACGAGATCGAGAGCCCCGGATTTTACATTCACGTTATCGAGAATCAGGCCTGAGGTGATATATATATATAGTCGAAACCGCTTATAACGACGAATCGGCTATAACGTCGGTACCGCAGCATCCCATTCAATGTCGTTATAACCGATTTTAACTGTATCTATGTCCCAGTTAAATCCCGTTTTCGGCTTAAACGCATTTTACCTAGTAGAAAGTCGCCTTATTGTTAGTTACAACCAGTTTTTCCTATCTGAAAACGAGAATTTATTGATGGATAAATTTAAATGTTAGTTAAAAGTCGTTTTAACTGGGTAAAAGTAGCTCTAACGATAGAAATCAGTTAAAACTGTTTCTCAATGACCGTTGGTTTATCGCGATATCCTTTCAAACCCAAACAAACCTCATTCGGAAACAGAAACCCAAAGAAATGGCATTCGGAAACAGAAAGCGAAAAATAAATTCAAACAAACCTCATTCGTAACCAGAAACCCAAACAAACTTCCAAACCCAAAGAAGCCACATTCGGAAACAGAAACCCAAACTTCCAAAACCCAAAGAAGTCACATTCAGAAACAGAAACCCAAACTTCCAAACCCAAATAAATTGAAACCCAAACAAACCTCCTTTGGAAACAGAAATCCAAAGAAATGGCATTCGGAAAAAGAAAGCGAAAAATAAATTCACACAAACCTCATTCGTAACCAGAAACCCAAACAAACTTACAAACCCAAAGAAGCCTCATTCGGAAACAGAAACCCAAACTTCCAAAACCCAAAGAAGCCACATTCGGAAACAGAAACCCAAACTTCCAAACCCAAATAATCTGAAACCCAAACACACCTCATTTGGAAACAGAAACCCAAAGAAACGTCTAAACCCGAACAAATTTAAACTTAACTTAATTCTACTGTGATTACGCAAAAAATAGGCTATTTGTAATAATTTCTTTTTCGAAAACTGTTGCATGTATCGGTACAAAATGTGTTTTTTTTTCACTTAAAGATACATTCTTACAGAATGATCTCATTCAGAAACAGAAACCCAAACTTTCGAACCCAAACAAACCTCATTCAGAAACAATGTTTTTGTGTTTCATTTCATTACAACTACTTTTTCCTAGTTAAAACGAGTTTTAACGAACATTCGACTTTATTTTACAGTAAATTCTTGTTTTTTTTTTTACTGGGTAAAATGCGATCAGATTGGAAACGATTTTCTT